>JAMPIV010008361.1:0-220751 GCA_024509875.1 Oreohelix idahoensis
ACTCATCAGTAGGGAAAATAGACACTTCTTTTATTGGCATGGAAAGGCCGTATGGCAATAGTGCGCCCTCCTGCAGGCTCGGACATTTCCGATGTTGACTATGGTCGATATTGATGGAAAGCATAAAACTTTCCACATAAACATGCTTTCGGAATTTCACGAACGTCCGGACTATTTGCTGCCTATTTTCCAGGCAACGGATGATGCGTCATAATCCCAGCACCTCACCTGGTCGTCAATTATTCATCCCTGTCTGTCATTCAGGATGAGGAAGCTACCTTCTCTGATGTCAACCTTCCCCTTCCAGTGGTTCCATTACATTCCACGGAATCTTGGAAAAACGTTTCTGTTTCTCCTAATCTTTCTGGTTACGAACATCGACAAGTCTCGTCGATGTTACAAACATTTCAGGATGTTCTCACTGACATTCCTGGACACACAGATGTCATAGAACATGACATAATTCTTACCGACAATAATCCAATTAGGGTTAGGCCGTATCCTATTTCCTCGTATTATTATATCCTAAACACTTTTCAGTGGGAAAGGTTGGGGGGGGGCAAGTGTGGTGGAGGAGGGGAAAAGGATAATTGGATGGATGAAATGATTCAATTAAATATAATTGAACTATCGACTTCACCATATTCTTCTTCCATGGTTATTGTCCGGAAGAAGGATAAGAACATACGAATTTGCGTTGATTATCGCAAATTGAATCAGGTCACAAAGTTCGATGCTGAACCGATGCCTTTGTTAGAAGATCTACTGATTAGACTTTCTAATTCTAGATTCTTCACTAAACTTGACTTGTCTAAAGGTTATTGGCAAGTGCCTTTAGCAGAGCATGCCAAACCTCTTACTGCTTTTACTACACCTAGGGGTCTATTTCAATGGAATGTTATGCCTTTTGGTCTCATGAACGCCCCTGCCACTTTCGTTCGCATGATGCGTCGAATTCTGTCACATCGTTCGGATGTCATCGCATACTTAGATGACATCTGTCTCTTCAGTGATACCTGGGAAGATCACTATTTAGGGTTATATGACTTCCTGTCCACTCTACGTGAGAATAATTTGACAGCGAAACCTTCTAAAGCTTTTGTTGGTTTTGGTGAAATCTCTTTCCTGGGTCATCGTGTTGGTCATGGTCTCTTGAAGACAGAAGACCACAATACTTCCAAAATACTGAACATCTCTGTTCCTAAAACGAAGAAAACAAGGTTAGGATCTCTTAGAGGTTTAATAATTCAATTTTATGGGAGATTTATTCCAAATTTATCTTCGATCATGGCACCTCTCTCAACATTGTTGAAGAAAGGTTCGCCTAATCTGGTCCGTTGGTCTGAAGAATGCCAATCTTCACTAGACCAAATCAAGAATATATTTTCTTCTCCTCCCATCTTAAGATTACCTACTCTTGATAGGACTTTTGTTCTTCGGAGTGATGCTTCATCCACTGGGATTGGAGCAGCACTGATGCAAGAATATGCAAATACTCTGCATCCTGTTATGTACATTTCTAGAAAACTAAATGCGGCAGAGAGGAACTACTCGGTTTTAGACCGTGAGTTGTTAGCGATGGTTTGGTCAATTCTAAAGCTACAAAGATTCCTCCTGGGCGCACATTTCATTCTAGAGACTGATCAGAAAGCTCTTACAGCTATTCAGACTAAGAATTTGAAGAGTTCGAGATCCACTCGATATGCTATAGCTCTTCTACCTTTTCACTTCACGGTACGAGCTATCCGTGGTGCGGATAATGTGATGGCTGACATTTTGTCTAGATGCCCACATGACTCCAACTAATACTTCTGTCCTATATTTCTATATATTACAGAGTCATAACACACCTATATTTCTACAATAGATTAGCACATCTGTACTTACTTTATATGTACACACTATCGTGCTTTGTTGTCATCTTCTTCTGTTCGTTTTTTTAAAATGATAGAGGAGGACTGAGTAGTTAATATAAGGGCCGTTAGTTTACTAAACAGCCACAATTATTAATAATGTATTGTACCTTATGAAGCATATTAGTTATTAATTAGCATTATGTTGCTTGTACTTTCTCAGAATGTCATTTGTTAGCTGAGGACTTACCTAACGAGTTTCTATATTGTGTGTACTTACCCTCGGAATACCAGAGCATATGTCCTGGATCGTCATGTAGTTTAACTTTACTATGTACTTATGTCATTACATGTCAAAGAATGTACTATTTAATTTTTCCTATCAGATTTGTACATCCATTTTTAAAGACAATATTAGAGTATGCTGTTTAATGATGATTATAGTAACTTGCATACGTATATTGTGTTTACATGCTAACGTGATGTGTGTTGGTGACACCTCCCCGATGTGAATATTTTTTTAGACATATTTATTTTTCTGTTGAGGTATATCCTCACCAGACACTCTATAATTAGCCTATTGTTTGGCAATTTAGTTAATTATCAGCGCATAATTCGTGCGTTTTGAGCCGCTTATCGCTTGCTCTTTGATATTGAAAAAAAAATATGTTCCACATTTTTTTTTTATCGGGAGGAGGAGGTGATATGTTGCGTGATAAATTCTCGCAACATCGTTTTATTACAATATCTATTTTATAACGCAAGGGCAACAACTGCTTGAAATTTATAGTCACTTTTCTCGGTAAGCATTTGTCTTCTCGCGTTGGTATCGAATGCAGTTAACTTTTGAGCTGTGGTCATTTTTGCGCTGGACTGCGCATGACTTGTCTTGTTTTTTGGTCGATCGGTTTCCGCCCGCCACTAGTGGGAGTGAGCGATTTGGAATGGCGAAAGAGATGCCTCGTTGAAGAGGGGATCTCCGCTATTTTTTTGTTCTGTCAGGGATGTGTAGTCCTCTTATGGATATTTCGTTTAGTCGAGATAATACCTCTAGTGTTTTCCCACATGTCGGGAGGCGTGATATTTCTGTGTATTTCATGAAAGCAAGGTAAATTGACTTTTTTTTCATTAACTCTATCGATTTTGGGTCGTGAGCGATTTCGATTCATAGCCTGTCTCCGAAAGTCGTCGTCACGAGATGTTCTTTCCCAGCTCACATGTCGCTGCATTGTACTGCATCGGTTGATGCAGGTTCCAAGGACCATTACTTGCTACTTTGTTAAATGATCTAGGTTTAGAAAACCTTTATTATCTAGAGGATATTCTTGAGGACATTATTTATACTTCGGCAGACGTGTCTGTCTTGCTGAAGTCAAACTAAGGAGAGTGAACTGATCTCATACATCTGGTTATCTCCTGGCTGTTATAGAAAAGGATGGAGTTGTTCACCTGACTACATTTACAGCTCTATGAAATATAACATGCATCTGACTCATCATTGTAATGCTGTCTACCGTCTATTGCTGTATTGAATGTTGCTGTGATAATGACTGTTTGATGTGCCTACACATTTGCGTAACCATTTTGTCACTGTGGCGTCCACAATAAATAATGAAGAAAAACGTCAACGGCTGTTTCAAGACTCATTGACTTTATACGTCGTGAGTTTACTGACGTCCTATGTGGATTGCCCTGTTATTGTTGCATGAACATTGTTTTGACTGAACACATCTACACACTACACAAAAACCAGACATGCGGATGCCATCCATCATCATATGGCATCACGCATCAATATATATATATATATATAATATATATATATATATATATATATATATACACACACACACACTATTTTGGCGTGATCAGTAAGTTCTAAGTATAATAATCCAATAAAAATTGTCAGTGCTGTTTTGAGCAGCGAATGATTTTTTTTTTCCTTTGAATCTTTGGCCAGTTTATTAACCTACTCGTTTTGTGTGGTTCTCCTTCTCCACAAAGGATATCAACTCTATTGCTACTTAACAGTGTAGGAAGAAGAAATTTCAGTTTCTCATTTTTAAAATGTCCTACTTGATTGTGTTTATACCTTATTCAAGTAGGCCTAAAAGTCTTGTAACAAATTTCTATGTAAGATGAAAATGAAATATGATATGTGCAAGAGTAGTTGTCTTTCATATTTAAAATTAAAAATGACTTTTTAGCCAACCCTTTTTTTTTTTTAAACAAAGTAATTAAGCTTGTCAGACAAGGTTGTGTGCTGTCCCCCTGCCTATTTAATTTATACACCGACAAAATTTTCAAACAGATACAGGAAATACCAGGACTAAAACATCAGTGGAAGGTCAATAAACAACCTTAGATATGCAGATGATACCGTGTTGTTAGCTGAAAGCGAACGAGTTACAAGAACTAGTGAAGCAAGTGAACAGTATAAGTCATGAATATGGACTCGACATTAATATTGAGAAAACAAAAACTATGATAATTAGCAAAACAGACGATAAACCCACATTAAAGATAAGCGTAAATGGGAAAACCCTGGAACAAGTCAAAAGAGCTACGTATATCTTGGTCATATAATAACAGAAGATGGCAGATGTGAAACAGAAATCAAGAAGAGAATAGGAATGGCCAAGACTACATTCAACAACATGAAACATATACTGACATCAAAACAGTTATCTCACAAATTAAAACTGAGAATCATAAAGTGTTATATATATTCTGTATGGGGCAGAAACATAGACGATGTATAAGCATTTGGAAGAAAGAATTGAGGCTCTTGAAATGTGGATATATGTCACGTAGGTCTTTATGTCATTAAATTACCTACATCTTCTTCCTATTCTCTCACCCTAATCCTTTCATTTATATTCTTTCCATACTTGTTTTTCCTGTATTTTTCGCATCACTCGGTTGCGAAAAATATTTTCTTCAGTATTTTTAAACTTTACCTGTTTCTTTCTCAACACTGAGAATCGCGCTAGGACGATATTACGTAGATGTCAGGGCTGCAGGGCGTCAGAAGGCGTGATAAGTCGGTTCGCTGAACATAGGACGTAGACAACCGTCTACATTCTCACCGAGCGCGCGAGCTTCTTCTCGGCATAAGTCCCGGTGAGGTGTGATACTTTACATCTGCACCGGTCAGTATTCAGACATTTGTCTGAAAAATCCCCAAACTGACACAGCGCTCACTGTGGGCCATGGTCAGCTGTAGTGTGAAAACTGCCCTGCATTGGAGACAGGTTGTCTGAGATTTGAAACTGACACGCGTACATCTTGGTCAGTGGTGGCAGTTACGACATGTTAGGTGTTAAACGTATCGTTTAAGCCGGAAAGGGGAGAGCATTTCGTTCTACGAAATAATAGTTCATCCTTTGTCTGGTTTAAAATATTAACCCACGTTTGAAACGATTTCATTTCACTCAGTAACTTTGCAGTTAGACTAGAACAACCTTCGTTCGATTTCTAAATAATCTCTGTAAATAGAGATGGCCTTAGTTTGGTCGAAGTGGTTTAACGTTCTTAGTAATTCTGTGGTTGAGGTATATTAATATTATATATAATAGATATCTAGTTTTGTGAAGTGTTTAAAGCATTAAATCGCTCATTTCATTTTAACTAGTTTCTTTTGAACTGAGTGCATAATTTATAAGTCTGTATTATTTTCTAGTGACGCATACAGTGGAAAGCAGAATAAATAATATTTCTAAGCTTAACAAACTAGTAGCTATAAGGAATTTAATTTAACGGCTAATATTCAGTCGAGAATATTTTTAACTAAACTTATAACGCTAGATACATCATTGAGTGTTGACGAAATACTTATGTATTTTCTAATTCATGATGTTTGATTTATTTAATATAACTTATTTTACGGGAAAATTTAAATATAAGTCAAGCGGTCGGCTTGCTATTTAAAATGTAAGTTATATTGAGTGCATATATGTAAATGATTTATATGTGCTTTTCTTTTTATACAGTGAAATACTGGGGGTGACCCGAACTTTACCAGCATTTAATAGAGTTCATCATTGGGAAGAAATAGAAAGTCCTTATTTTGAACCACGTGGGTTTCTCAAGTAACACTGATCTGACGGTGCAAGTTAGATAGAAATACTAATATCCCACTAACGGGTTTTTCAAAGACTGTAATGATAAATTCTGGGCCTGTGAACCAGATCTTAATTTCTTCCATAAACTCTACGTAAATTTTCTGCCTGGCGGCGAGAATAATTACAATCTATGACATAAACTTTCCGACATTGTTGACAAGTGAGTGGGGAACCAAGATTTTCTGTTTTGAGAGAAGTTGTCCACCGGCCATCTTCCTAAGTAAGGGAAACTTCGTGTTCGGACATTTTTGTGCTCGTTTAAGCCTAATTCTTACCTCGTGAGTCAAGTGACATTAACTTTAGTCTGAAATAACTATCGCCTGAAGCAGACGCTCCCCAGATCCATTGTAATGAAACCAACAAACAAATCTGCAGAGCTGGGATCTGTTTCAGTAAACGACAGTAACAGATAAAAGTGTGAGTGTCCAAAAGTTGCGCCAGCCGGCGAAACCACAACACGAGTGTAAGTATATCAGGGCCCTGATGAAAGAATCGAGTGAAAGTGACGGAAGGAGGTTCGTTGTATAATACCCTCATTTGTTATATGTGTTTTTTCCTTAGGCGAGATTTGCTGCTTAAGTAACGTGTTACGTTAGAATAGATACTGCTGTCAAAGTCAGTCTATACCTTCAAAGGGGGACATTATTAGACCCTAACCACATGCATCTATAACTCTTTGGGCCATCATCTGTCATCCTAACGGGGCTGTGGGCTAAACCTAGAGTTAAGATCATAGCGGGGCTATCACCCTTGTAGCATTTTCTTGATATTGTATGACTATGTGCATATGTTTTTCCTTGATGTATTTTTTTGTTTTGGTGTTGTGAGAAGATTTTATAGATGATAAATAAAATCTCTCTGGAACTAATCAGCGTGTTGGTCAGCTCGTTCTAAAATATTTACATAAGTATTGTTATAGTTTTCCCACGTCTGTGTGTCTAACTGTTGTCACTTGAAGGTGTGTGCACGTGAGTGGTATGTTTATACATAGTAACATATGTTGTCAATAGTCTGTCTGACTCTTATATATATCTGTCGTAGAAGATAGGCCTGAGAGAGAGAGAGAAGATTCTTGTTTTCAGGGGACAGCTCTATTTGATTCGCTACCACTGCACTCTTGGGAAAATCTATTTTTTTTTACTACTCTCACTGTGTATATCTCATATTGTAATCTATTCAGAAGGGACCAACTCAAGTCTTAATACTCCTATCAAAAAAAATCTACGACAAATGGGTTCTCGTCCGTAGGATTTTTGAACTTAGAATAGGAAGACGAGTACGACAAATGGGTTCTCGTCCGTAGGATTTTTGAACTTAGAATAGGAAGACGAGTACGACAAATGGTTGCTCGTTTCCGGTCTTTGAACTTAGAATAGGAAGACGAGTACGACAAATGTGGACTCGTCTATCTGGATTTTGAACTTAAGATTCATTATTCTGAAATAGAGTAAGAGTGTGATGTCTTGTGAGTTTTGTATCTTTTAAAAATAACTTATCCCCTAGACTAACGATCTGTTTATGGGCGTGCTGACCACACAAACTGATAAGTTTTTTTCCACAGCATTTTGAATAATATACATTTGGATTACAGGTTGATTTTGTCGGAATACATGTTATTAATGTTGATTGTAATACTAAACGCTGGTAAAGTTTTGTGAGTGTATAACATTCACAAGGGTTCTGAAGCAGGAAGGTGTTTGAACTAAAGTTAAGGAGTGCGTTTCAGACTATTTGTCCAGATTAATTGCCTCCCTCACCCTAACTGTATTCAGGGGTAAACTTATAGTGGATTTTAAAATTAAGGGGATTTTTTTCTCCGAAATTTTTTGCAATAATTATTTTGCTTTTCCACTGTAACTACTTATTTTTCAGGGATTAATCTTAACTACCATTTAGTTGGCGTAGTCGTGTTTTGCATTAGGTGCTTTATTGCCGATAATAGCAGCGATAGTTAGATTTTTATTTTTTGGAGGAGGTATCCCAGGGTTAAATATATCATCTTTTGATTTTTGGTATTTTATTTTCTCGTAAGTGGTAGGAACCAGTGTATCCTGTTCTTAATTTCTTTCTCGTCCAAGTCTCAGGCACCTATTTACTATGGCAGAAAGGGCGAAACTGAGACAAATGCTCAGACAGGAAGCAATGGAAGAAGGACTGGACGGCGACGAAGCGAAAGCTTTCGTCAGGGACGAACTGGAGAGATATGATGCGGAGCAGAAGGAAAAAGCAGCGGAGAGGAAAGAAGAAGCAGACCGTCTATTACAGCAGAAGAAGATTGAGGAAGAAATGGAAATTCGCAGGATGCAGCATGAGGAAAAAGAGAAGGAGAGACAGCATGAGAAGGAGAGGGAGGAGAGACAGCATGAGTTGGCGCTTAGACTCAAAGCCGCGGTGCTGCCTCTACCTCCAGCAATGGAGAATCTTCTCCTCATTCCTCCCTAACTGATCCTTCTAACACTCAATCTCTTCAACTCAACGCTATGTCTTTCACTCTAGAATCTTTCCCTTGTCCAAATGAGAAGATTGACACTTGGCTAGAAAAATTTGAGAAAATTGCAACTCTGTACGGTTTAGAGAGGTCGCGTTGGAACATGAAGCTTTCCCAGGCTTTGAAAAGTTCTGCTTATGATGTTTACGCCAAACTGGAAAGCAGCCAACAAGACAACTATGATCTGTTGAAGAAAGCGTTACTGGAGCGCTTTGAAATGAACGCTCGCAAATTTTTGCAACTGTTTCGCAACAGCCGGAAAGAGAATTCTGAAACTTTTCAGCAGTTCTCGTCTCGTTTGAAGGGTTATCTGACAAAGTGCCTAGAGCTCTCACAGCTCCCCTCTACCTATGAAGGTCTTGAGGAATTTGTTTTAACAGAACAAATAAAGAACACATTGTCTGCAGATACCCGGAGATTTCTAGCTGAGCAGGGGGCAGAAAAACTTGAAGACATTTTGGAAAAGTCTGAGCGTTATCACAATGCGCTGGCTGAACTACCGGCCACAAAGCGGAAACCGACAGAGGAGCATTTTCGAAAACATAACCTAGAGCAATCTTCTCAGGCTTCTAACCAAAATACCCACAGAGAAACTGGGCCTCAAAACCCCCCTCCTGAAAAATCCAAGTTCTACAAGAAAAAGTACCCCAACCACCCCAAACAGTCTGATCAACCCGACCGTCCTGCATGGCAGCGTGGCCAGAAAGGTCAAGGTGGCAAAGGGAGAACCCCTGAGCACGGGACTAAGGATCAGAGCAAGCACACCGAGCCGAAGCGCATCGGATGCTTACAAACAACAGACTCGCAGGAAAGAATTATTGTCAGTGATTCTCAACCGGAGGGAGAGAGACCCTCAACGCGAGGTTCTGTTATTTTGAACGGTTCTCAAACTTCTTGCTTATTTGACACGGGGCTTTCTTACGATTGCATTGTTGCCAGAAACCTGGTCAAACCCGGTCAAGAGACAGCAGAGACCGTCCAACTTTGTGGAGTTCGTAAGAGTGTACACCTACAGCGCTTCCCATCGCATTGGTGGAGATACACTCTGACTTTGTCAGAGGCGTGATCAAAGCGGCTGTTATGGATGATCCCATCTACCCAGTCATACTTGGCGGTAGATACGTGTGTATTGGGAAACCGGAAGAGCCGATTGTGGCAGCAGTAACTACAAGAGGGCAAACCAAGAAGGAACGGGAGCCTGCGCCTAATTTGTTACCTATGGAACTTAAAGAAGTGCAATACAAGGACCCTACTTTGGCACCCTGCTTTAGGAAACTGCCCATGGCTAAGGAACCCAAACAGCACGGGGACATTTTTTCTGAGGATGGCGTACTTTATCGGAGAACGGGCAAGCCTGACCAAGGTTACAACCAGCTCCTAGTACCGAAACAGTACAGAAGCCAAATCCTAGAAATGGGGCACTCTCTTCCCTTCAGCGGACACATGGGACAGAACGCCACAAACCAACGTATAACCACTCATTATTGGTGGCCAGGAGTAAATACTGATGTTATCAGATATGTCAAATCCTGTGCCCAGTGCCAACGTGTGCCACCCAAGCAACGGGCACCCCCAGTCCACATGGGTGAAATGCCAATAGTGGGAACACCATTCGAACGGGTTGTGATCGACATTTTAGGGCCTTTCGAAAGGACTAAAAGAAGGAACAGGTTTATCCTGACCTTAGTCGATACATGCACTTTATGGGCAGAAGCTATCCCGCTAACATGCGCAGATGCCAAGCATGTCGCAGAAGCCCTCGTGCAGATTTTCACTCGGTTGGGATTCCCTCAGCAAGTGTTGACGGATAACGGATCTCCATACCGAAACCTGTTGATGGATGAGATCGTTAAGATCTTGAGGACCCAACACATCCACACTAAGCCATATACTCCGGCCGGAAATGGGCTCGTGGAACGTGCAAATGGGAACCTCAACATGATGCTAAGTAAACTGGCACAAGTGAAACCTGAAGATTGGGATCTTTGTATTCCTGGAGCTTTATTTGGCTACAGAGAATCTCCTCATACTTCCACAGGATTTCCGCCAGCGACACTCTTATTCGGCAGACCCATTAAGGGCCCACTTGAAGCCTTACTTCAGTCTCTGACAGACGAGAAGGCGGATGAGACAGTTGTCTCAGCAAGCAAATATGTGTCGGTTTTAAAGGAAAGGTTGAAACTAGGGTGGGACCTAGCAACGACTAACTTTAAGCGAGCACGCACCAAGCACGCTAACCGATACAGGAAAGTCGCGAAAGAGAGAGAACTGGAAGCAGGAGAGAAAGTTTTGGTGTTACTCCCTACCGAGAACAACCAACTGAAGATCGGATGGCAAGGGCCGTTTACCGTCCTGAAAAAGATTTCTAAGGCTAACTACCAGATCTCTATTCAAGGAAAGGAGAAGGTTTTCCATTTAAATCTCGTAAAGAGATACTTGGAAAAACCAGTGCCAACCTCCGACCATCTCCTGACGATCGCCAAAACTGACGAAGATGACGATAGTGGCAGGGATATTCCACCGCTATCACAGGAAATCTTTCAAAAATGTCAGAAGCGGCGACGCTCTTTCAAGCGCGCATGGGAGACATTCCAGGGGAAGGAAACTTTGAGGAGTGGACTTGAGTAGGAATTGGACAGAGATGGAGGGGGAAGAGGAGAGGGAAGAAGACAGACACCCCGAAGCTACGGTTATAGGAAATTTAATTCCATAACGTAGACATGGAGTGCTTCCATATCTTAAGGGGGGACGTCCTGTCACGTAGGTCTTTATGTCATTAAATTACCTACATCTTCTTCCTATTCTCTCACCCTAATCCTTTCATTTATATTATTTTTTCCATACTTGTTTTTCCTGTATTTTTTTCGCATCACTCGGTTGCGAAAAATATTTTCTTCAGTATTTTTAAACTTTACCTGTTTCTTTCTCAAAAACTGAGAATCGCGCTAGGACGATATTACGTAGATGTCAGGGCTGCAGGGCGTCAGAAGGCGTGATAAGTCGGTTCGCTGAACATAGGACGTAACATACATTCTCACCGAGCGCGCGAGCTTCTTCTCGGCATAAGTCCCGGTGAGGTGTGATACTTTACATCTGCACCGGTCAGTATTCAGACATTTGTCTGAAAAATCCCCAAACTGACACGGCGCTCACTGTGGGCCATGGTCAGCTGTAGTGTGAAAACTGCCCTGCATTGGAGACAGGTTGTCTGAGATTTGAAACTGACACGCGCACATCTTTTTCAGTAGGTGGCGGTTACGACATGTTAGGTGTTACACGTATCGTTTAAGCCGGAAAGGGGAGAGCATTTCGTTCTACGAAATAATAGTTCATCCTTTGTCTGGTTTAAAATATTAACCCACGTTTGAAAACTATTTCATTTCACTCAGTAACTTTGCAGTTAGACTAGAACAACCTTCGTTCGATTTCTAAATAATCTCTGTAAATAGAGATGGCCTTAGTTTGGTCGAAGTGGTTTAACGTTCTTAGTAATTCTGAGGTTGAGGTATATTAATATTATATATAATAGATATCTAGTTTTGTGAAGTGTTTAAAGCGTTAAATCGCTCATTTCATTTTAACTAGTTTCTTTTGAACTGAGTGCATAATTTATAAGTCTGTATTATTTTCTAGTGACGCATACAGTGGAAAGCAGAATAAATAATATTTCTAAGCTTAACAAACTAGTAGCTATAAGGAATTTAATTTAACGGCTAATATTCAGTCGAGAATATTTTTTAACTAAACTTATAACGCTAGATACATCATTGAGTGTTGACGAAATACTTATGTATTTTCTAATTCATGATGTTTGATTTATTTAATATAACTTATTTTACGGGAAAATTTAAATATAAGTCAAGCGGTCGGCTTGCTATTTAAAATGTAAGTTATATTGAGTGCATATATGTAAATGATTTATATGTGCTTTTCTTTTTATACAGTGAAATACTGGGGGTGACCCGAACTTTACCAGCATTTAATAGAGTTCATCATTGGGAAGAAATAGAAAGTCCTTATTTTGAACCACGTGGGTTTCTCAAGTAACACTGATCTGACGGTGCAAGTTAGACAGAAATACTAATATCCCACTAACGGGTTTTTCAAAGACTGTAATGATAAATTCTGGGCCTGTGAACCAGATCTTAATTTCTTCCATAAACTCTACGTAAATTTTCTGCCTGGCGGCGAGAATAATTACAATCTATGACATAAACTTTCCGACATTGTTGACAAGTGAGTGGGGAACCAAGATTTTCTGTTTTGAGAGAAGTTGTCCACCGGCCATCTTCCTAAGTAAGGGAAACTTCGTGTTCGGACATTTTTATGCTCGTTTAAGCCTAATTCTTACCTCGTGAGTCAAGTGACATTAACTTTAGTCTGAAATAACTATCGCCTGAAGCAGACGCTCCCCAGATCCATTGTAATGAAACCAACAAACAAATCTGCAGAGCTGGGATCTGTTTCAGTAAACGACAGTAACAGATAAAAGTGTGAGTGTCCAAAAGTTGCGCCAGCCGGCGAAACCACAACACGAGTGTAAGTATATCAGGGCCCTGATGAAAGAATCAAGTGAAAGTGACGGAAGGAGGTTCGTT
Organism: Oreohelix idahoensis; assembly: GCA_024509875.1. NCBI lineage: Eukaryota > Metazoa > Mollusca > Gastropoda > Stylommatophora > Oreohelicidae > Oreohelix > Oreohelix idahoensis. The sequence goes on from JAMPIV010008361.1 coordinate 13,064, forward strand.
GTATAATACCCTCATTTGTTATATGTGTTTTTTCCTTAGGCGAGATTTGCTGCTTAAGTAACGTGTTACGTTAGAATAGATACTGCTGTCAAAGTCAGTCTATACCTTCAAAGGGGGACATTATTAGACCCTAACCACATGCATCTATAACTCTTTGGGCCATCATCTGTCATCCTAACGGGGCTGTGGGCTAAACCTAGAGTTAAGATCATAGCGGGGCTATCACCCTTGTAGCATTTTCTTGATATTGTATGACTATGTGCATATGTTTTTCCTTGATGTATTTTTTTTTTTTTTTTTGGTGTTGTGAGAAGATTTTATAGATGATAAATAAAATCTCTCTGGAACTAATCAGCGTGTTGGTCAGCTCGTTTTAACCCTTTCCGACCGAATAAAATATTCATGCCACTATTACCAGGTTGGAATATTTTTTGGCAAAAAATACCCCAAAACGACACCTGCTAATATTCTACACACCAGAAAGAACTTACATAAGTAATAAGTGTTGTATCATTTTTTATTTACTTGAAATAGTGTCAGGGACCTGAAATAAGAAAAAAAGTCTTTGTTAGATGACGTCCTTCGGCGGTGGTAGAGGCTCGGTTGTAGCTGCGCCATTAACAAACAAGCAAATAAACATGCCGTGTCCTATCGAGACTGTGCGTGGTCCCAGCTTCCAGGTCTTCCCAGTTCAGGTGGGGCAGAGCTATGTGTCCATTTGATGTCGTACTTCGTCAGTGGTGGTGGCTCGGCTGTGGCTACGCCTACATACGTCCGCTACGGTGACTGGCTGCTCTGCCAGATACCACATACTTGTCTCGGAGATATAACCCCCTTTGCATGGTAGAGAGCCATCAAACCTCGGAACATGGCACACACTCCAAAGTGGGACTGGTGCATTATGCTTCTGGGTCTAGGATGCTCCCTGGGGTTGCAAGAAAGCCCGCCTCTGCAGCATTTGTGTAGTTGAATCATAGTAAGTACTTAGCATGCAGACAATTCTCTTGTCCCTCCATGCTAAAACCATCTCTTTATTTGGCATCATCCAGGAAATCACTTCACCTTTCGCAATTCTTCATTTCTAGTGGCAAACCTCGGCGATTTCGCATTACAGTTCCTGTTGTGTGGATGCCTTTTTTTTAACAGTTCCATGGCTAGAGGATGTCCTGTGTAGTATCTGTCAGTAAACAAGTGGTAGCCATAGCCGTTAGCCTTCTGTAACAGCTCATTACAAAGATGCAGAACGATTCTAGCAGTAAATGGAAGATCTGGTCGTGTAAGCAGGTTTGTTGTTATAGCACAATAATATGGCTCAAAAGCACACAAATATCCAGTATGGCAATCAGCCAGTGCAAACACTCTAAGTCCCCATTTGTTTGGTTTTTGTGGATTATACATTTTGAACTGAGTCCTACCTTTGAAACTTATTGTACTTTCATCTACAACAATATTTTGATGTGGAATAAAAAGTTCAAGACATTTCTCCTTCATATGAAGTACAATATTTCTGATTTTACAGCCTCTTGTCTGTCCAGCTCCATCACTCTGGTTTGGTGGCTGTACATGCAGCATCCTGTGAATCTGCTGAAATCTTTCACGTGAAAAGACAACCCGATAAAAAGGAATATAATCAATCCTTTCTACTGAAAATATTCTTTTACCACGCCACCCTCTTGCATTCCCTTTCTCAAAATGACTCCAAAATAAGCCTTTATTTCGGAAATCGTTACATCTTTCCATGTATGCCATATGGAGCGTGGAGACAGTGTTTTATTTGTCAATTGGTCAGCTGTATACCGGTTGGTCTCATTGACTATCTCCTCTAGCAATGATGATGTGAAAAACAACTGAAAGAAACCACAAATATTGTCAGGAACATCACAATCAAGAAGCTGTACACCTGCATTGTATACTGAAAATTGTAAATGATTTATACAACAAGAGTGTGATTGAGATAACTTCACCCATTGTGCTGGTACTTCCTTACTTTCACCATCTTCATTACGGCCACTGTCATCGCTACTTCCAGCTACATCACTGGTACTGGAATCATGTGTTACAGAATCGCCTAATATAAAATCACTGTCATCTATATTTATCTCATCACTTTCACTACCACTATTATCAGTCTCCTCTAGAAAAGTCACTACTTCGGAGGCAGTTATTTGCCAGGCACATTTGCTTATTGATGCCATTGTTTCCCCCCGACATTCTACTATTCAATTTACCACAAATAGTTCGTTTCCCTGTTTCACCGCACAAATTTGTGCCATAAAATAATGGTACAATGCTTCGGCTAACTGGGAAAGACAAACGACCGTAAAACCAGTTGTTTCGTCTTGTGTCTAACTGGGTAAGACATTCGATCAGAACGGGAAAAATCGATTGTCTTACCCAGTCAGACACACGACCGGAAAGGGCTAAAATATTTACATAAGTATTGTTATAGTTTTCCCACGTCTGTGTGTCTAACTGTTGTCACTTGAAGGTGTGTGCACGTGAGTGGTATGTTTATACATAGTAACATATGTTGTCAATAGTCTGTCTGACTCTTATATATATCTGTCGTAGAAGATAGGCCTGAGAGAGAGAGAGAAGATTCTTGTTTTTTCAGGGGACAGCTCTATTTGATTCGCTACCACTGCACTCTTGGGAAAATCTATTTCTTTTTTACTACTCTCACTGTGTATATCACATATTCTAATCTATTCAGAAGGGACCAACTCAAGTCTTAATACTCCTATCGAAAAATCTACGACAATATATAGAAGAATGGGGCGTATCTCATGGAAAGAGAAGAAAACAAATAAGGAGGTCCTAGAAAATCTAGGTATGAAAAGAGAACTAATGAGGGAGATCAAAGTTCGGCAGCTAAAATACTTTGGCCACATAAAAAGGCATACCACCTTGCAGAAGACCATAATAGAAGGGAGAGGTGAAGGCAAACGTGCAAGGGGAAGACAGCGCTATAAGTGGGAAGATAACATCAAGAGATGGACAGGAAAGAGTCTATCAGAGTGCACCGCCAAGACAAGAGACAGAAGACGTTGGAGATCCTTTACAGCCAACCTTCGTTGTGGAGATGGCAGCTGATGATGATGAGTTAAGCTTAGCTTATCTTTCTTAAAATTAATCTTTTTCTTTCCTTTTCATAAATTTTAAAAACTCATAAGGTAAACATATTACATTTCTGTTAAATAACCTCTTTATGCCTCAATGGGATTTAATTTTTCTAACGTAGGCCCGGTAGATTTAATTTAAAATAAAAGTTGCAAATAGATTTTAATTATGTTATTTACAACATGAACATTTGTTGACAAAGGTGAATAGTAAAGCTACTAAAAACCATTGGTCAAAGCAATATGAATAAAAACAGCCTGCTCAGTCCGGCACGCAAAGGTAAAAAAAACCACTTACATATTTTCTCAATCACGGTCTGTCGCTGAACCCCTACTGACCTCTCGAGGAACCCTAAGCTCCGTGAAACCCTGGCTGAGAAACCTTGTCTTATAGGGATCTGCCATCATGTGTCACTTTTATTCTCCTAATTCGTGTCTTGTCTGTGTGTGTGTTTTTTTTTAAGACCCACTGCTGCGACCTTTTTTCACCGAGTATGTTTGCATATTTGACACATATCTTTCTGAATATTGTAATGGATTTACCTTTGTACTTAGCACTGTCTCGTAACATATGGCTTTCTAAGGGCTCGTAGGCAGTGGCGTGTTAAGAGGGGTACGAGGGGGACGGTCCTCCCCGGGTGTCAGCCAGGAAGGACATCGGACACCTTTTATGGTACTGTCATGAAATATTCTAATCCACATATATAAATTATTAGGTAAATATGAAGCCTAACAAATAAAATTAATAAAGAGAAGAGCAATGGTAAAATGACAGTGCTGTCCCAAAGAATGTACTCGAAATCCCCCTTGTTTTCTGCTTCGTCTGCAAATTGTAACGCTTTCACGTTGATAGTAAAGCTTACTGTATTATTACCCGCCTTCTTCAATGAAACGTGTGCTGTATTTCTTGGAAAAGCATTGAGACGTACTGCGTAATGACCTAAATTAACCCTAACATTAATTATACTGCGTTACCAAAACGAACGAACAGATGGACTAAAGGGATAAAAAGAGAAGGGAGAGGCAGAAAGCCGAACACTAAACCCGCTTCGCGCGATACACAATTACTACCATCACGCGTGTAAGTCTACATGCACTAATTTTTTTTTCAGACGGACAGTGATAAAATACACTACCCTTTCCCAGAGTTAGGTTTATAAATCATAACAGACTCTTATTAGAAAAGACAACATTATATGGGTTTACGTTTGAACACATAACAGTACCCAGACAGCACATCTTCTAAACAGGAGATAGAAGAAATTGCATATTTTGAACGCAGCCACGTAGCTCCTTTAAATTAGTATTTTTGGGTTCCTTAGGGTTTGCTGACAAATAATATGTAAAACGTTACGCAAATAGTCCAGGAATTAATAAATTATACCCAAAATAAAATATTGGGGGTGCCTGACAGCATAAAATCATTTCTGCTCATAAAATTTTTTTTATAACGTGTTTGAAAAAACCTTACGTTACATAAATAGCCTACCATGTAAACTCCAAATTGATTGGAGCGCAACAAATGAAAGCCTAACCACGATTGGTCGGGCTATAAATACTATCTTGGTTGTTAGGGGGAGACGGGAAAAGATAACATTTTTTCAAACACTTGTCGAAACGTGGCTCATTGGCCAGTCTCGCTGATATACACACTTGGGAGCGTTAGTTCGAGACCACTAATTCAAATAAGCTTGATAAAGCGACAGTACGTTGAAGCCAGCTCACATTTTTGCTAAAATAAAAGCCTGGAACATAGGCAGAACGGAATTTGTGCCAGTTTGTGCCAGAATTCATTGCTAATCAACGTATCTGTGTTTATTTCCATGAAATTGTGGTAAGCTTGAACCATTCAGTATCTTTTAATGAAAAATTGAATGTGAATTGTTGATTTATGCCTGTATATATATGTGTAGTTCAGTGGCAAACGTGAGGTAAAGCCTATAATGCTCCAGCCTGAACAGAGGGTGTCGGAGAGAAGTAAAACGGCATGGAATGGCCAAGTAGTACACTGACACCTGGATGATGGACTAGAAAGAAATAATGCTGGAAGTGCAGAGGCGTAGTAACCATTAAGAAGGGTAATACTGGAATAAAGTATTTCAAATGAAGCTGACTGTTGGCCTAACGCTCTGAACGCAATGTTTGTGCTGTATTGTGATCAGTGTAAAAGAGAATATAAATTAGTTATGAAGTAGAAGGTACATCCTTCTTGATTTCAGGGACAGTGGTCTTGATGGTAGTGAGCAGCACCTAGTCAGAGATTTGCTGAATCCAGTGTCGGACAGCATACTCCTTGGTCCTTTTAGCTATCAGTGAGGTATCTCCAGAGCCCAGAAGAGAATTCGAGCAGAGGAGTCCTCTCCTGCCGCCATCACTCAAGATAAGCAGAGTTGGCCAGCTGAGCTCAACATTATGTCCCCTCATCTTGAACTGATTTTTTAAAATTAACATTAAGAGGGGAATTTACTTGTCTTAAAATCAGGAACTGTGAACATCTACAATAATGGTCCCTAAAGACAAACTATTGAAGTCATGATGACAAATACCAACAGAGCTTGAACAAAACAAAACCAGTATTACCTCATTTTACCACTACACAATTGACACACATAGAACATTGGTAATAATATATGTCACTACAATATTCATATTAAATACATTCTGTACATAACTTGTAATTTAAATTGATTGTGATTCCTGGTTCCCTTGTAGTTGAATCAGGACACATATTCATTCATGCTAGTAATGAATACATATTGTTATTTGAACCGTTACGAGTGACTTCTTTAAGCTATTCTCGTAGAGTGTTATATGTATGTGAGTGTCACAGTGTTGTCAAGAGTAGTGGATTAAATTAAATTGTTTATCTGTCTGTTGTTGTGACTTACACTTCACCATACTCATACCCTAGACACATAACGTAGCATCACACTATTCCAGAATAATTCTGACTGAGATAAAGAGATATGTGGTAGCAAGTAAGGTTATCTATAATACACTACTTTTAATAGATATAGATACCTTCACAGCTGATCTCAGTCAGTACACTAAGTCCCCTATAAATATTTATAACTTCCCACTTCACCACAGGTACTTACTAGTTACTTAGTACTTACTGTTGAAAATAGACTGCAAGTGTGTTACTTAATAGGGGTGCCAAACGTAGGACCCGTCCCGGTTGCCAAATACTTTAAGTACCGGTACGCCTCTGCTCGTAGGCTATCTGACATGTGTATGTAAATCTACTCCTGTGTTTATCTTTGTTGGTATTTTAGTTCGTTGATTCAATGTTCATGATGAGCCCTTGCATAAAAAGTTAATATATCTACTCAGCTGGTGGTACCTTAGCGTGATCAGTAAGTTAATAAAATCAGTAAATATAATAATCCAATAAAAATTGCCAACGCTTTTTTGAGTAGCGAATGATATTTTTTATGTGGATGTATTCATTTTGGATAACTTATTAGCTTACTCTTTTTGTGTGTTTCCCCCTCTGGGACAAAATAACATCGAACGTCACATTTACCTGTGACATCCTGTACTTCATTATGTGCTCTTCACTTTTTTCCACCTCTGACAATATTTGGTGTTTTCAATTCATTGTTTACAATCTTTTCCCTCAATCCTTGTCATGTCGGGACTTCATCACCCATCCTTGAGGATTATGGTAATCAATCCGTCGTTTGAACCCATATTAATACCGTAATCTGTGTAGTGAAATGTTGCAACTCATTTCCGCCCAGTCAGTGTGTGTGAGCGACCGGATTAATAAGTAAACAACCTTGGGATGGTTACAGTCGATATCTTATCACTGAAAATAGTTTCGGTCGGACCAGGTTGTTGACAAAGTTGGTTGGACCGGGATGATTGACATAACTATTTCCGGAAAGACTTGTCGTAGAATAAGTATCCATCTTGAAAGAGATTACCTGTGATAGATTATGAAGTCGTGAGTGTAAACGTGATCGGTAATTGACGGAAGATGACATACATTATATGGGCAGTGACTTGTAAACATCACATTTGTGTGCGTCACGCAAGATTTTTACATCAGAGGGTAGTGGGAATATAATAATAATAAATTCTTTAAGCGCCAAACACGGTGCATAAGGCAGAAACCAGTGCTCTCCAGGTTGTTCGTTGTGACGCCACTCCTCTTAGCTCTTGCACATTGTTTAATCCCAACGTTCTTCCTTCTCTTATTGTTCTTCTAAGAGTTTCTTTTGGTCTTCCTTTTTTCCTCTTACCCTCAGGAACCCAAATATATACTCTTACCAAAATATACGCGAATTGCATGCTATTGGTTTGGCATTTGAGATTTTTAAATACAACATTTCTGATTGGAGCTTTGTCATATAGTAGCAGTCTGGTGCGTGGGCTGAATATTGCCTTATAATTTAGCACCTTTTGAGTTTACGGCACATTGAAATTCTACTCATCAAGAAGATAGCCAGACATGCCAGATTAAGGAATAGGATCTGGATTCCACCTTTAAGGACCGGACACCGTGTTTGAGCATCTTGTGGATTTACACAACGATAACTCTGCCTTTATTAAACCTTTGAACCCGCAGTTCCGGTATTTCGGTTTCTTCAGCAATTCCTAATCCCCGCAGTCCCGGTCATTTTATATCAAAGGATTTTCACACGTACCTGACTTCCCATAAACGGGCTATAAAGCTGCACTACGGTTGGGTGGTGATTAGTACCAGACTGGATGGGCTAGATGGTAATGCCTGAATCGATAAATAGTCATTTGCTTCAGAAGTAGTTCGTTCTTTCGTGAAAGGAAAATTAGTGGAACATACGTTTTGTGTTAGTAAAATAGTGAAGATGTCTAAAAGGGAAAGAAACTGTGCTGGTGTAGACAGACTTTATTATTTAGAGGAAGCCAAAAAAATGTTATTAGATAGAGGAAGCCAGAAATATATTAATAGGTAGTGACAGCACCAGCAGTGAAAGTTTGTTGAGTGACGATGAAATTATTTTCCCTTTAGTGTTAGCTTCCTATACGGTGACCTGCTGTAATTGTGGCTCTATGCTCCCTTTAGTGTTTGCTTCTTACAAGGGGACCTGTTGTAGCTGTGGCTCTATGCTCCCTAGGAAGCCACTACTACATCTGATCCCCTGACATAAATCCTACACCAAGCTCTATGCTTCCTAGGGAGCCACTACTACTACATCTGATCCCCTGACATAAAGCATACACCAAGCTCTATGCTCCCTAGGGAGCCACTACTACAACATCTGATCCCCTGACATAAAGCCTACACCAAGCTCTATTCTCCCAAAGGAGCCACCACAACAGCTGATCCCCTGGCATAAAGCATACTTACTTACTTACTTAGTCGTTCACCTTCTACCGTGAGGTGTAGAGGTTTGGAAGAGAGAGCGCCAGACCATTCTATCAGCTGTCTTCTTCCTGGCCTGGTTCCATTCTAGTCCTCGGTCCTTCAAAGACTGTCTAATGTTGTCCTCCCAGCAGACTCTGGGTCGTCCTGGAGGTCTGGATCCCTGGCTCTTTGTTTCCCATGCTTGTCGTGGTAGCCGATCTTCTCCCATTCTGCAGACATGGCCAAACCATCTTAGTTGGGACTGTTCTATTTGGGTCTGCAGGGGATGGGATTTTAGGCCTTGACGGATCGTCTGGTTGCGGACCATGTCTCTTCTTGTTACTTCAACCACTTTCCTCAGATACCTCATTTCTGAGGTTTGGATCTGGCTTTTGTGGGTTGTAGTCATTGCCCACGACTCGCATCCATATGTCAAGACTGGGACATAGGTGGAGCGGTATACAGCCATCTTCGTTTTCTTACCAACCTCTTTCTTGCTGAGGAATCCACGATTTATGGCCTGAAAGTCTCCCAGCCGCTGCTTTTCGAGTGGCCAACTCTTCTTTGATGCCCCCCTTTCGGTCTATAATAGCTCCGAGATATTTAAAGTGGTCGACCTGCTCCAGGACCTGTTCTCCCAACTTAATCTGATGTTTTCTTTCTTCTCGTGATATCACCATGGATTTTATAAAGCATACACCAAGCTCTATTCTCCCGAGGGAGCCACTACAACATCTGATCCCCTGGCATAAAGCCTACACCAAGCTCTATTCTCCCAAGGGAGCCATCACAACAGCTGATCCCCTGGCATAAAGCTTACACCAAGCTCTATTCTCCCGAGGGAGCCACTACAACATCTGATCCCCTGGCATAAAGACTACACCAAGCTCTATTCTCCCGAGGGAGCCACTACAACATCTGATCCCCTGGCATAAAGCCTACACCAAGCTCTAATCTCCCAAGGGAGCCACCACAACAGCTGATCCCCTGGCATAAAGCCTACACCAAGCTCTATTCTCCCGAGGGAGCCACTACAACATCTGATCCCCTGGCATGAAGCCTGCACCAAGTTCTATTCTCCAGAGGGAGCCACTACAACATCTGATCCCCTGGTATAAAGCCTACACCAAGCTCTATTCTCCCGAGGGAGCCACTACAACATCTGATCCCCTGGCATAAAGCCTACACCAGGCTCTATTCTCCCGAGGGAGCCACTACAACATCTGATCCCCTGGCATAAAGCCTACACCAAGCTCTATTCTCCCGAGGGAGCCACTACAACATCTGATCCCCTGACATAAAGCCTACACCAAACATTGACACGTTCTTGCAGCAGTGATATCTGTAGCAATCCGTTTTACTAGAACAGGCTGCCAGCTTCATGCATAACCTCATGTTATTCACCTAGTACGACATACCTGAGGGAGCAGTTACCCAATTATTTATTTGTCTCACCAGAGACCCCCGAGAACCAGACGGGACAATATGTAGAACTGTGACTAGTAAATATTCAACCATTTCAAACGGCGATTATTTGTTGTTCTCATGGGGGAACAAAATTTGATACCACTCTATGAACTCTGGGCATCCAGAACTCTTGTTTCATTTGAGCCTGTAATCTCACCACGGCAGAACGGGGAAATTTTCCTTTTATCGCGACGGATTTGACATAATTGTTATAAGGCTTTAGCTGAGCAGTTACTAGTAAATATTCAAACGGTAAGGAATACATTCGCAAAAGTAAAATTCGAAACCACACCGTAAACTCTTTTCTGGTCGGAAAATGAAATAACAATAGCCTAGCGATTTGATTTGTTGCGTTAGCGGTGTAATCGCTTTGAGTTCCCTCAACGACACGGTCCATGCAATTTACCCTCGCGCTGGTGAAAAACCGTTAACATGTCATAATGGCAGCGCGGTTTTTATGACTATGTCTAGGAACGTCGGGTAGACGTTTTGGATTAAACTTCAGCATCGGGATCAAAGGATAAATACAGAAAGCCCAGAATCCTAGGAATCTAAACATCAAGTCATAGTGGGAGTCTGTTGGAAAGTAACACCCCAGACCACGTGTGAGAGGCATCTTAATCCAGTTGCCTTAACTATTTCTCTGAGCCAGAAGTCAGTCTATATTCCGAAAGAAATTTGGGGTAAGTTGTACATTTTATAATTCTATATTCTGAATTTACTAACGTGAAAACTGCTAGTGGGTGTCCAAGTTATACGAGGCCGGCAACCTCAGCATATGTCGTAAAGTTGTTTGTAAACCCGCTGCTTAGTTAAATACACTACGTTAGGTCGCGGCTCAGGTATGTCAACAAGAAAATCGATATACAAATATGCACAGCCAATCTGCGCTCAAGGATTCACGTAAGATGGCCGGCAGACACTGAGACAGAATAAATTACGCGAAGTCACGGATTTGCGCAAGATGACGGCAGACAGAATAAATTATGCATAAAACACTGTTGGTTCGGAACTCCGAAAAACGAAAAGTACTAAAACGCAACTAACCAATCAGCAGTGTCCATACAATCTAAAAAGTTTAAAACGCAGCGAACCAATCAACGGGGTCCCTTACACATTCGCATCTACCTGCGTCTACCTATATCAATCAGTCAATACCCTTTAGCTCCCCAAGGAGCATAGGCCTTCAACAAACACATGCCAAGTTGTCCTGTGCCATCCGCTCAAGTTTTTTCCATGTTTTCATCATTTTCACCCATGTTTTCAGTTCTCTTCTCCGTGTGTTTTTGGTCTACCTCTGCCTCTCTTTCCCTGTGGATTCCAGAACAAGGACTGCCTTGTAATGCTATCAACAGGTTTCCTCAATGTGTCTCCTATCCATTGCCAGCATCTTCTTCTCAACTTTTGTTCCACTGGCACATGTCTGGTTCTTGTCATCAATTCCACATTTGTGACTTTTTCATACCATTTCAGTCCTTCTATTCTACGCAAGCACCCGTTTATAAAAGTCTGTAGCTCTTTGGTTGTAATTTTTGTTGTTCTCCGTGTCTCAGAGCCATACAATAGGATTGACATAACATTTGAGTTGAAGATTCTTATTTTCGTGTTGGACTTGATTTCTCTTGTTCTCCATGTTTCCCAATGCAATGAAAGCTCCTCTTGCTTTTTGTCTACCTCTCTCTCTCTCTCTCTATATATATATATATATATATATATATATATCAGTGCGTTTTTATTCAAATTTTCACACAAACACGAAGACCAGCCAGAACGATAGACTAGAGAAGAGAAAGTTGCCAAGACTGATTCCTGCTTACGTGCATGCCGCGCAGACTTGCTTCACTAAGTCGAGTCAAAATCTGGCTTGTATAAATCTTAGAGGGTATGTAAACTTACTATAAGTAATTGTGAAACTAATATCACTTTTAGGAGTTTAGTTTTAATATGACTATACCATGTATAATGATAGTATTTTATAGTATCATGTATAATGATTGTAATTCCTGGTATGACTGTTGAAGAAGGAAACCACCTGAAAATAACCTACATCTGTATATAATTAATATCACTTTCGGATTTTAGTTTTACTATGACTGTATCACGTATAATGATTATATTTTATGGAATCAGGTATAATGATTGTATTTCCTGATATGATTGCTGAAGAAGAAAACCAACTGAATATAACCTAACAGTCCTTGTTAGGACTCATATAACTCCAACCTGAATATAACCAAACAGTCCTTGTTAGGACTCATATAACTACAACAGTATTGTAAGGATATATTTTACCAGCCAGTATAACACTTACCAGAGATGGCCTGGTATATTATAGGTGGAATGAAACGGTTGCATCATACCTAGGTGTACAAATTATTGGATGTATTCGTGTATTGAATTATTAGAAAGAATGTTTTGCAAGTAGATACCCATCTTGTCTCGCCATTGCTAAATCATACTGAGCCATGTTGTCATTCATCCTACATGCAGACACCTGAGACACGCTCATCTCATATACATTAGGGATAGGTGGGCTTGATGGCAGAAATTACCCCTATTTATCTTTGTTTCCGGTTTATTCGTGTCCAACCTGAGGTAGTATGTTCAGGTCAATCCTGCTGCCTGGAACTTCGCGGGAGCATAGTGGTTGTATCGGAGCTACATCCTTAGTTCCTCCCTCTTCCCCCCCCCCCCCCCAGTCTTGGGTGGTCTAAAGGAACGATCATTAGCGAAGAAGTCTTGTTTGCATGAATTAAGAAGGACAGAACTGTTTTAAGAGAAGAGCACACATTAGTACCATTTCCATTATATATACTCTCCCGAAAATAGTTACAATAAACATAGAACAGCGTTCAAATGACGGTGTTCACGAACAGTTTGATTACACTGTATAATGGAAAGAAACCAAAAATACTCTAAGAACGTACGAGGGGCGTTCAGAAAGTAATGCACCACATCGTTTTTCTCAGCTAATAATGAAGATAGAATAATGAAATTTTGCACACTTTAAATATGGCATGTGCCAATTGTGTGCATTAAATTGCATTGCAACCGGCCAAATAATACGGCTGCTCTAAACCGTTGAAATGGAGCGTGTTAGCAACTTGCGTTATAAGCAACGAATTGTGATAGAATTTCTCGTTGCAGAGAAGGAAACTGTTGTGAACATTCACAAGCGTCTATGTGATGTGTATGGAAGTTTTGCAGTCGACAGGAGTACAGACAGTCGCTGGGTTCAGAGAATCAAAGAATCAGGAAGTGGAGATACGGAGCTGCTTGATCGGCCGCGCTGTGGACGTCCTGCCACAGCCACCAACGCAGAAATGTTGAAATGCGCTGAGGGCATTATTCTTACTGATAGGCGAATCACTACTCAACAATTGGCCTTACAGCTGTCAGTCAGCATTGGTAGTGCAAATGCAGTTATAAAAACTCTCGGATTTTCTAAGGTTTGTGCAAGATGGGTTCCTCGAAGTCTCACAAATGACCACCGATTGCAAAGGAAAGCAATTTCTTCTGAATTGTTGGAGCTTTTCAATGCTGATGGAGAGAACTTTTTGGCTAAGATCGTTACAGGTGACGAAACCTGGGCACATCATTTTGAACCTGAGACAAAAAGACAGTCAATGGAGTGGCATCATCCGCAATCACCACGAAGAAAGAAATTCAAGACAATTCCTTCAGCTGGAAAGGTCATGATCACTGCCTTTTGGGACATTGAAGGTGTGATTCTTGTGGACGTTATGCCAAGAGGAGAGACAATCAATTCGCAAGCTTACATTAAGACATTGAAAAAACTCAATCAATGTTTTCGCAGAGTTCGGCCGCACAAGAATCCAGCAGACCTGCTTCTCCTTCACGACAATGCGCGACCTCACACACGTCTGGCAACACGGGAAGCAATCACCAAATTGGGTTGGACTATACTACCCCATCCACCCTATAGTCCCGATTTGGCACCCTCTAATTTTCATCTATTTGGTCCACTTAAAGATGCACTCCGTGGGACAAGGTTTGAAGATGATGAAGGAGTGATTCATGCAGCGAAGAAATGGCTACATGATCAAGACAAAATCTGGTACGGGCTAGGAATACATGCACTTGTTTCGCGCTAGCATAAAGCCGTACAAGTTGATGGGGATTATGTTGAATAATACCGATGTTTACATGACATATCCATGTATATTGTGTATAAATTTCATGCTTTTTGAATAAACAGCTCCTGAGAAAAATGATGTGGTGCATTACTTTCTGAACGCCCCTCGTACTTCCATTTGTTTATCCGGGAATGGAAACAGCACACTATAATTAAAAACCCGTCAAGTTTGACGGGTTATTGCTAGTACATTCATATTTAAAGAGGCGTAAATCAAGAAAACAATGAACTTATAAGATTAGTGAGCATTTCTACAAACAAAAAATGAGGGGATAATGTAATAAAGCGGGATAAAACTTTTCATAAAAATTCGTATTTTTTTTTCTCTTTTCGTCCGAAAGATATAAGAGGTTACATTAACTGTTGCAAAAGCTAAACCCTAAAATGTATGACATATTCTACATGGGATATTCTTGTTTCCTAAGTTCTAGATCTCTCTAATAAGTCGGAAGGAATAGGATTACTACTCCCTCGGGCATATCGTAAAAAGGCAGTATGCCTTAAGGGTATATGAACATGAAAGCTACAGTTAACATTTGACTGCTATGTTTTCTATGCAATTCCCCAGTTATAAAGTGATACTGAGTTTAGAGTTCACTGATTGTTTCTTAAATAGTTGCTTTTACTGACTTCATCCTCCAGCTCTGCAAAATAGAAAAACATAATTCTTTACCAAGTGGTGCACGCACCTCCTGGGAGTGCGAAACCTTCCCTCTAGGGCAAATATTGTTGAAAGTGAATAAACATAAACACTAAATAATTCACAGAACTCAAATAATATTTGTATAAAATAGAACATTTGCAACGTGAATTAGATACCGAACCTGAGTCACATTTTGTAAATAATATTTTCTCACAACTAACTTTTGTCGTTTTTTTTTCCTTCTCATTTCTAGAATATTTTGCGAGCTAACAGATAATGAGGTGCGAGGCTTCTTAAAATGCTGTAAAGCGGTGCGAGGCTTCATAAGGTGCTGTAAAGGAATGTGAGAATTCATGAGGTGCTGTAAAGCGGTGCGAGGCTTCATAAGGTGCTGTAAAGGAATACGAGGCTTCATGAGGTGTTGTAAAGCGGTGCGAGGCTTCATAAGGTGCTGTAAAGGAATATGAGGCTTCATGAGGTGCTGTAAAGCGGTGCGAGGCTTCATAAGGTGCTGTAAAGGAATGTCTGTAATATAATACATTAAAATACGAAACCACACATTGTAATATAATACGAAACTTCACATGTACGAGTATTCTGTAAATAAACATGGCAGCAAACTGAACACGCTTTTACTGTGTGCCTTCTGAAACATGTGTGTACCTGTGAAGAGAACGTGGTAACGTATATATACATACATCATAACATTACATGGTGGCAGCGGCCGATACCGGACTGACGCAAGAAGCTACACGATAACTCGTTAGTACAGTTTGTTCGGCTAATTTTCTTTGTTGAGGTCAACCATGGCGGCGAAACACTATCGCAGCGCACCCCAAATGCGATTTGCCGGTCGAGATGATAAGAGTGAAGCTTTCTTATTATGGCGCCAACGCATAGATCTCTATTCCAAGACCACTGGTCTGGAAGGTCAAGCCTTAACTCCATATATTCTAGAATCATTGGACGATGAAGGTTTGAAAATTTACAACAGTTTTCCTACCGCCATGCCGGTTGAGGCGGCAACCTACCCCGTAGCCATATTGGACGAATTTGAAAAGCGTCTGATCATAAAGCACTCAAACTTTAGAGCGGCAAGATTAGAACTTCACCACCTGCGACAGAAACCTGATGAAAGTCTAGATGATTTCTTCACTCGCATTAAGGAGAAAACAAGAGTATGTAAATTTAGCAACGAAGAAGATAAAGAGCAAATTATTGAGCAGATCCTTCTTAGCACACCAATGCCAGAGTTCCAGAAATGGATACTGAGCCAGAGTGATACACTAACTTTACAACAACTTCTGGATGAAGGCAGGAAACACGAGGCTGAAGCACTAAACATTAAACAAATTCCGCAAGGTACAGTAACAGCCCAGGTGGATGCAGTAAAAAGCTATAAACATAAACACAACAAAGCAACTGGTACTAAGCAACAAGGAAAACACAACACAAGCAGAGGTGCTGTTTGTAAATGTTGTGGCCTAAACCACATACAAAACCACTGTCCAGCTAAAGACTCTACATGTCATTACTGCAGAAAGAGGGGCCACTGGATACAAGTTTGTTTCAAGAGGAAACAAGACAGTGCTCAACACAAACTTCACAGCAGAGAGTCATCAAAACAAACACATTCTATGATGACTGAGGACTTTAACTCCAGTGAAGAAAGTGATCCTTCCACTTTTGATATTGTGAAGATGCTAACTTTCAGCAATGAACCAAAGAGAACGCAGGCTTTCTGCAAGGTACAATTCCGAATACCAGGGATTAAAATGCATAAAGAAAGATATATTTGGTTCAAGATAGACACAGGTGCCCAAGGTAACACTCTACCCTTAAGAATATTCAGACAGATCATGCCTGACAAGGTGGATGAGCAAGGATTTCCCACAAGGGATGTAAAAAGTAGGAGTGGCAGGACAAAGCTAAGAGCTTACAATGGAACAAGTATAGACTGTTTCGGAGCAGTAACACTTGAATGTTCATACAGAGACTCTGAATGGACATCGTCAACATTTTACTTGGTAGATGTTGAAGGACCTGCAATTTTGGGTTTACCAATGTGCGAAAAGCTGAGTGTGGTAACTATTAACAACATTAAAGCTGACAAAAAAGAACATCTTACTCTACACGTCACTGGAGTAGATGACATTAAACAGCGATTCCCAGAACAGTTTGACAGAATAGGCAAACTCCCGGGAAAGGCAAGATTTTTTTTTAAAAGACAACGCTGAACCAAAGATAGACCCACCTAGAAAGTATCCTATACATGTTAAACAGAAACTTGCCACAGAACTAGAAAAGATGGTGCAGAATGACGTTATTAGAAAGGTTGAAGAGCATTCTGATTGGTGTAGTAGTATCACAACTGTTTTGAAACAGGATGGTTCTCTTCGGGTTTGCCTTGACCCAAAACACTTAAACAACAGTCTAAAGCGCTGTCCACACAAAATGCATACAGTGGAAGAGATAACTCACAGATTCCACAATGCCAAATATTTTTCTAAACTAGATGCTGTACACGGATACTGGAGTGTTGAGATAGCAGAGGAAAGTCAACTCCTTACAACTTTTCGAACACCATTCGGCAGATATTGTTTCAAGAGACTCCCATTTGGTTTGAATGTATCACAAGACATCTTTCAACAGAAGATTGACAACATTGTTGAGCAATGTTCTGGTACAGTGGCTATTGCGGACGACATTGTAGTATGCGGCAGGTCAGAACAAGAACATGACCGTAACTTGATTAACTTGATGCATGTAGCACAGGCCCATGGGCTAACATTCAACAGCAAAAAGTGTACAATTAAGGCAACTGAGATACAATTTTTTGGATTGCTGTACACCCAGAATGGTGTAAAACCAGACCCTAAAAAGGTTGAAGATATTCATGACATGCTAATACCAGCTACAAAGAAGGAACTGCAACAATTCTTAGGTGCTGTCAACTTCCTAGCACAATTCATACCAAATTTGTCAGCTGCTGCAGAACCTTTGCGATCTCTACTACAGAATGAAACTCCGTATGAAAGGTCAGAAGACTATCAACACATATTCAACCATTTGAAGATCCTCATATCATCTGATGCATGCTTGAAATACTATGATATGCAAGCACCCACTTTTCTCATGGTTGATTCCAGTCTGAAAGGCCTAGGAGCAGCACTTTTGCAA
Source organism: Oreohelix idahoensis (assembly GCA_024509875.1). Taxonomy (NCBI): domain Eukaryota; kingdom Metazoa; phylum Mollusca; class Gastropoda; order Stylommatophora; family Oreohelicidae; genus Oreohelix; species Oreohelix idahoensis. The sequence goes on from JAMPIV010008361.1 coordinate 30,961, forward strand.
CCAGACTTCTTCTTCTTCTTCTTGCGATCGCATCTTTGATGATTACACCGTCAGACGAGTTCTCATGATGAATTCGACTGTTGTTTGAAGTTCCTCTTTAACTCCATATAGCTTTGAGTTTAGTGTTGAGTCATTGGGCCAGTACATCTTTCTTAACTGGTCATACAGAGGACAGTCCTGTAGAACATGCTCAGCAGTTTGTTCGTTTAATCCACATGTGCACAGTGGTGAAGCAGACAATCGTAGCTTGTGCATGTGTTTATTCAGTTTGTTATGCCCTGTCCTGAGTCGAAAAATAGTTATCTGTCCCTGCCGGTAGAGAGTGTGATAGTCGTCTTTGGGTTGGTTCTGTTCTCTTCTGATAGTCTGGATAGCTCTCTTTTTCTCAAAGTATGTGACTTCATTATCTTCTTGTTCACATTCTCCTCCCTTTTTTGCAAGTTTATCTGCCTTTTCATTTCCGGGTACACCACAATGAGATGGTACCCACTGAAGTATGGTTCTCTTTTTGGCAGCAACCAGACAAAAATCCTGAAGGACACTATGCCAAAGAACTTCGTCCTGTAGCTTACGCAAGCAAATCACTAAGTTCTGGCGAAAAGAAACTTGCAAACATTGAAAGAGAAATGCTAGCTGTACGTTTTGGAATCAAACGCTTCCACACATTTCTTTTCAACCGCCTATTTACAATTCTCTCAGATCACAAGCCACTTGAGATGATTCATAAAAAAACCAATAGCTTCAGCACCAACACGACTACAAGCTCTGTTATTGGAAACACAAGGTTATGATTTTAATATTCAGTATATCCCAGGAGAGAATATAGGTCTTGCAGATGCTCTCAGCAGACTACCAAACCCCAACAAGACAGCAGATCTTACCCCAAACATCAAAGTTGATTTTGTCAAGTTTAGCGATAATCGGCTTGAACACATCAGAGAAGACACAATGAGAGATCCTATCCTTAACTCTCTCAAAGAACTGATATACCATGGATGGCCAAGCTCTATCAGGGAAGTTCCAACACACATCCGTCCATACTACTCTATGAGGGATGAGTTAAGCATCGAAGATGGTCTGATCCTTAAAGGAGATCGCATTGTTATACCAGAAACACAACGCGATATCATTCTTAAACAGTTCCATAATAGTCACCTTGGTATTGTGAAGACACAACTGAGAGCAAAGAAAGATGTTTACTGGCCAAAGATAAACAAGGACATAGAAACACTATGTAAAAACTGTTCAATTTGCCAAGAACATGCCAATAGGCAGTGCAGAGAACCTCTCATACCATCAGACATACCATTGAGCCCTTGGAGCATTATAGGAACTGATATTTTCTCCATCGACAATAATGACTACCTTATTATTGCTGATTACTACAGCAAATTTCCCATCATTGAGAAACTTCCACAACCCTCACCATCAGCTGTTATTGCAGACATTACAAAGAAGTATTGCAGCATATTTGGCATCCCAGATGAAATTAGATCAGACAACTGTCCACATTTCTCAGGTCAAGCATACAGAAATTTCACTAAGGACTGGAAGATCAAACACACAACATCATCACCTAGATATCCTAAATCTAATGGCTTCATTGAGAGACAGATACAAACTATCAAGTCAATCATGAAGAAAACAAGAACAGAGGATGTACACCTAGCACTCTTGAGATGGAGAACAACACCAGTAGACAGTAAGATCGACAGTCCAGCAGAACTTATGTTTGATAGAAGAATTAAAGACTTTCTACCATCTAAGGTCCACTTCCGTCCACAACATAAAGACAGCACATATGATCAACTTCAGCATCGTCAGCAAGTTCAGAAATCCAACTATGACAAATGTGCTAAAGACTTACCACCATTATATCCTGGTCACCATGTGACTACCTACAACCACGACAATGACACATGGTCAAAAGCAACAATCATTTCCAGAAACCCTGAACCCAGGAGCTATACCTTAAGACCAGACAGCAGCAACAACCTCCTGAGGCGAAACAGAGTGGACATAAGAGAAATCCCACAGAATACAACAGAGCAGAGAATTCCCATGCTCTCAACAGACAATGCAGTAACTCCAGACCTTGGTGCCCCACAAAACCAACAAGCGCCAAGGCCGAAATCACAACCAACTCAAGCTAAACCAGGGACTTCCATAGAACCACCAGCCCTTTACACCACTCGTTCTGGCCGTACAGTGACACCTCCCAGCCGATACAGACAGTGACATATATACTCACACTGAACATTACACATACTTATCCTTTCTCACATGAAACATTTCGTGGGAAATGTTTGCACACATTTTTTTTTCAAAAAAGGGGGGATGTAATATAATACATTAAAATACGAAACCACACATTGTAATATAATACGAAACTTCACATGTACGAGTATTCTGTAAATAAACATGGCAGCAAACATACATCATAACATTACATGTCAGGCTTCATGAGGTGCTGTAAAGGGGTGCGAGGCTTTATAAGCTGCTGTAAAGAGGTGTGGGAGCGCTAAAAGGTTGAGAAACACTGCTCTAGACAATGGGTTCAATAGGTTTTGTTAATGCCGACACACTTTAGAAACGTGCGAGATGTCGCGACACAGCATTTATGCATTCCTTTCTTTTGGTTCCTTGTGGAGCATTGACGGCAACTGTTGCTCTATTCTATTTTGGACAGTCATCTTCAGCTCTGTCCCAAGAAATCCTTGTTGACCTGGCTTCTTCTTCTACCCTTCTTCCGCCAGTTTGTTCTGGTCTACCATCATTTCCCTGCATCGGTGGATTCCACTCGAAGTCACGCCAGGTTGCCCTGTTTGTTTGTGCCCTGTAAGGGCACGTCTTATCTAACCCCACTTGCTGTCATTTATCTCCAGTTATATTGTGCGATACAACTCTTATGGTTATATTAGTGAAACTCTGTTTCGCAAAAAGGGGAAGCCTTCAAAGTTCGCGACAACCTTCGTAATTCATCGCAAAATAAATAGAACCCCAGCGAGAAATCATTTATGGCTTGATCGACTACATTCATGTTCCGGCGGAAATGTGCACGTGACACGAACGCACCTGATAACAATATTAGAATAAATACATTACATTATAGCCACGTGTGTTTCCCGGCAGTCTCTGAAGAGACAAATAAAGACTAGAACTACTACACTGTGTCATGTCGACTAATATGTGATTTTGTATGGGGCTGGAAATCTAATTATGTAAAACAAGTCGCTACAGAAGCAACTCTGCAAAAGTATGTGCATGTTTGATGCAGGCTTCCTGCAAGGGGACCAGCCGCAGTTGTGGCTCCATGCTCCATAAGGAGCGAAAACAAAAGCGGTGATGAAGATGGTGATTGCATTTTATAACCAGGACTTTTTCTCCTTTTCCTCGTTTCTTCTGGAGTGTATGACTGTTATGAGTTGACTGGCCATCAAGAATAATACGTGTTGTTGTTTGGCCACCAGATTATTATATGGTGTTAAATGTTGCTTTGGATTCGATTATACATTGTTCAATGCGTAGAATGTAAAAATGTAACAAGCCGAACACGTAACATAACGTCGAGGAATGTAGTCCAGGCTGCTATACATTCAATCTTCTTTATTACGGCACATAGCTCCACATCTTCAAGCACAAAGATTATATCAGGTGGTTTTCAGATACATACACAGTCCTTGTTCCGTCCTTAGGCATTCACGAAAGACAAACTAGCCGTGTAATAATGGTCCACGAAAACTGTTATAGCTATGCTAAATCTCGACGGAATTCATATTAATTATTTCAAATACCTCTCTGTCAAATGCCTTACATCACTGGCATGTATCAAAAGCGCAGTCGTCTTAAAAATCCTCGAATAACTTGTGGACTATATCACATATATCAGAAGCGCATACTAATGCGTCCTTCCACCTCGACGGACACTAGCCAAAACAGAACGAAGGTTGGCCGTTAGCTTTCAGGAGAAGACGGCACCTACGTCACAACGCATGTTGACTTACGTCACAACTAATATAAATTGTGCTCTTTTACAATCGGTGCGTTATCGTGCATCCTCATTCGCGCACAACTATGCCTTCCTATAGAGCGCACGCTGCGTGTGAAATGAGGTGTAACACTATTTACCTCCCCCTTCTCTCTCTTCCCCTCCCCCCCCCCCCCCCCCCCCCCCCCGTGAGAAAACTTAACGTTTTCCCGAGAAGAAATACGGCCAACTAAGCACCATTATCAAAACGTGAAGTTAAAGTCACGTCCAAGTCAAGTATGCTCAACACTCAATAGAAATGTCATGAAAACATGACAAAACAGTAAAATTGATGATGATTTGATGAAATAAGTTAAGAAAATTGCGAGTTATTTGGACGTGAATGATGTTGATGCGATGAATTAAATTGACATGCAGTGCTGAACATCCAATTAAAGGGAAGTAAGCACATGTCACACGTGAATTAATGTCACTATGTAGTGTGAGATTATCTGTTCTTGGTGTATTAAAGTGTAAGTTATCATGAGTGACACCATTAATGTTCTCAATGATATGCTAAGTGAGATAAATTCAACAATTTATTTCCATCACCAGTGTGATATAGTCCTGCAAATGGTACGACTAAATCTTTAAGTCAAACAACGTCCCTCCATCGAAAATTGAATCAAGAGTGGCAGGTGTATCGATAATTGTCATCATTAAACAGGAGGTTCATCCAATAAAATGCAAATTAAATCCCAACAAATGCATTGTCCTCAATGTCAACCGAAGTTAGTTGCTGAGCTTGCCGAGTCTCCATGTTAATGAATGGTGAAATTTCCAATGAGAGCTAAGCGTTGGCAAATGTTCCCATGAAATCTGAATGTATGCCATAGTTGTTAAGAGTTACCATGCCTGTATTGCTATTTTGAGTAGGATAAGCATTCGACTTTATGCGCTCAATGCTTCGTGAACGATAAGAGTTATTGTTCCTCTGGTGATTGGTAGCATTCTCTTTCCTATAAGGTAAAGGATCCCGTTTACACGCCCATTGAGGCATATTGGGAATATGGTGTTAGGCCCATATTTTCTTGACCATCGGCACACTAGTGGTGATGTGGTCAGCATCACGCCGGCCGCCTTAACCTTTCCAGAGTTGCTCTGGTACCCAATTCATGAGGCTGGGTCGCCCCAGAGCCGTTTGCGGTCTAAAAATATCCCCCTTTAACTGGGGATTGAACATGGACCACCGAGCTAGGAAGCCAGTGCACTAACCACTTTCCTGAGCATTATTGAAGTGTCTTTGAGGTGCGTTTTCGTTGCCCTCTGATTAATAAGACTTGTTGCTTCTGTTTATATATGAACTGTCCGATCTGCACCATCCACTGTTCGATCGACTGAAATTTTGATGTGGTCTATTGCTATCAAAATATTGGGTAAAGCTTCTTCGATCAATAGGTGATCGATTACCAAAATTGTAACGTCCTCGAAAGGCTCCAAAGTTCCGATTATTGTTGCGATCGAAGTTTCTATTCACACTTTGATATCTGTTTCTGGGGTTATCCCTATCCCAGGAACGTGCAGATGCAACTGACAAAGCTCCCTTAATATCTGATTTGCTGACAACTTTCCCAGGATGAGCTGACATAAATTGACTGCCCAACTCTTCCACCATCAACGAAGATTGTGGCTACAGTTTATGAAGATATGCCAAGAAATTTGGACTAATGGGTGATAGTATCTTGTCTCTCGAGATCCATAAGATCCTCAAATATATGCTTAATTTTATATAATTCAATCCATCGATTGATGGATGCGATAAACATTGTGAAGTCTTTATTAGTGTCAGGCACTAATTTCTTGTACCGTAGTCGATACCCATTTTCATCCAATTTATATCTTTTTAAGAGCTGTGCTTTGACCGACCCATAATTGTTCCTTTTGTTCTCATCATTGGTACAAACTGCTGTTAAGGCTTCTCCAGTTAACAGTGACATTAATTTACTACACCATGATGATTTGTCTAATTTGTTTTCAAGGCAGACCGTTTCAAACCGGTTCAAAGAGCAAGAAATATCATCAATATTTGGTTTGAAATTTGGTAAGTGTAGTTTGAAAGAACTAATATGATCTTTCTTTGAGGACCCCTCATTCTCAGAATTGTTTTGTTTATTACTATTTTTTAACCTGAGTTTTTCCAGTTCCATCTGAGCCATTTTCTGAACATGTGCTTATTTCTTTTCTTCAAGCTCAGGCTGTAACTGAGTTAATCTTATTTGAGATTCTTCTGCTCTTTCTCTTATCTTCCCTCTCAAATTCTTCTGCTCTCTTTTTCTCTTCTCTTGCCATTGCTCTCTCATCTCTGTCTCTGGCCAACAGCTCCATGGCAAACTCTTGGAGAGCGTGGCCTTGCATGCCAAGTTTTTCACCTAGCTGGATAAAATATTCCAGCGTGGACATAAAGTCTGTTTATAGAACAATTTACTTAGTCTTGTTATGAAATATATGATAACCACATTAAGTGCAATGCTGACCCGTTTTGCAGCACAAATGCAAATTATTCGTATGCTTATATATGACTTACTTAGTCTGGGTTTCTATATGGTTCATAACCCTCCACTCCCGAAGGAGCATAGGCCTTCAACAAACACATGCCAAGTCTTTCTGTCACGTGCCATCATCTCAAGTTCTTTCCACGTTCTCCTCATCATTTTTACCTCTGTTTCCAGCTCTCTTCTCCATGTGCTTCTTAGTCTACCTCTGCCTCTCTTGCCCTGTGGGTTCCAGAACAAGGACTGCCTTTTAATGCTATCAACAGGTTTCCTCAGTGTGTGTCCTTTCCATCGCCAGCGTCTTCTTCTCATCTCTTGTTCCACTGGCACTTGTCTAGTTCTTGTCACCAGTTCCACGTTGGTAACCTTGTCATACCATTTTAATCCCTCTATTCTTCACAAGCACCCATTTATGAAAGTCTAGCTGTTTGGTTGTTGTCTTTGTAATTTTCTACATCTTGTAGTGGTGTTTCTTCAAGTTCAACATGTTATCATTACCTGCATTTATTCTCATTATTTGTGTCTGTTCCCTGCGTATTTTCAGACCCAATTGGTTACTTCTGAGCAATAGGCAGCACCAATGCAAATTCTCTTAAATTTCAAAATTAATCGAATGTCAATATCAATTAATCAATTAAAAAATGTGGAGCAGACAATACGAACTAGCATAAAAGAACAATAGAGTAAGCAACAAAGAAAAATGCTAAGGAGGAAAAAAGAATGAATGTTGTGTAAAATTAATGCTTACTACTACACAAAGAAGACACCATGATGACAAAAATAACGTGTAAATATATAAAGAACTGAACGATTGCTAGAGAAGACCCACTAAGTACAAATTATAATGAGAACAACTGACGAAAAAAAAAGTCAACAATAACGAACTACAAGGAAGACATAACGTCCACAGCTAAACATATAGTGATTATAGTCAGCTCGGAGCGAACGCAAAACTCTCAGCCTTTTTCGCTGGGCTTCGTTGTGAGAAGAATACAAATCTATGCCCTACAGACACCCTTATTTCAGGTACAGCCGAAGCGGAATGTATCCTGGAATCGGGTCCGTCGCCAACCAGACCCGCTATAAACACAAAGGCACACAGATAACATGCACAGAAAAAAATACGAGAAGAGCTCTCACAGAAAATCAGAACACGACAACAGCACAAATATGACCACATAGCTTAAAAAAAATGATCCATCCTCAGAACTGCAACGCTATAGACTCATAGATTCTTCTCATGCACGTAAATGGGTAGAGCTGGCTTCTCCTTCCTTGGTCGTAGCTGCAATATGTCTTGTCTCGCTCGCCATCTTGTCCTGCTGCCGGAATCTTGTTATTTGCTGGACGATTGAAAACTGCGCTAGTTCTCGATATTTATTGATAATAATGTCTATCGTTTGCGCCACAGAAAAAAATGAAATGCTATTCGTGTCTGGCGAAGGTGCAGACTGGAATAACTGCTCTGGAAGCTGTTCTTAAATAAATGGCTTCGTAAAAACATAACTTGCCGACATGCTAATTTGTCCAAAAGGACTGTCCTGAATTCTGGCGCACTTGTAGTTCTACGCATATAAGTACGGTTCACCGCTGGCAGACGTTTGCTGGAAATGGCAAGAGCAAATATTGTTCTCCTTCAAAATGTCGTAGATTTTTTTTACAAGATTATCCTTCCTTCCCCACACTGGCCACCAGAAAATGTTACGTGTCGACTGGCCATCAAGAATGATACGTGTATTTGTTTGCCTACCAGATTATTATATGGTGTTAAATGTTGCTTTGGATTCGATTATACATTGTTCAATGCATAGAATGTAAAAATGTAACAAGCCGAACACGTAACATAACGTCGAAGAATGTGGTCCAGGCTGCTATACATTCAATCTTCTTTGTTACGGTACTCACAAGGTACATAGCTCCACATCTTCAAGCACAAAGATTATATCAGGTGGTTTTCACATACATACACAGTCCTTAGTCCGTCCTTAGGCATAAACGAAAGGCAAACTAGCCGTGTAATAATGATCAGCGTCCACGAATACTATTATATCTACATCGTCGAAAATCTCGACGGAATTCATATTAATTATTTCAAATACCTCTCTGTCAAATGCCTTACATCACTGACATGTATCAGAAGCGCAGTCGTTTTAAAAATCCTCGAATAATTTGTGGACTATAACATATATATCAGGAACGCATACTAATGCGTCCTTCCACCTCGACGGACACTAGCCAAAAGAGTACTAAGGTTGGCCGTTAGCTTTCAGAAGCAGACGGCGCCTACGTCTCAATGCATTTTAGACTTACGTCTCAACTGAAATAAATTGTGCGCTTTCACAATCGGTGCGTTATCGTGCATCATTAAGAAAAATGGGTCCTTGCATGTTTGCAACGACTTCCTTAAACTCAAAACTGTCACTGTGATTGAGGCTGAGCCAATGCCAAACTAAGAGGAACTCCTTACTCAGCTTCCCATGCCAGATTTTTTTAGTAAACTTGATTTATCTCGGTGTTACTGGCAGGTTCCTCTTGCTGAGGCTGCTAAACCCTTGACGGCATTTTCCACCCAAGAGGTTTATTTCAGTTCAATTATGTGTGTTTCGGGTTAGTTAACCCGCCCGCAACTTTTGTCAGAATGATGAGAAAGTTACTAGGTCATCATTCGGATGTGATTACTTACATCGACGATATCTGCCTGTTCCATGAAACATGGGAACAACATATTTGGGTTGTCTTACCTGTTATATTGTTTATGCCATAAAGATTTATATAGGTTTTCGGAAGTTGATTTTTTAAAGGGTTTATAGTAGGTCATAATCTACTGAAACCTGAGATTAGCACAGTTACTAACATTTTGGAGCTACGTGACGGTGTTGCCTTCATTGCTATGCAGTCGTGGTCCAACAGTGGCCAAAACTCAAGAGTATCTAATATGGGCCTTCAAAGGTGTCTACCTTCGCACAAAATTACTCTTGGCAGAGATGTAGATAGAAGGGTAATGGCACTTCTATCACAAGGACGTTTTCCACAAGATATTTAGATAAGCGAAAACAATGCTGCTATGTCTGAGCACGTTGATTCTAGAATTAGCCGACAACTTTTGTGAAAAATTAAGCAATGGTTAATCTTGGCTCGTTCAAGCCCCCACCTCTGATTTACTGAGTAGAATTCTTATAATTCAGGTATAGCTCTGTTTAGAGTGTGTGAAGTAAATTGACTGAGACAAACATGCAGTATATTTAAAAGGATTAAATCGAAGTTCAATTTGTAAAACTACAAATAACAAAATTTGATACGTTTTAACAGTTTGAAAATAATTTGAATGGTTATGGATCAAGAAAAGGTTTTCATCACGGTCGTAATGGGATGTAAATTTTTACAAGAAGTTCAAGTGGCAGCATATATGTTGAACTTAGCTGCAAATGACGGTTCTGCTCCTTCTGATGGGTTGGTTCTTTCTACACTGCTTACGCTCATCGCTGGTCAAGGTTGTCGGGTGTAGCTTGTTTCCCAGAAATGTCTGGGAGAGTGTAAGAAAGTTGGTCCCTCGTCTTAAAGCGTAGGCGCCTTGTCCCTTCTTGTTCCAGAGATAGTACTTTCTGCTGGTACCACCAATAACTATGGTAACAGAATAGAAACGAAACGCTCTCCTGGGTATTGCGTTTTTCGAAAAAAATAGTTATGCACCCCCCTCTTCTATTCCATCATCCCGTTTAACTCAGAATTTACCCTCGATGAGAATTAAGTTTAATCCCTCAGGATAAAACTTTCTTTACATTTAAATTGAATAGCTTTTATAGTTACTATACATTTAAATGAAAAGGTTAAAAGTACAGATAGAATATGTTTACATTTACATTTCCACTGATTGAAATGTGTTCACAATATAAATTGAATATGTTTTCATTTATGTTTACACTGATTTGAACAGTTTGAAACTTCAATTAATTTTAAGGTGAATATGTTAACATCGACATTTACACTGGTTTGAAACTGTAAGTATTATAATTAGAATGTACATCATTTATTTCATATTTCCCTCCCTGCTCCATATGGAACCTGGGACTCTCTATGTGTAAGTAATGTTTAAGAAACTGGCAATAAAGCAGTCACCAGCCCTGGGCAGTGGTGGTTCTTGAAATCATCATTCTATACGTTGAGGTTGCCAGCCTCAAATGACTTGCATATCCACTAGCCATTTTCACATATTAATATTCATATGGTAATATAATATATGTGTGTGTGTGTGTATATATATATATAGATATATATATATATATATATATATATATATATATATATATATATATATATATATAGATATATATGTATGTTAGTTCACATGTTAGTAATGAAATATGGAATGTAAAATCACATTTTACGCTATTTGTTCCCAGACATTTTCTCAGAGGAATAAAAGGCTGACTCCATGTGTTTCCTTCAGTTTCCTCAGACTGCGGCTTTCCTTATTAAAATGATAGAGATTTCCTGGGCTTTTTTTGTAAGTCCATCAAGATTCTCCAATAAAAAGTCAGGCCTGATAAAATAGAATTTCTGAATTCTAACTTCTGGCAAGTCTGGTGTCTTGGCAAGCGATCTTCACAGTAGATTTGACTGACTGAAGCGTCAGGCTATATTTCCTGTCCTGCCCCGCTCTGTTTGTGATGAAGCTAAGAAAGCGCCAATCCTTTCAAACAAAAAGGTGGGGGGGGGGGGGGGGGTTTTAAAAATATTCCTGACATTGAAAAATTTTGAACATAATGTAGAGGTAAAGTTTTCCATATATGGCAATCGTGACATTCAAATATTCTCGTCAATGATTGCACATAACTTCTTACATCTACCCGGAAATATTGCAACATGGTGCTACTATTTAAAAGCGCTCAATTAAATCAGTACAACAAATGAACTGAGTACTGCCGTAGTGAAAGTGAGATCGAGAAGACGGGGTCGCCTCAATCCGTTCTGTGACAAGCTACAAGCACCAAAAACTAAGAAGCAAGTAAGAAGTCTGATCGGAAGTTAATTTTTATCACAAATTCATCCCTTAGTTTTCTTCCATTTCAGCTACATTAACCTCTCTAACTGGTAAGGGAATGCCTAACATGATTGTATGGTCTGAAGAATGCGAGAAAGCGTTATAAAAAATCAAGAGGGCATTTTCCAGGAAACCAATTCTGGTTTTATCAGATTTAAGTAAACCTTTATACTGCAGACAGTTGCGTCGTCTGTGGGCATTGGCTCATGCCTAGTGCAACACCACGAAGGTACACTACACTTTGTGATGTATGTTAGTCGGAAGCTGTAGTCAACTATTGAAAGGGAATGCCTGGCTATAGTATGGACAGTGTTGAAACTGTCCGGATACGTGATAGGGTCGCAATTTTTACTTCAGACAGAGCATCGACCTTTACCGTTTTTGAAGTCTTCTAAATTGACGACCTCAAGGCTGACTCGTTGGGGATTATTACTACACCAGTTCGAGTTAACAATTATCCCATTAGGGGGTAGATTGAATGTCGTATCAGATGCTCTGTCTCGGTTGTAATTTTTTGAGACATGAGTTAAATCTTTGTTCAAGGGCACGACAAATGTGGACAATACTGTAGTGTTTTTATATGGTCATATATTCTGTTGTATGCTGTGCACGGCTGTTTGTACCCTATACCAGAGCACTCTTTTAGTTCCGGTGACCGGAATTCTGACACCGGGTAATAAATCTTCCTGTGCACCGTAAACGCCTACTGCTAGTTTTGGCAGGGAAAATCAGCTGATGTGTGTGTAAAATCAGTAATTATATAAATCATTACACACTCGTTCTCGATAAACAAAGCGCTAAAATGCTTTTGTGTACTATAACTTTGTTCTGTGTTCTATTTTTGATTGCATTTTTATTTGTTTGAAATTATATTTGACGGAGTTACAGAATTTTGAAAACAGCGTCATTATTTGAGGAAATTCATAACAGAAGTATTTTTTTTTTATTAATGTAATATCTAAAAATCGGCCCATTCTTATGAGTTTATAATTATATAGGCTAGACTTCTCGAAGGGAAGCTAAAGATTATTTCCACATACTTTTTTTTGGGTTTCATATCTTGAGAATGTGTGGTAGTCAGTTTTGTGAGTTTGGCATTACAAGAACAAGCATATTGTCACCAGATTTTATACCATTTAAATCACTATAAACGCATTCCGGATACTCGCAAATCTTAAGGTTGTAAAAAAATAACTTTTTGTAGAGTACCATCTGTTTTTGCATTTTCATTCATTTATAATGAGATTTAGCTACGTATATAAGCGTCAGAAAACATGTAAAGCTATAGATAGATTACTTTTTGATGTATTAAACAAATAAAACAAAGCAAACAAAACAAACAAAACGCCCCTGCCTTAGAATCAGAGTTCTATTGTTGATCGGGTCGGTTGCGAGTGTGCAAGAAAGTGATCACATATCACAAAAGCATCATCATCATCTCGCCCCCCTATTACAATTTATTCATACAACCCAGTCAGTGACCAAGCGCATGAAGCAAACATTAAACAAATAAAACAAAGCAAACAAAACAAACAAAACACCCAGCCAGGGCTCAATTGCTAATGTGTCATGTCTTTGTTCATCTTCTACCCACACAGGGCGTGCCTAACTTCGTTTTCTCTCTAGGCTGTTCTTGCACAAAAAGGTATATGCTGGCCATCGCATTCTTTATATAGGCCGTTAGGCTTAATTACTCACAAGAGTAGTGCGCGCGCAGTAATTGGGCCACCTAAATAACATAACAGATGGATGCTCTAGAGAGAGTGAAAACACAAATATAACACACAACTATTTCTAGAGCGAAAACACAAACATAACCCACAACTATTTTTAGGCTTTATTGTGGCCTAGTAATATATCTTCTTCTTGAAGATGTTGTGGTAGAGAGGCACTGAACCACGGAGACACTGGTGATGACAAGATGGCGCTGTCACATTACCTTCATATTTTATTAGGCATTGTTTTGAAACACCACAGACTTCTAGAACAGGTAGCCGATACAATAGACGGAAAGATATTTGAGAATCCGCAAGAGATACATGCAAGCATTAGTACTATTAAGAACTTGACGAGATTTGGTATGAACTGGAAACAGGCAGAAGAATTAGAAGCTAAATTGAATTTTTTTCATGCAAGTATTGAACTTTGTGAGGATAAGGAGGAGACAGATAGTTTTAAAGTTAAACTTGAAAATGCACAAGATGCGCTGGCCAAACTTCAGTTTCAAGATCTGTGTGCTAGGTCTGGTCCAGTTTGCTCACACTTGGACAAGGTACTAGCCAAACACAAAATCATACCACAGGCTTATCATAGCAGAGCATTCATAGGGAATCACTGCCACAGATATCTCACACACAAAGTTTATAAAGATCTTACAAGAGCAATCATTACACAAACACTGAAAATTACAGACAAACAAGATATAACTGACAAAGCTTTTATTGCCCAAGAACAATTCAGCTCACTGAACGAAGCATTTGAGAAAGTACACAACAAAATATCACACAGTAAACCAATTAGTAACGAATCAATATCACCAATAACAGCATCAATAGAGACATATGTGTCTTTGTTCAGAAAGCTATTCCCCAGTTAGACAATTCCTAAACAGCACATATTAGAAAAACATTGCGCAGACTGGATCAGAACTCATGGCTTTGGAATGGGCATGCATGGAGAGCAAGGATGAGAATTTGTACATTCCACTATTTCCAAAATTGAAAGACGAGCCAGCGGTATTAAAAATATAACTTCACAATTAAAATGTATAATGGAAACTCATTTGTTACAAATTTCTCCATCTGTACATGTACAGATTTCTCCTATAAAAAAAAGGAAGTGTGAATGATATTGAGCGAAATTTTAGGGCTAGAGCAAATTATGGCAGTTGTTGCGAGAGAGTGACATAATTAAAAGAGTGGAAATCATTTAATAGGTGTATGTTTTATTTATTAAATTGAACATTTCGTTTTACTCATGACCATACTCATCTTTACATGACCATCGTGATGTATGATTGAGAGATAATTGTTAGCTCTCATGTTTTGGGAACAAACTGGGTGTGTTATTTTAAGGTAATAAATGTGGGCTTGCAATTTAATGTTTCAATAATTAATGTTTGACGCATGAATCCAAAACAAAACTATGATATCCATTTTCTGCAGGTTTTCTACTTTTGACTTCTGTAATTTTTTTATGCATGTTGATTGTCATCGTTTTAGTGTAAATTGCATAAGAAACAAACCATAACAAAATATTAAAAAAACGTAAATTTTACACTATTTCAGACTATTATATCTTCTGTTCTAACTGTGATAAAATGTTTGTTCTAAAATTTACTTTAACATTTCTAGTCTAGCTTAACGCAAAATTAAAGCCGTATTTATAATAATAAAGTAGCCTAAAAGCTTTAATTAAGCCCTCTCAAAAGTAAACACCGCCACATTTTTTCCCCGTTAGGACGTTGACCACGTGACCTCTCACGATAGCTATAAATAGCGCTCAAACTGTCTGAACAAAAAGAAGAAAGTGAAATAATACTAAAAAGAATGGAAAGTGAAAAACAGGAGATTAACATAGGGAGAGAAGGGAATGTAGCATTGGATGAAAATAGGAAAGTGGTCACAAAGAACAAAAGCAACCTAGAAGAAAATATCATAGAAACTATCAAAAAACGATTTGAGGGACTGTTACCACACTTAGCGGAAGAAGTTAGGGAAATAATGACAAGTTTAAATAAGGATTTTCTTGAGAACTTGATGGATAGTGAGTCCACAAGTACAGGAAATAAAGAATAAGAGCAAAATTGATAGTTAACCAAAAATAAAAGGTATACTAGATGATGATAAAATTCAATTTAGAAAGATTTAGAATTATCCAGTGGAATTGTAGGGGTATTAAAAAAAATTTTGCACCCCTACTATCAGAAACTGGAGGAAATACTGATATATATGATCTTCAAGAGACCCATTTAAACCCAAATAATAGATATAGTTGTAAGGGCTTTAAGATACTTAGACACGATAGGAAAGAAGGTAGAGGAGGAGGTGTCGCAGTCTTAGTTAGCGAAAAATTTAAAATCATAGACTGGGAAGTATTTAATACAACCAATATAGAAGGTATCCAGGTTACTATAGCAGCTGAACCAAACAATCTAACAATTCTAAATGTATATGCTAAAGATGGCACAATTAAAGATGAAGAAATACTAGCCATAAGCACCAGACTAGGCCCCAAAACAATCATAGTAGACGATTTTAACTCCCATCATTGTGCTTGGGGTGGACAACATACAGATAATGCAGGAAAATGCCTACTTGACTTCATAGAAAACAATGAACTACTAATACTAAATGATGGATCTGCAACAAGAATTAATCCACAAGCTAATAGGGCAGACTCAGCAATAGACATAAGTATAGCAACTAACAACCTAGCGAATGTAAATTGGGAAGTGTTACAAGACACAAACTCAGATCATCTGCCCATTGTAATAACCATGCATGAAAATGTCATTCCAAACCCAGAACCAGAGAAACCTACCTTCAACTATAAAAAAAGCAAACTGGGAAGCTTTCCAATCAGAGCTGGAGGTGATGGAATATAAAGACATGGAATCAGATGATACTGACTTGTGGGCGGAAACACTGACCAATGAAATTCTGAAAATAGCAATAAAGTATATACCAAATAAAAATATGCCACAACACCTTAAACCAATAAGTAACATTAATAAGAAAAGAGAAACTCAATGGAATAAAGAACCAGTTGCCTGGTGGAATAAAAGCTGTGCAGAAATTCATGAGAGAAGAAAAAGGGCCTTACAAAAATATAGAAATAACAGAACAGAAGAAAACTATGATAAGTATAAACTTATTAGGAATGAATCTAACAGAATAATATTCAAAGCCAAAGAAATGTGATGGGACCGAAAAGGAGACGCCCGCCCCCTACCTGTTTCTAGGCAGATTTATCGCCCATATTTTCGATGTGCGCGAAGCATGCTTGGATGTAAATTATTCAAGATTGATGAAAATGCCATAATAATGCATTTAAATTAAGTTGTGGTGTAGAATTGTGTTATATTAAATAGCTGTAGGTTTTATTTGTGTTTTCGCTATTCCTAAGCGATTATCGCGAGTGTTATTTAAGTAGCGCGATTACGGCGCGCGCGGAGTAAGTGAGTGTTTAGGCTTAGCAGTCTATAAAAAGCGTGCGGTAGCCAGCAGCGACCTTTCCTAGTATTAGCCCAGCCGAGAGAACAAACGAGGCGAGGCGACCAGTGAAGGTAGCAGATGGACCAGAGCACGTAAGCTGTAAGTCTTAGCGCATTTTGTAGAATTTAGCATTCGTGTTCTATAAGTCTGAATCAGCACGTGAGTTAATTTAAATTAGCTTTAGTATTCTGTAGTTTTATTATTAGTATTCAGCGTGTCTGTTCTAATGTTTAAATGAAAAAGTGAATGTGTTTCCAGGACCTGATAATTTAGTCTTAAAATATAATTGAGTGGAGATAATGTGCGGGTAGATTTCACTAATGCTAAGTCCAGATTGCGGCTGTAAGAGCGATTATTTCATTCATCAGAAAGGCAAATTTAGTAGGAAACTATTTCGTACATGAAACTGGACAGAGAAGCGATTTTTTACTTTAATTTAGATGATAACATATTATATTAGATAATATCAAGATGGCGGCCACGTGGTCATGAAAAGCGGCGCAAGGAGTCTGCATTTAACACTCTTAGTTATCACTTAATGTTACGCCATGTGGCACGTTGTGTATTTAGTCCCAGTTCGGTTTAAGTCGAGAATAATTATATTGTATTCTTTATGTAAGAGTAATTTAGTGTATTTCACGTTTATTGATAATTCTACTGTATATTTAATGGGTTACTGTGAGGTGAGAATATGTATTTAGATTTCTGGAGAGCGCGAGGCCACTCCTTTGTTGAGACATGTGTTTCTCTGGTTGCTCCCGGCGGAGCATGGAAACACCAATGTGGCTGGTGTCTATCACAAGCCGACAAGAAGCATTTTTATGCTATGGCAGTGATTTGTTTCGGTAACGATGTGTTTCGTGTGATGAGATTCTCAGTCGCACCAGTCGTCACATACGACATGCTTCAGAATGCAGTAACGAATATTGAGATAGATCAGTTACGAGGTAGTAGCTTATTCTCATTACTGAGAGTATTTGTTGTACATACAGTTGAATATTATTCTATGTCCATTTTATGATTATTTAATTATGGTTATGTGAGGAATGGTTGTGAGAGCACGTGGGCTCACTTCAAGGTAAATATTTCTCTTCTCCGCTCCTGAGGGAGCATGGGGCCAACAGTGTGGTTTGCCTCCATATTAAGTATTCATATGCTAGGGCAGTAGTGTTTCGGTAGCAATCTGTGTTACATGGTGAGATTGCCAGCCCCACGCACAACACCTTACTAGTCTCATTGGACGACATGCATGAGTGTGTGTGTGTGTGTGTGTGATAGCTGAGTGTGTGCTCTTGCAGTAGTGGTTTTGGTAGCAATCTGTGTTACATGGTGAGGTTGCCAGCCCCATGCACAACACCATACTAGTCGCATTGGACGACATGCATGAGTGTGTGTGTGTGATAGCTGAGTGTGTGCTCTTGCAGTAGTGGTTTCCGTAGCAACCTGTGTTACATGGTGAGATTGCCAGCCCCACGCACAACACCTTACTAGTCGCATTGAATGACACACATGAGTGTGTGTGTGTGTGATAGTTGAGTGTGTCAGGTGGCGGCGTAGGACAGTTTGACAGGTGAGAGCGTGGTGTTTCTCATTCAGTATTATATTATGATTTTAACTATTCTGTGCTTTGTTTGCTTCTTCAGATTAGCATCGGGCACTGTTGGGTGTTTTGTTTTGTTGGGTTTTGTGATGTTCGCTAGTTTATTTGTTTAATGTTTGCTTTGTCACTGAATGGGCTGTAAAAATAAATATAGCCCCTGCCTCTAGAATCAAGAGTTTTATTGTTGTTCGGGTCGGTGCGAGTGTAGCAAGAGAGTGATCACACATCACAATATAATCATCATCATCATCATCATCTCGCCCACCCTATCACAATTGGCGTCGTCGGCAGGATAAGGCAGACAGTGACACTGAGCAAACAGCAAGCGAACAAAGATTGTAAACACCCGGCAGTGCAGTCGTGCAGCAAGATGGCTAATGCGCATATGAAGGTACTGTACGTGGAGGAGCCAGAGATAAGGTTGTTTAGTGGAGAGGGGAGGCCCACTTGGCAAGAGTTTGTGGGAGATGTGGAAGCCGCGTGGAAGGTGGCGCCTTTTTGCGCAGAAGACAAGTTAGACATGATATGGAACAACGTTACACCAATGGTATCTAGAGAGTTACGGATACAAGGTGGAGCCAAGGCCAGCCCTGAGAAGTTACTGGAAATTGTAAAAAAAGCCTACAGCGAGCAACCACAAGTCAGTGAGGTGAATAGGAATTTCCCTTGGGAATATGCTGTTTATGGTGGAAGTAAAAAGCCTGAGACACGGGTCCAGATAGCAAGTGCAGAAGTTAAGAAGGAGGAGGAGGCACTCAGAGCAGAATTATCCTTCCTAAAGTCCCAGATAGCACAGATGTCAGAGGCCAGTTCGCCAGCACAAGAGGAGGTGCGGAGAAAGAGAGCACCATGCCAGCCGCGGGAACAGCCAACGCAAGACGAGGGGGTGTGTCCGCGGGAACAGCCAACGCAAGACGAGGAGGTGTGTCCGCAGGGACCTCAACTAGACCTTCTTGTATGTGAGAGTCAGCCTGTCGTCAAGGAAAGCTGTGAGCTGACAGCACCAATAAACGCAGTGGCACCGACAAGGCGAAAAGGGATGTGCAAGTGGTATAGTGTCCACAGGGGATGGGGGTTCATCACGCCAGATGATGGAGGTATTGATGTATTTGTACATCAGACCAAGATCTACAGAAAGGGATTCCGGAGTCTGGCGAGAAATGAGAGAGTAGAGTTTGACAGCAAACCATCGGTCCAGGGCATGGAAGCAATTTATGTATGCGGCATTGGCGGTCAAGAGTGTAAGGGCAGCAGAAAGCGACCCATGGCACAGAGGAAGCCCAGAAAGATAAGATGCTACAATTGTGGAGACTTGTCAGACCACATGGCAGCCAAGTGCCCTCAAGGCCCGCTTCCGAAGAGATGTTTTCGATGCAAGTCAACTGAACATTTGATAGCCGCCTGTCCCTCAAAGAGCTCTTTCCCAAGACGTGCTACCACAACCAGGTTTCCTTCCGGGTGCAAGCCAAGAGATGACCGTGACAACTGTCACCCTAAGGGCGCCGAGAAGATTGGTAGTCGGTTAGGGGAGGAAACTCGTCTTAAGCAGAGAGGAGGGAGTGCAAGTCAAGGTTCAGAGGAGGAGACACATCAAAAGCAGATAGTGGGGAATGTTGGCCACCGTCCACGCAAAACGAGTGCCAAGCACGTCAGGAGCAATCCCCCTACAGATTCGACAGCTACAAGCACTGACAGGCAGATGTCACGGGCAGTCAGCGACGCGGCACCGGTGAGCGAGTCTTCAAGACCACAGCGGCTGACAGCCCGGCAACGTACAACTGGAGACATGACGACTAAGAGTGTCTCCAGCCAAGTTGTACCGAATACAGAATCTGAGCCCAAAACATCGCCGCTGAGAAATAATCAAACGCAGCACCAACGATCTAAGAGATTTCGACAGAAGTGTCGGAGGTAGTGATGTTGTCGGGACGACAACAAAATCAGGAGGGAGATGTGTGATGGGACCGAAAAGGAGACGCCCGCCCCCTACCTGTTTCTAGGCAGATTTATCGCCCATATTTTCGATGTGCGCGAAGCATGCTTGGATGTAAATTATTCAAGATTGATGAAAATGCCATAATAATGCATTTAAATTAAGTTGTGGTGTAGAATTGTGTTATATTAAATAGCTGTAGGTTTTATTTGTGTTTTCGCTATTCCTAAGCGATTATCGCGAGTGTTATTTAAGTAGCGCGATTACGGCGCGCGCGGAGTAAGTGAGTGTTTAGGCTTAGCAGTCTATAAAAAGCGTGCGGTAGCCAGCAGCGACCTTTCCTAGTATTAGCCCAGCCGAGAGAACAAACGAGGCGAGGCGACCAGTGAAGGTAGCAGATGGACCAGAGCACGTAAGCTGTAAGTCTTAGCGCATTTTGTAGAATTTAGCATTCGTGTTCTATAAGTCTGAATCAGCACGTGAGTTAATTTAAATTAGCTTTAGTATTCTGTAGTTTTATTATTAGTATTCAGCGTGTCTGTTCTAATGTTTAAATGAAAAAGTGAATGTGTTTCCAGGACCTGATAATTTAGTCTTAAAATATAATTGAGTGGAGATAATGTGCGGGTAGATTTCACTAATGCTAAGTCCAGATTGCGGCTGTAAGAGCGATTATTTCATTCATCAGAAAGGCAAATTTAGTAGGAAACTATTTCGTACATGAAACTGGACAGAGAAGCGATTTTTTACTTTAATTTAGATGATAACATATTATATTAGATAATATCAAGATGGCGGCCACGTGGTCATGAAAAGCGGCGCAAGGAGTCTGCATTTAACACTCTTAGTTATCACTTAATGTTACGCCATGTGGCACGTTGTGTATTTAGTCCCAGTTCGGTTTAAGTCGAGAATAATTATATTGTATTCTTTATGTAAGAGTAATTTAGTGTATTTCACGTTTATTGATAATTCTACTGTATATTTAATGGGTTACTGTGAGGTGAGAATATGTATTTAGATTTCTGGAGAGCGCGAGGCCACTCCTTTGTTGAGACATGTGTTTCTCTGGTTGCTCCCGGCGGAGCATGGAAACACCAATGTGGCTGGTGTCTATCACAAGCCGACAAGAAGCATTTTTATGCTATGGCAGTGATTTGTTTCGGTAACGATGTGTTTCGTGTGATGAGATTCTCAGTCGCACCAGTCGTCACATACGACATGCTTCAGAATGCAGTAACGAATATTGAGATAGATCAGTTACGAGGTAGTAGCTTATTCTCATTACTGAGAGTATTTGTTGTACATACAGTTGAATATTATTCTATGTCCATTTTATGATTATTTAATTATGGTTATGTGAGGAATGGTTGTGAGAGCACGTGGGCTCACTTCAAGGTAAATATTTCTCTTCTCCGCTCCTGAGGGAGCATGGGGCCAACAGTGTGGTTTGCCTCCATATTAAGTATTCATATGCTAGGGCAGTAGTGTTTCGGTAGCAATCTGTGTTACATGGTGAGATTGCCAGCCCCACGCACAACACCTTACTAGTCTCATTGGACGACATGCATGAGTGTGTGTGTGTGTGTGTGATAGCTGAGTGTGTGCTCTTGCAGTAGTGGTTTTGGTAGCAATCTGTGTTACATGGTGAGGTTGCCAGCCCCATGCACAACACCATACTAGTCGCATTGGACGACATGCATGAGTGTGTGTGTGTGTGTGATAGCTGAGTGTGTGCTCTTGCAGTAGTGGTTTCCGTAGCAACCTGTGTTACATGGTGAGATTGCCAGCCCCACGCACAACACCTTACTAGTCGCATTGAATGACACACATGAGTGTGTGTGTGTGTGATAGTTGAGTGTGTCAGGTGGCGGCGTAGGACAGTTTGACAGGTGAGAGCGTGGTGTTTCTCATTCAGTATTATATTATGATTTTAACTATTCTGTGCTTTGTTTGCTTCTTCAGATTAGCATCGGGCACTGTTGGGTGTTTTGTTTTGTTGGGTTTTGTGATGTTCGCTAGTTTATTTGTTTAATGTTTGCTTTGTCACTGAATGGGCTGTAAAAATAAATATAGCCCCTGCCTCTAGAATCAAGAGTTTTATTGTTGTTCGGGTCGGTGCGAGTGTGACAAGAGAGTGATATCACAATCACAATATAATCATCATCATCATCTCGCCCACCCTACCACAGAAACTAACTGGAAGGAGTTTTGTCAGTCACTTAAACCTAGCACTCAAATTAGAGAAGTATGGAAAAAGCTTAAGGCAATCAAAGGGAACAATAAGAAAACAATAATGCCAACAATCAAACTACCAAAGAGAGCAGAAACAGATAAAGAAAAAGCTAATGCCCTTGCCGAGTATTTCTATAAAGTCAGTGCAAAAAGTAGCCTTGGACAGGAAGAAAATGAGAGAAGAGAAAGACTTAGGATACAGTTTTTAAAAGAACTACCAGACCAGATAGATGAAACAAACTATTTAGATGCTGATATAACAGAGGAAGAAGTAACTAATGCAATAAAAGATAAATCTAATACTGCCTCAGGGCAAGATATACTTAGTTATGAAATCCTTAAGAAAGTACCCAAAAGAACCATAAACATAATAACTTCACTTTATAACAAAATCTGGAACTTAGGAAAGTTACCAAAAGCATGGAAAGTAGCTATGATAGTACCCATTCTAAAACCCAATAAGGAAGCCCATGAAGTAAGTTCATATAGGCCTATCTCCTTAACATCACAACTAGGTAAAATACTGGAAACTGTTGTGAATAAAAGAGTTAAATTCTACCTGAAAAAAAACCAGTTATATAGACAAAAACAGTTAGGGTTTAGAGCAGACAGAAGTACAGTAGACCAGCTTGTAAGATTAGAACATGATGTAAAGCTAGGGTTCAAGAGGAAAGAGAAAACAGTGGCAGTCTTTCTAGATGTAGCTAGAGCATATGATGAATGCTGGCGCGATGGAGCTCTTTGCAAAGGAAATTTAAAAAAAATACCAAAATCAATTATAACAAAAAATGAAAAAGATTGGCATTACTGGTAAAACCTATAGGTATCTAGAAAACTTTTTACAGGACAGGTATTTTGCTGTACAGGTGAATAATGATAGGTCAGAAATATATGAACAACAGAATGGGATTCCTCAAGGATCAGTGATCTCTCCTTCAATTTTCACTATAGCTGTAAATGATTTAGCAGATGAATTTAATGACATAAAGAATGCAGTATCACAATTTGCAGATGACTGTGCCATTTGGCGATCTGGAAAAAAAACTTGGACCATGTTTACAAAAAACTTCAAAATCAAATAGACAAAGTTTCAGAGTGGATGAAAAGTTGGGGCTTCCAAATTAATGTAAACAAAACAGTAGGTATGATTTTCAGCAAAGGAAATTTAAAAAAAAATAACAAAAATCAATATAACCATTAAAGGACAGAAAATATGTACCTCCTCAACAACTAGATTTCTGGGCATGACTTTAGATAAACAACTAAATTATAATAAACATATAGACAATTTAGTAGAAAGCTGTAGGGGACCCCTAAATATAGAGGATAGTAAAAGGTAATGGATGTGGGGGTGAGCAATAAAATAATGCTTATGTTCTACAAGTCTTTCATCAGGGGGAAACTGGATTATGCCAGCATAGTCTATGACTCAGCTGCAGCTTCTAACAAAGCAAAACTGGACAGGATTCAAAATGCAGCCATGAGAACTATTACAGGTGCATTTATATCGACACCAGTAGAAGCTCTAGAAGTAGCTCTCGGCATACCTCCCCTTGGTCTAAGACGGAAAGAACTGAGGTTAAATTATTGGAGTAAAGTAGCACAAGAAGTGACCCACCCAGCACATAAAGCATTTGTCAAAAACCAACCAAGTGTATGGGACGTCCCCTTAAATAAAGATAGATATCCAACAGGATGGAGAACTATAGAAGACCTAATGCAGTTCAAAGAACTATCAAACACAATTGAAAATAGTAATAAATACATAAGCAAAATACCACCCTGGGAACTAAAATCACCAATCATAGACTACTCACTTACTGAAAAGATCAAACAAAACATAGAAGATAAGGAAGCCAAAATGATAAGTAGAAAGTTCATAGAGCAACTAACTAAACAAAGTCTGGCCGTCTACACTGATGGATCCAAGGGTGATAGTGGGCAACTAGGTGCCGGAGTTGTAATACCACAATGGGGAATAAAAAAGAGCTAGAAAGTATATAACGGAAGGGGCATCGATTTATACTGAAGAGATGGTAGCAATTCTTAAAAGTCTAGAAATAATCGAAGATAACCCACCAGAAGCTGTTACGATATTTACAGACTCACTATCATCACTACAAGCACTAGAACACCCAGGTAAATGTAGCCGGCCAGACATAAAGGAAGAAATTCTAGCAATTAATACATCACTAGAGAACAGAGGATGTAGTGTGAGGCTAGTGTGGGTTCCAGCACACATAGGTATAGCTGGCAACGAGTTGGCAGACCAGAATGTTTCCCCAAGAAGGTGAAGAACAAGTAAAAACAATATAAAACATGCATGGACTGGGAAGGTCAGAGATCAAGAGCCAAGTGAAGGAAACTATAAACGAGGAATGGAAGACAACATGGAAGGAAAGTAGAAAAGGCAGACACGCGTTCAAACTGCTGAAAGAACCAACGAGGACATGCCAGGTCAGAGAAGCGAGCCAATGTCTGTCCACAAGGTTTAATTAAAGATACCATCGAACAAAAAACTGTGGCGTCTCCGACTCGGTGCAGCATACTTCATGGTAGAAGAACCACACTGCCAAGAATGACAGGAAGAGAATGACATAGACCACTACCTGATCCACTGTAAAAAGTATGAACAACAAAGGCTTGAATTAAAAACTTACTATAGAAATCACAATATAGACTTAACAGGTGATAAGGTTTTAAGTATAGATGCCCCAAGAGATGCCCAATCAATACTTAAAAGATATATACATAAAACAAAGGAAAAAATATAAGGTTAGAACTTCAGGAAAATCATCCAACTAAATAGAAATTAAGCAGCAAGAACTAACAAAGCATTAACAAAAAAAAAAAATAACTACTCATAGGACAGGAAAGACAAGGTATTAAAAAAAAAGGGACAACAACTCAAAAAGAACAAATACTAATACAAATTAAAACCAAGTGTAAAGGACAATAGTTATCTAGAAACAATACAAAAGAGAAAATAAAATTGACAAATACTAATATAAATAAAAATCAGCAACTGCAAAAGACAACAGTTATTTAAATTGAATACAAAATTAGTAAAGAAAATGACACTAAATACCCCAATTATAACCAACTTTCAGGTTGAACAGGGTAGACCAAGATGGAAAGAGAAGAGGCAACAATGATCAGAGGTTGAGTGCCCGATCTCCACCCATCATTTCATCAAAACAACAACAACAACAACTAAAGTATCGCCCGCAAACCGCCGTGTGTGATACCTGCAATTCTCAGGGAGAAGAAACCTCCGATTTATTTTCTGGGGAAGGAGGTAGATGTCACATAATATCTTATGTTTCTTTACGCACCTGAGCTTTAAAGTAAGTGTGCGTAAAATATAGTATGTCAGCTGAACTGCATAAGAATGATCATGCGTTCGGAAACGGTGCAAATGGGTGCAGGTAGATTAGTGAATAAGAGACAGAGATAGATATCGGTTAGCCGGCTATAGAAGCCGTTTACATTTGAGTGTGCTCTCTTCATGGCTGCTAGGTTTTGTGCAGCATTGTTTTATATTCTAGTGGTAGTTGGACTTGCAGAGCCAGCCATATGGTTATTACTGTTGTTATCGAGTTCGTATGTGTAGCATTGTTGTTATTATTAAAAGGGAGATTGTCAGCACGCCTTCGTGTTATGCTTTGTGTATGGCTTGCCCTGGGGGTCTACAGAAAGTGCCTTTTTTAATTGCGTGACCTCTCGCAGCTCGAAACGAGCTAAGTCAAGAGGATAATGTCATGAAGGTTTAGTTATTATACATGTGACAATTGTATTGTTGCATCTCTGCATGTATTTTTTCCCGTTTGCTGTTACATACATCCGTGCTGCTGACAGCATCCCAGCATTTCAAGTGTAGCATATTTCATGATAGAACGGGTAACGTGATGCGATCATTGTCAATTACAAGTATATTTTTCGGTGAGGCTATATAATAACACTCTACAGGAAACTATAATGGAGGCAATCAATGCAAGGCAAAAATGGTAGACAGGGACAAGAAAGTTTTTGGGATAGAAGAAACTGGCAATGAAAAACCTCAAAAAATGAATATGGAAGTTACAGTGTATTAGATTCGCCTCTGGGCTTACACTCAAGACAAGATACTGACAGAAGGCAGGAGCCTTCAAGACCACGAGAAGACGAAATCGACATCTGATTTGACCTGAAGGAAGAGCCTACTCGTATCGTCGATTAATGTCTTTCTTTAACGGTCACAGGATCCACACCTGTAGCCATCCTCTTCAATGGCCCTGGCAACCACGGTGCCACTGACATCCAGGTGACAGCTATCAGATCCTGTTCCATTTCGGACGCCAACAGTGGTCGGCCCCGCTCTCGAACAACGCCTCATCCATCTTCTGGCTCAATCTGGCAACAAATTGCCTTAAACTCCATGGCTTTTATTTTAGTCTGAGGCGTGGTCCTTTTTCTATCTTAGTCCTATTTGTATCATGATTTGCGATCACCCTTAAATTATTTTTTCGGACAAAAATTAATATTACTTTTACCTTCATTCTCCACCTTATTTATTCTTCTCCATTTTTTAAAATTAATATTTCTTTTTCCTCACTCAGTTTTCTAGTCCTTGTTTTTAATTTATTTTTTTATAATTTATGCTTTTGAATTTAATGCTGTATCCACTTCGGTTTCCGCTATCAGTGGCAGCATTTTTTTCCAACTTGTGACAAAAAAAATACATCAGGAGGGAGTGCTTTCTCTTATTTTTGTAATAAGATGTCATCAGCTGTTATTTTTGCCCCACGTTAATAAAAAATTGTATTATTGTTGTAACACAATGGGAAAGGGTAGTGTATTTTATCAATGATATTCTGCTGCATATCGCAACAGCGGAGATTCCATTTCTGGGAGTGATTCATGCGTTTGCTGATTTTCATGCAGTGCATGCCCTTTAATTCACGAAACCCTATCAGGTAGTACATAAATTATACAGCGAGCAATGTTGTCCACAAGGTTACTAGCTTACTATGAAGGTATTCTCTATGTAACACCATATAACTCAGATATGTACCCAGCACAGACTGCTGGACTCTCGATGTCGATAGTTCTCTTTAGCACAGACGTAACTATGCAACAGCCCCAACCTCACTGGCGTATCATACGAGGGCGCGTATTGCACAAGAAGACGATCTGGCTACTTCTCAACTCTAACTCGAGCCTTCCACTGTTTTAGTTTAAATCTTCATGAACCATATGATAGCCATGTCATATGTCCAGCAAGCTACGCCCACCTCTCTCTAAGGAGCGAATCGTGTGCCTTATGCCCGGCTTGGATTACACGAGATACTCTTTGCCACATTTTAATTACTCTTAGCAAGGATTATCTTCTTAATCGTACACAACTCAAAGCCCGCTTAGTAGTGGTAATATTTCCACGCTATTTGTTGCCTGAGTCACACCTCTCAAGTTTCCTACTCAACCAAGGTGTGTTCCTCTGGTACGAGACAGCGCCAAGATGGCTATAACCGAGGGACGTTTCTGATTACATCCCCCACGTCTCACAAGTTTGTCATCCTCAAAGATGGTGAAGGTGTGTTTCGTTTAGATCGCCCATTCCCGTGTGAGATATTGCCAATATGAGTACAAATAAATAGCAGGGACTATATCGAAAAATTATTACTCCGTCTAAAATTAAATTGCCCACACAGTCACATTGTAAAACAAATTGCCACATAAATTACCACCACAAGAGCATGTGACTGCTTGGTATAGGATTCCTGAAAAGAGACCACCTGCAGTGATGACTTCATGCTCCATAAGGAGCAAAGGAAGATGAAAATTGAAAGTCGATCACCCATAATGGAAACCTCTGGATGGAAATTTTAACATAGGAGCCGAGAGAGATGAACATCTTTGATTCGTCCAGGAGACGATACAAGTAAGCAGAAAAGGCACAGCCAAACAATTAACTACGGTATATCACCGATATATCCGCAGCTACTGCGACAGAACTTCCGTTCCATGTCAATTCTTTCTTCACGTTGCGTTATTGATTCACAGATGCATAATTATTCGCATTTGTATGATGTTTTCGGAGAATAAATGATAAGCACTTGCAAAAGCAACAGATCGGATGAGAGAATGGAATATAAAAGGTGGGGGTGAGGATGTAGCACATGTATTCGCAAGACGGAACAAAAGACGATGTTAAAATGTAAAAAAAAAAAAAAAAACGAAGAAAGAGGAAGTCATAATGAGCTTGTAGAATACTGAATTAGGAGAGGTTATGCGAATGTGTGAAAGATAGCAGAAGGTATTGAGAGATGATGAGAACGAAAAGACAGGTAGAACATTGCCGAGAAATAACTGAAAAAAAGAAAGATGGTAAAGGTATTAGAAGAATTGAAATCTGCCATACTCTTTTATTTTGTTATTATCTCTCACTGCCTGTTGTGAGCGTCCAGTTAGCACAGTGGATAGAGTGCTGGCCTCTTGTGGCAAAGGCGCCGAGTTCGAAACAAGGTGGCGTCACGCTCCCAGTCTACCCAGCTGTAAATGACTCTGATCTTGAGATAGGGGAGAAAAAGGCAGCGAGGAAGGAAATTACTCACCCCACCTCACGATGCTGGACCTATTAAAGTGAAGTCGCTAACATGCCACTTCCCTACGACAGTATATGCTATGGAACTGCCTTTATTTTAACTGTCCGTTTTATTTTATGTCGTTCCTTTTTTCTGTCTGCCCTTCTATTTCCAGTGTTTTATTTCCAAATTTGGCCTCATCTTTCTCATACTGTTTAAATTTCTAGCACTTTTAATTTCTCATTGTCATTGAAAGCCAGAGGCAGACTAACAGTACTCGAGGCCCCTGGAGAAAAAGGAATATTAAATTCTGATTACAAATTACACATTGATTTCTGATTCTAAATGCCTAAATTCTAGCAGCGAACCCTCGTGTAGCGCCTGAAATACCCAACGGTCCTATTGAGCAATTTCTTCTTTGTTTTCTTTCAGTCTTTCTATGTAGTGTCTGAATCTATAGTCTTGTATTTTTGATGCTTTTCTCTAATTTGTATTACGATATGGGCACCAGAAACGGCTGTCTTTAAACTCGTCTTTCTCAAAACTGGTTTAAAATGTTGGGGAGTTGTTGGTTCCTGAGATACGTTTATAATTCTTCTTCCTATACACATAAGTTCAGCCTATCTTCTCCCATATCGTCTGTGACAGAATTGTCCGTTCTCTTTTCCTAGCGTTCATATTTATCGCCGACATTATTGCGCTACGTCTCATTTTTTATACTTAAATCATTGTTTACACTCCCTTCCCTCAATTCTTCGGGACTCCATCGATCGTCTTTTGCTGATTATGGTAATCTATAACTTTCGTTTGAACCCGTGTTGACACCTGGGATCTGTAGAGAAAAGTGTGGTTTACTAATGTATAATACATTGTCCTTTCAGACAGTGCATGGGCGAGCCCGATTAAGAAATAAACAAACTTGGGATGACCACAGTGTGGCCGTGATGGTGTGGTTCATTCATAACCCTCCACTCCCAAAGGAGCATAGGCCTTCAACAAACACATGCCAAGTCCTCCTGTCACGTGCCATCATCTCAAGTTCTTTCCATGTTCTCCTCATCATTTTCACCTCTGTTTCCAACTCTCTTCTCCATGTACTTCTTGGTCTTCCTCTGCCTCTCTTGCCCTGGGGGTTCCAGAACAAGGACTGCCTTGTAATGCTATCAACAGGTTTCCTCAGTGTGTGTCATATCCATCGCCATCGTCTTCTTCTCATCTCTTGTTCCACTGGCATTTGTCCAGTTCTTGTCATCAGTTCCACATTGGTAACCTTGTCATACCATTTTAATCCCTCTATTCTACGCAAGCACCCATTTATGAAAGTCTGTAGCTTTTTGGTTGTTGTCTTTGTTGTTCTCCGTGTCTCCGAGCCATACAATAGGACTGACTTCACATTTGAGTTGAAGATTCTTATTTTCGTGTTGGATCCTATTTCTCTTGATCTCCATATATTTCCCAATGCAATGAAAGTTCCTCTTGCTTTTTGTATTCTTATTTTGATATCGCTGTCTGTCCCTCCAACTTTATCTATATTACTGCCAAGATATGTGTATGATTCTACATCTTGTATTGGCGTTTCTTCAAGTTCAACCCTGTTTTCATTACCTGCATTTATTCGCATTATTTTTGTCTTTTCCCTGTGTATTTTCAGACCCAATTGCTGTGACCTCTCATCGAGTGTTTTCAATTTGTCCTGCATCTGATTACGGTTATGGGACAGGAGAGCCAAATCATCAGCAAAATTCAGATCATCCAATTGCTTAGTCAGAGTCCACTGGATTCCATTTCTGTTGTGTGTTGTCGATGATCTCATAACCCAATCTATTGCCAGCAAGAAAAGAAATGGAGACAAGAGGCATCCCTGTCGCACTCCTGTTCTTATCCCAAATGGTTCTGTAAGCTGTCCTTCATGAAGAACTCTGCACGTCATGTCTTCATAGGTTTTCTTTATTAAATTAATGATCTTCAGGGGAACTCCATAATGCCTCATCAATTTCCAAAGTGATTCTCTGTCCACACTGTCAAATGCTTTTTCGTAGTCCACAAATCCGATGTATAGTGGTGAATTCCATTCCAGACTTTGTTCAACTATTATTCTCAAAGTGGCTATCTGGTCTGTACATGATCTGTTTTGTCGAAAACCTGCTTGTTCATCTCTCAATTTCTTGTCTATGGACTCCTTTAATCTCTCAAGGATAATCCTGTTCAATACCTTTCCTGGCACTGATAGTAACATTATTCCTCTATAATTTGTGCACTCTTGTAGATTTCCCTTCTTAGGCAACTTAACCAGATATCCTTCCTTCCATTCTGCTGGTATCTCTTCTTTTTCCCAGACTTTACCAAGTAATTTATATAACATCTCTGTAGCCGTGTCGATATCTGCTTTGATGGCCTCTGCTGGAATGCCATCAGGTCCAGACGCTTTTCCATCTCTTAGAAGCTTTATGGCTTTCTTTATTTCTTCCTTCGTTGGTCTTTCACCGTTAATTTGTAGCTCTTCTTCTGCTGGCTGGATGTCCGGCGGGTTTTGTGGAGCTGGTCTATTGAGAAGGTCCCCAAAATATTCTGTCCACCTCTTCATTTGCTCTTGTATATTGCTGAGCAGTTTCCCATTCTTATCTTTTATGAGGCAACTTGTTTGCTTGTATTTCCCTGTTAGCTTCTTTGTGCTGCTATACAGTTCTCTCATATTTCCTTTGGCTGCAGCATCTTCTGCCTCTCTTGCCAACTCCTCAATATACTTCCTCTTGTCTCTTTTGATACTTCTTTTTACTTCTTTGTTTGCTTCTGTGTACACTTCTTGAGCCTTGGCTTTGGAACTTCTGGTTTTGCTTGTGTTTAACTCTGCTTTCTTGTTTTTTCTATCTTTTATCTTATTGATGGTTTCTGTTGTTATCCATGCTTTTTGTTGTCTTTCCCTTTTACCCAGTATTTCTTCACATGTCTCCTTCCATACCGTTTTGACCTGCTGCCAATAGTCTTCTGTATTCTCTACATCTTCCAACTGTTGGAGCACTTGGAATTTGTTGGATACTGTGACCGCAAATTTGTCTCTTGTTTCTTGATTTCTTAGCTGTCCTACATTAAACTGTTGTCTATATTTTTTGCATTGTTGCATATCTCTTGAGTTTCATTTTTACTTTGGCTATCAGAAGATGGTGATCTGATGCCACATCTGCTCCTCTATATACCTTTACATCCTGCAATGATGATCTAAACTTCTTCTTTATGCATATATGATCGATCTGATTTTCTGTTCTATGGTCTGGTGATATCCATGTTGCCTTGTGTATTCTCTTATGTGGAAACATGCTTCCTCCTATAGCCAGTTGATTTGAAGCACAGAAGTTTGCGAATAGTTCTCCATTTTCATTCATTACTCCTAGCCCATGTTTTCCCATGACTTCTTCAAATCCGGTATTGACTGTACCTATCTTTGCATTCATGTCACACATCAAAATTGTGATGTCTCTTCTTTTTACTTTATCCATAATTTCCTGTAGTTTAGTATAAAATGCTTCTTTCACAGACTCTTCTTTGTCATTAGTTGGTGCATAACATTGGATGACATTGACATGAATTTTCTTTTTAGCTGTTTTGAAAATAGCTGTTATTATTCTGGGTCCCACAGCTTCCCATTCAATGAGTGCTTTCTGTGCTTCTTTAGATAACATAAGAGCTACCCCTTCACTGTGGTGTGAACTTTCGTCTTCGTGTCCTGAGGACAGCACCAATTCACCTGTGATGAGTTTCTTCCTGTCTACCCCCTTCCACTTTGTTTCACACATTCCCAGAACCTCGATTTTGTATTCCCTCATTTCTGCTGCTACTTGTGCCACTTTCCCTTGTTCGTTCAATGTCCGAACATTCCAGGTGCCAAATCTGGAAGTTCTCCTAGAAGAAAGAAGGTTAGTCAGCAACACAGACTCCTTTCGGCTTTCTCTGTGTTGCATCATACGCCTCCGATGGTGTGGTTGCTGTTGCATTTTTTTAGTATTCGTATAGTGTGTTCGTCTCACTACCCCAGAACAGTAGACAGTACAGAGTTGATGATGATAAGTTATTTTACTCTATATGATAAGACATCATACGAAAACACTGTTGGTGGGTGGAGAATCTCCATCTAAAGTACTGCACCAAAACTAAGCAGTGAACAACAAAGATGATGTTTAATTTCAGTAATCATCCAATAACATTCCATTGAAATAAACTTGCCTCACGCCAAATCTTCAATCTAGGCGGGTAAATCTCACAAAATATACAATGTCAAAAGCACAACTTAATAATTCTCCTCTCGTTCTTTCAATCCTTCTATATATGCACAGTCTGCTATGGCTGTTCTACCTCATCTTAGAAAAACTTACGTAGCCGGGTTTTGTTTACTTCAACTCATGATGAAAAACACGGTAGGTCTGGTGGAACTAGTTTTGAGGTATTTATTATACAATAATTACTGGTCTGACTACCAGGGCTGTTTCGTTTATCTCAATTAGTCACTGTT
Source organism: Oreohelix idahoensis (assembly GCA_024509875.1). Lineage (NCBI taxonomy): Eukaryota > Metazoa > Mollusca > Gastropoda > Stylommatophora > Oreohelicidae > Oreohelix > Oreohelix idahoensis. Next base: position 64,572 of record JAMPIV010008361.1, read on the forward strand.
CCCTGTTCCGACCTAATTACTGTCTATCTTGCTTGTACATCTTTATCAACATACCTGTTCTGTTTTGTAAAACAATCTTGTTAACTCAATTCTTGCAAAAATGGCGACATCGTCTTTCTTTCTTTCTGCACGGCGTAACAGCTTGATATTCGCCTGTCATAGGTTTCAAGGCGCCCTACTACGAACGAAACTGTACACAATCACACAAGAAACGCCCAGTAAACAATACATGGCAATAGAACAAAACATACAACGCTGCAGACAGATAGGGCAAATAGTAGATCTAGACGGAACCACACAGACAGAAACACAAAACATAGTACAGGCTTTTGAAGATTACTACAGAAACCTGTACACAGAAGAAAACGTCCAGTCACGCATACAAGACACATTTATGCACTTTACAAAGAAACTATCAGATGCAGACAAGCAAGGTCTAGATGCCGAGCTTACACTTACAGACATAACACTCGCAATAAACACTATGCAAAAAGACAAATCACCAGGGCCAGACGGACTCACAGCAGAATTTTATCAACACTTTTTTCCCATCTTAAGCCCCCCTTCTATTAAAAGTGTACGCAGAAGCTTTCGAGAACAAAGAACTCCCACCAAGCCTGAACATGTCATACATCACTCTCATACCCAAAGACAACTCAGACAAAACACTCCTTAAAAGCTACAGACCTATATCTCTCCTAAACATAGACTACAAAATTTTAACAAAAACGCTAACAAACAAACTAAAACCTTTCATGACCACCCTCATACACGAAGACCAGCAGTGTAGCGTTAAACACAGAAATATTCACCAGCACACACATTTCATCAGAGACATAATCACCTACACACATGAGAAGGATTGTCAGTCGTCAATCCTATCACTCGATCAAGAGAAAGCTTTTGATCGATTATCACACTCATACCTTCACAAAACATTACTGCATTGCAGCATAGGTGAAAATTTTAGGAAATGGATTGAAATCCTTTACACGAAGCCCGAAAGCAAGATTTTGGCGAATCATACTTTTACCAACACTTTCAGGCTAACGCGATCCGTCAGGCAGGGGTGTCCTCTCTCCCCCCTACTCTACGTTCTAGCACTAGAACCCATGCTGGAAAAAATTAGAAAGGACAGCTCTATTATGGGCACCTTTATACCAGGGAAAGGCGAGCAGAAGTTGATTGCTTATGCAGACGACACCACCTTTTTCCCACCAAACGACAAGTCTATTGCAAACATTCTAAACACATTCACAGACTTTAGTAAAGGTAGCGGAGCTAAAGTCAACGTACAGAAATCTACAATAATGGGCCTAGGCAAATGGAAAAACAAAACAGACTTTCCATTTGGACTTGTACCAACAAACAACATCAAAATCTATGGCATCACTTTTCCTTCACACCCAAACCGCACACACAAAGACAAATGGCAGAACCTAACATCACAAATAACAGACATGCTACATAGATACAAATTCAAAACCACAACAATTTTTGGACGAAGCACGATTGTAAACACTTATGTCATCCCCAAATTACTATACGTAGCCCCTGTCGCGAAATTGGTTTCAAGTCATTGCAATGAGTTCAGTTAGATTTATAAACCCATCTACGATCGAGTGACCGCTTTCAAAATGGCGGCGTATCAGCGAAATGTGTATCGGACAGAGGAAATCGCCAACGATAAATAAAAACGAAGGGAATCCGTATGAAAAGGATTTTACATTTCAGTACAGGGAAGGATGGTGTATAACTGCATATAAGATGGAACGGTAGGAAGTTCTCATTTACGGAGATATATGCGTATTTCGGCTGCCCACAGTTACGCTAAAAGCATGTAAACCCACTTCTGTTCTAAATATTAAAATCAACAAATAACAGTTTGGGAATTTACATGGATAGGAAGATAGAGTTTTATCAGCTGTATAAAACTAGATAAGAGGGAACAATATGGATATTATATATGCCGAGAATGATAAAGGCAAAATTTCAGTCGACGCACAGATCGGCCGAAATCACTGTTCGGGAAGGATTTTTCAGGTTAGGTTTAGGCTGTGACGTCGGTACTCTCCGATACGTCCGCGCTTTGCGTATAAGTAGCGGATCGGTAAACTGAGAGAGATACACAACGAAAGAGGTTTGAGCCAGACTGGAGACAGAGTTTCGCCACTATCCATGAATTGTGAGCGGATCGCCAGAAACATTTTTAAGTCCAGTATCTGAAGTCTGAGGGTAAGCGAAATTATGATAACTACCGTGTATAATATTTGTTATTTCAGGTTCATACAGAATTCACAAAATATGCCTGTATAATATTCATTGATATAACGTATTATTATTTTAATATGATTTATTCATGTGCATTATGAATGAGTGTTGCTTGTACAAAAAGTAATCACAAATAGCCCCACGGCCTAATGAAGTTATATTTATCATATTGCTTTATCGCTTACGAAGATAAAGGCAGTCCCATGGCAGAGATTGTCATAGGGAAATGAAGTGTTAGAAACTTTATCTTGGAAGATCCCAGTTTACGAGGTTAAGGCGACTAGTCTCCTTCCTCGCTGCCTTTGCCTTCCCTAGTTCGAGCGCACAACTTCGTACCCATTTACAGCTGGTAAACTGGAGTGTTCTACAGCCAGTTTCAGTAGAAAGCAACCTGATCACGTGGTCACTCACTCTATTTATTTTATGTATTAATTTTGGGTAGTTGCTAAGATAGCATCAGATTTGAATTTGTACTTGATATGATTTGGAAGGATCAAGTTATAGAATATGAAGGGATGTATAAGAGCGGATTAAACCAGATGATGTTTATTACTGATATGTTAATATTAATTCTGTATCATTGAAATGATGTTACTTGCTATGACTGTATAACTCTGACACTTGATGACTGACTTGTCTGACTTATGTGCTAGTCAGTTATACTTAATTGAAATGTTAATATTAATGCTATATCACTGAAATGATGTCCTTACTTACTATGATTGTATAACGGTGACATCTGATGACTGACTGGTCTGACATCTGTGCTAGTCAGCTACAAGTCTAGCCAGATACTAGCCAAGGCTGATATGTTGCAGGTTCCAGGAAATAACTCAAACCAGTCTGTCCAGTATCAGAAGCCGGTGTAGTTCATCCGAGGCAATCCCACCAAAGTGCAGGACCCCAAAGAGTGAACTTCAACTGGTCATTGGCATCCCTACTGTTGGGCCTACCAAGTCTGATATCAGCAAAGGACAGTTTCAGCAGTATCAAGTTGGAAAGATAAGTGTCCTGTTTGACACTGACCACCTATACATGTGAAACAGCCAATAGTTGAAAACAATAAGTAACCATACATAAACTCAGTCAACTGATGACAGTTATCCTTAAATTCAAAGGACTAATAACAGTGATTTCAGTAACTTTCTTATTTAAGATCTTGAAGTCTAAACAGACAATAATAGTAATTGTGTGAATATTTTTATATATATGTGTATACTCTTTTTCCAACTAGTAGAAATAGAATAATAGTGCAATTATTAAACTATTTTAACTGTACCTGAGGATTTATTCACTTCTTCCATTTTGTGGTTCAGTGAATGTACATTTTACTTATCCCCTAGCATATAAGTAATCATAAGATAGTCACAGGGAGGAGACACCTTAAATCCTGGTACTACTTCTTACCAACTGGGCCAGGGTTTTCACAGTCTGACTATTGTTATGATAACAATACACCAGTGCTTATTTCTAAGACTGTGGTATTACTTGTAAGGTCAGAACTCTTTACTGGCATACTCTTACATAATAAATAAATTTAAATAACCTCCCGCTACAGTGGGGGCTCGTCTGCGGGATATATCTTTGATATTCCTGAGCCAACTTTCTATTTCTGCTGTGTAGAAATTTTGTTTTGTAAATTTTTTTGGAAAGAGTAACATAGTAGGAAATAATTATATTTTTAGGAGTACCATTGAGTACAGATAAAGAAAGCTGTTTCATATATGGTGAAGTCAGTTTAATTAACTTTAATTTTAACTAAGTTAATTATATTGTAGTAAATTAGTTTGAGTAAGATCACTTGCCCTACTAGACTACAGATACATCATGGCTGACTTGGTCAAATTTAGGTCTGCTACACTGCAGGTGGGAAAAGAGCTTGGCATGGATGGTGATGCTCTGATCCGGTATGTCACGACGGAATGTGAAAAGTACACTGAGAGAGAAGCAAAGCAATTAGAAGCAGAGAGAGAAGCCAAGAAATTAGAAGCAGAGAGAGAAGCCAAGAAATTAGAATTGGAAGCAGAAAGAGAAGCCAAGAAATTGGAAGCAGAGAGAGAAGCCAAGAAATTAGAATTAGAAGCAGAGAGAGAAGCCAAGAAATTAGAATTAGAAGCGGAGAGAGAAGCCAAGAAATTAGAAGCTGAGAGAGAAGAAAGGAGGTTACAAGCAGAGAGAGACCATGAGCTGAAAATGAGACAGCTTGATCTTGAACTTCAGGCTGGGACTATCACCCATGGTAATAGCTCACCTCATTCTGCGAATAGCTCTTTTCAGAACACAGCAAATGGGGCCATGAACTTCCACCTAGATCCATTTGTTGAAAAGGAGGACGCAATTGAGTCATACCTGGATAGGTATGAAAGGCTAGCCTCTACATATGGACTGGAAAAGGAAAAATGGAGTCTAAAGTTATCCCAGGGATTGAGAGGTATTGCATATGATGTGTTTCTGAAACTCCCCAAAGAAGATCAGGAAAATTATGAAATACTAAAGCAAGCCTTACTGATCCGGTATGAAAAGAACTCTGAGGCATATAGGAAGAAATTTAGAACTTCTAAACCTCTACCTGGAGAAACATATAACCAGTTCTCAGCTAGGCTAGAAACGTATTTGTTGAAATGGAGTAGTTTAGGTAAGTATCAAAAAACCTACGAGGATCTGAAAGAAATGGTTATGTTAGAGCAAGTGAAAGATTCCATGTCTCAAGAAATGAGGAAATTCCTTATGGAACAAGGAGCAGAGAGGCTGGAAGACATTTTGAAATGTGCAGAGAGATACCAAGCAGCTCAAGCTGAATTGGTAGGAACAAAAAGGAAGCAGGTAGAAGGATATAAGCCACCACCGCAGAATACCGATTTTGACCAGATGGATCAACCATACAGAAACAAGCAAAGATTTGATAATAAGGACAAGAACCCTCAGACTCAGGAAAATAAACCCTACAAACAGGGAGATAAGTGGTGCAAATTTTGTAAGATGAGCAACCACAACACTGATGAATGTGGGAGGAAAAAACCCCTTCATCATGCTGCATGTCTACAGGTGAGGACTTCTGTTAGGAAGGAACTGACTGTGGGTCAGAATAGCCTCCATCACCCACCTACCCAGGAGATAGTGACTGTGAATGGCAAACAAGTCACAGGAATGTATGACACAGGGTGTGTCCTATGACGCAGTCGTGTGTGCATCTCTGGTGTGCCCTGAACAAATCACCACAGAAACAGTAGAGATTCAAGGGCCACTAAAAGGAACATCACCCCTTACATTACCCATAGCAAAGATTCATGTCAGTTGTCGCTATGTGGAAGGGGAGATAAATGCAGCTGTGATAGATGATCCCTTTTACCCCCTAATGTTGGGGCGTAAATATGTTTTCTTAGGAGACCCTGTAAAACCTATGGTTATGGCAGGAATCCAGACCAAGGCTGACTCCAGGAACATAGAGAGGGACACCAACGTAAAATTTCATTCAACTGAAATGAAACGGGCTCAAGAAGCAGACAGCACGTTGAAGCCTTGTTTTGGCAAATTATCAAAAACACATAAAGCTCCAAGGAAAGGACATTTCTATATGGAACATGGACTCTTGTACAGGAAAGCTGGAAGAGGGACGAAAAGTCATGGTCAAATCGTTGTACCATCCACCTATAGGAATAAGGTTATAGGCTGGGGACACATATCAACTTTGAGTGAACACCTGGGTAATGGTGCCACAAAACAAAGAATAGCCACCCAGTTCTACTGGCCAGGTATTACGGAAGACATAAATCAGTATGTAAATTCCTGTCCAGAGTGCACCTATGTAGATTCAGAAAGTCGACGGAAGAGTCTTCATCAAAAATCTACAAGCAAACCAGCAATCAGGGGTACTCCCGAGATTTGCACGGGAGGGGAAAGGAAACATCCCACACAGGTTCAATTGCAGTCTGAACCCCATGCGCTGGAAAAAAGGAACAAATCACGTAGCGAAAATCAAACACCTACGGATTTGCGAGGGAAAACCACATCCAACTATCAACGAAAAGAGGGCGGTAAACTTCATGGGAAACCTACCGACCCGGTTTCACCAGCAGTAAGAGCCTGGATGAAAAGCCGAACAGGAAGGAGAGAGATAGTAAAGGATGAATATATTCTTGGAAAACAGAATGTGGGCGCAGATTTTCTTAGTCGCCATCCCACAGAGCTTGAGGAGGATAGAAAGAAGGAAAACTAACCTCGGAACGGTCGATTTGCAATTGTCTTGTACCCAATAGTTAAGCTAGATATCATCCAGCTTAAAATATGGGGGAGCTATGTCGCGAAATTGGTTTCAAGTCATTGCAAATGAGTTCAGTTAGATTTATAAACCCATCTACGATCGAGTGACCGCTTTCAAAATGGCGGCGTATCAGCGAAATGTGTATCGGACAGAGGAAATCGCCAACGATAAATAAAAACGAAGGGAATCCGTATGAAAAGGATTTTACATTTCAGTACAGGGAAGGATGGTGTATAACTGCATATAAGATGGAACGGTAGGAAGTTCTCATTTACGGAGATATATGCGTATTTCGGCTGCCCACAGTTACGCTAAAAGCATGTAAACCCACTTCTGTTCTAAATATTAAAATCAACAAATAACAGTTTGGGAATTTACATGGATAGGAAGATAGAGTTTTATCAGCTGTATAAAACTAGATAAGATGGAACAATATGGATATTATATATGCCGAGAATGATAAAGGCAAAATTTCAGTCGACGCACAGATCGGCCGAAATCACTGTTCGGGAAGGATTTTTCAGGTTAGGTTTAGGCTGTGACGTCGGTACTCTCCGATACGTCCGCGCTTTGCGTATAAGTAGCGGATCGGTAAACTGAGAGAGATACACAACGAAAGAGGTTTGAGCCAGACTGGAGACAGAGTTTCGCCACTATCCATGAATTGTGAGCGGATCGCCAGAAACATTTTTAAGTCCAGTATCTGAAGTCTGAGGGTAAGCGAAATTATGATAACTACCGTGTATAATATTTGTTATTTCAGGTTCATACAGAATTCACAAAATATGCCTGTATAATATTCATTGATATAACGTATTATTATTTTAATATGATTTATTCATGTGCATTATGGATGAGTGTTGCTTGTACAAAAAGTAATCACAAATAGCCCCACGGCCTAATGAAGTTATATTTATCATATTGCTTTATCGCTTACGAAGATAAAGGCAGTCCCATGGCAGAGATTGTCATAGGGAAATGAAGTGTTAGAAACTTCATCATGGAAGATCCCAGTTTACGAGGTTAAGGTGACTAGTCTCCTTCCTCGCTGCCTTTGCCTTCCCTAGTTCGAGCGCACAACTTCGTACCCATTTACAGCTAGTAAACTGGAGTGTTCTACAGCCAGTTTCAGTAGAAAGCAACCTGATCACGTGGTCACTCACTCTATTTATTTTATGTATTAATTTTGGGTAGTTGCTAAGATAGCATCAGATTTGAATTTGTACTTGATATGATTTGGAAGGATCAAGTTATAGAATATGAAGGGATGTATAGGAGCGGATTAAACCAGATGATGTTTATTACTGATATGTTAATATTAATTCTGTATCATTGAAATGATGTTACTTGCTATGACTGTATAACTCTGACACCTGATGACTGACTTGTCTGACTTATGTGCTAGTCAGTTATACTTAATTGAAATGTTAATATTAATGCTATATCACTGAAATGATGTCCTTACTTACTATGATTGTATAACGGTGACATCTGATGACTGACTGGTCTGACATCTGTGCTAGTCAGCTACAAGTCTAGCCAGATACTAGCCAAGGCTGATATGTTGCAGGTTCCATGAAATAACTCAAACCAGTCTGTCCAGTATCAGAAGCCGGTGTAGTTCATCCGAGGCAATCCCACCAAAGTGCAGGACCCCAAAGAGTGAACTTCAACTGGTCATTGGCATCCCTACTGTTGGGCCTACCAAGTATGATATCAGCAAAGGACAGTTTCAGCAGTATCAAGTTGGAAAGATAAGTGTCCTGTTTGACACTGACCACCTATACATGTGAAACAGCCAATAGTTGAAAACAATAAGTAACCATACATAAACTCAGTCAACTGATGACAGTTATCCTTAAATTCAAAGGACTAATAACAGTGATTTCAGTAACTTTCTTATTTAAGATCTTGAAGTCTAAACAGACAATAATAGTAATTGTGTGAATATTTTTATATATATGTGTATACTCTTTTTCCAACTAGTAGAAATAGAATAATAGTGCAATTATTAAACTATTTTAACTGTACCTGAGGATTTATTCACTTCTTCCATTTTGTGGGTTCAGTGAATGTACATTTTACTTATCCCCTAGCATATAAGTAATCATAAGATAGTCACAGGGAGGAGACACCTTAAATCCTGGTACTACTTCTTACCAACTGGGCCAGGGTTTTCACAGTCTGACTATTGTTATGATAACAATACACCAGTGCTTATTTCTAAGACTGTGGTATTACTTGTAAGGTCAGAACTCTTTACTGGCATACTCTTACATAATAAATAAATTTAAATAACCTCCCGCTACAGCCCCAGTCTTTGACCCCCCGAAACGGACCATTACAGACATAAACAAACAGATCAGAAGATTTATTTTTAGTCGCACAATCTACAGAATAAAACATAAGACACTCATACAAGAAAAGAAACAGGGAGGGATTGCACTCCAGGACATACAGACAAAGATCCAAGCAATTAGAATCAAACACGTAGGGAACATCATCAAACATCCAGAGCAACACACGCTAGCACACTATTACATGGGGCTCAGACTCACCAGACTGAGACCACTAAACAACTCAATGCCACACCATTTCGGCCCACTACCATCATTTCACAAGTCATGCATACAAGCAATTCACGGACACGACAACTTAATTCACCAGAAAACAAATGCAATCTACAAACACTTAGCCAAACTACAAGCACCCCACTACATCTCAGAATTAAAAGACGACAGAAATACTTCAAGACAAATTACACAGACACTTTCACCAACTTACACAACCCTCACATCACTGCCAAGGCAAGAGAGGTGACCTTTAGGCTCATATACAACATGACACCCACAACAGAACGACAAGCTCACAGATCCAAGCAAATATCATAATGTCAGCTGTGCAAAACACGCATACAGGAAACTGAAGATCATATTTATTACAGGTGCAATACAGTCACACCCATGAGGAAAGCATTGCAAGATATGATCGCCTCACACACAGGACAACCCGTAGACTTTTACAGATCTATTTTTCTTAACACGCTCCCAAGATCAACAACCGACACACATACAAAACTGCTCATGTTACTGTCACAATACAGATATTTGATTTGGAGTTTTAGGAATTTAGCAGTTTTCAAATACCGCCATTTTAATCCCCATATACTTTTACAGGTATTTTTGCAAAAAGCACTGTTAATTTCACCTGATTTTAATGTACCGCGGAGCTACACTCCTCCGCTTTCTCCATCTTAAGGAATTAGCCTAGACGCCACAATATTTCCCTTCCTTTCGTGTACCGGTAAGTACGGGCTAGCCTTTTGAAAGGCGACTCAGAAATGTGTTCAATTTTTCTTAAGTTGAAGCCTGCACACGACTGAGAACAAAGCAATCCGTAACACATACCGACCTTCCTCCTACCCGGGGCCTTCAGTAGTGTCTCTCCCGCCCCATTCCGCCCGTCTTCTGGATGCGTTTTCCAACGCAGACCGACCCCTATTTCTAAATTGGGGTCTTTCATAGCTCTCTATTCCCCCCGCACCGCTTATTGTATATTTGAAGTGAATTTAATTTATGAATGCATGTGTAAAAAATTACTAGTGAATGCGCGCAAGTTTTTTTATATTTTTATATATACTTTGTACTTTTATTATAAATTGTTTGAAACATGTACATGTTTTTTTTTGGGAAAATTGAGATAGGAACAAAACACAAATCATAAAATTTGTTACAGAACCACCAATTGGAAAATTATGAGAAAACTGTATCTGTGTAAAGTATGATTGGCGACTTTGTAATGCCCTTTTGTTCTGGAAACGCATCAAATATGTAAAACATATTTTTCAGTACAAGTACGTGTGTGTTGGAGTGGATGCAGTGTTTCCAGGTTTCACCTGCGCTTTTGGGTGTGGGTGTGTGCGTGGTTTTCCATTATGGTTTAAAAGTCAAAATTATATTGTTTAGGAACGTATAGAATCAATTTTTACATGAATATAAATATGTTTTCAACTTTGGAATTTTTTTCCCCCTATTTCACCTTGAAATTATTAATGGACACCGTTAAATTTACATGAATGTACAGAAATGCCCAACTTTAGTATTTACTTTCCTCACCTTGTATTTACATTTTATGAATGTATTTTAGTGTATGTTGTAAATTGAACATGTTTTGGAATTTCAAATTAAATATGCTCTAGGGAACATGATTACAAACTACTCATTTTATCTTTCTCGGAATTCCGGTGTGCCTAGCCGCCTTTATGGCTCAAGGCTGTGTGCTCAACTTGTTAGTTGAAATTTGCCAAGGAGAAAAGCGTAATGCAGCACACAATTGGCCACTATACTTTCAACCCGGGGGCTTTCAATATCTCGCCCAGACAAAATTTTCAAGTGTCCTTTGTCCTGTCAGCCAGACTGTCCACTGACGTTTACTTCAGAATGCAATCAACATTAGTCACCTGGTACGACATGCCGAGGGTGAAGTAGACCATATTTCTTTTATGTATTTCCAGTCAGCTGTCGTGAGAAATTCTAATCCACACATATAAATTAAAAAATAAATGTAAAGCCTAACAAATGACTTCAATAAAAGGAAAGAAGAATGGTAAAGAACAGTGCTGTCACAATGACTGTACTCGAAATCCCCCTTGTTTTCTACTTCGTCTGCAAATTGTAACGTTTCACGTTGATAGTAAAAGCCTACTGCTTCAATACCCGCTTTCTACGATAAAACTTGTACTGCCTTTCTAAGAAAAACCTTGAGATACGCAAGCTGACCTAGATTTAAAATTCCATTCATGTCATTTTATACACTATGTTACCAAAAACGAAAGACAGATGGACTAAGGATAGTGTGGTGAAGTGGGATGTTATAAATATTTATAGGGGACTTAGTGTACTGACTGAGATCAGCTGTGAAGGTATATATATCTAATAAGAGTAGTGTATTATATATAACCTTACTTGCTACCACATATCTATATATCTCAGTCAGAATTATTCTGGAATAGTGTGATGACTACGTTATGTGTCTAGGGTATGTGTATGATGAAGTGTAAGTCACAACAACAGACAGATAAACAATTTAATTTAATCCACTACTCTTAACAACACTGTGACACTCACATACATATAACACTCTATGAGAATATCTTAAAGAAGTCACTCGTAACGTTTCAAATAACAATATGTATTCAGTGCTGTTAATAATGTATTTGTGTCCTGATTCAAATACAAAGGAACCAGGAATCACAATCAATTTTAATTACAAGTATATGTACAGACTTTATCAATATGAATATTGTAGTGACATATATTATTAAAAATATCCTATGTGTGTCAGTTGTGTAGTAGTAATATGAGGTAATACTGGTTTTGTTTTGTTCAAGCTCTGTTGGTATTTGTCATCATGACTTCAATAGTTTGTCTTAGGGACTAGTATTGGAGATGTTCTCAGTTCCTGATATTAAGACAATTAAATTCCCCTCTGAATGTTATTTTTACAAAGTTATTTCAAGATGAGGGGACATAATGTTGAGCTCAGCTGGCCAAGTTAGCTTATCTGGCGTGATGGCGGCAGGAAAGGACTCCTCTGCTCGAATTCTCCTCTGGGCTCTGGAGACACCTCACTGATAGCTAAAAGGACCAAGGAGTATGCTGTCCGACACTGGATTCAGCAAAGCTCTGACCAGGTGCTGCTCAGTACCATCAAGACCACTGTCCCACAATTCATACGAATAAACACAGATACGTTGATTAGCAATGAATTCTGGCACAAACTGGCACAAATTCCCATCTGCTTATCTTCCAGGCTTTTATTGAGCCAAATATAAGCTGGCTTCAACGCACTGATGCTTTATCAAGCTTATTTAAACAAGTGGTTTCGAACTAACGCTCCCAAGTGTGTATATCAGCGAGTCTGACCAATGAGGCCCCGTTTCGACAAGTGTTTGAAAAAATGTTACCTTTCCCCGTTTCCCCTAACAACGAAAGATAGTATTTATAGTCCGACCAATCGTGGTTAGGCTTTCATTTGTTGCGCTCCAATCAATGGGGAGTTTACATGGTAGGCTATTTATGTAACGTAAGGTTTTTTCAAACACGTTATAAAAAAAATGTTATGAGCAGAAATGATTCCATGCTGTCAGGCATCCTCACTATTTTATTTTGGGTATAATTTATTAATTCCTGGACTATTTGCGTAACGTTTTACATATTATTTGTCAGCAAGCCCTAAGGAACCCAATTATCCAAATTAAAAGAGCTACGTGGCTGCGTTCAAAATATGTATTTTCTACCTCCTGTTTCGAAGATGTGATGTCTGGGTACTGTTATGTTTTCAACCGTAAACCCATCTAATGTTATCTTTTCTAATAAGAGTTTTTTATGATTTATAAACCTAACTCTGGGAAAGGGTAGTGTATTTTATCACTGTCCGTCTGAAAAAAAATTAGTGCATGTAGACTTACACGCGTGATGGCAGCATTTGTGTATCGCGCGACGCGTGTTGCATGCGTTCCTGATTTTCAGCCCTCCCCTCTCTCTTTATCCTTTTGTCCATCTGTTCGTTCGTTTTGGTAACGCAGTGTAGAAAAAGACATGAATGGAATTTAAAATTTAGGTCAACTTGCATATTTCAAGGTTTTTCTTAGAAAGGCAGCACATTTTATTGTGTGTTTGGGAAACGCGTGTATGTTGCAGAAAGCCTTTAATATCGACGTGAAACGTTACAATTTGCTTACGCAATAGAAAACAAGGGGATTTCGAGTACAGTCATTGTGACAGCACTGTTCTTTACCATTCTTCTTCCTTTATTTATTATATGTATTTATTAGGCTTTATATTTACTTGATAATTTATATATGTGGATTAGAATATTCCACGACACCTCCCCTCTTAAAACAGACATTATATGTCAGTCCTTTATTCTATATACACATAGAGAAATTTATTATTATTTCTGGGGTTTAAGGTGATTCTCATCACACGGATGGCGGCTTAAAAAATCCGCTCCCAAATTGGTTTTTCCAGATATATACTCAATGCTAAAATTATATGGAGCCAGAAGCAAAGACCATCGGAGTAACCTAGAGTTCTCATGCTTAGCCTGTGCTAGAAACGATAAAGGTTTGTGATCTGTTTGCAACTTAAATGCCTTCCCATATAGATAAATATTGAATTTCTTTATCGCCCATATTACTGCAAGACATTCTTTTTCGCTAGTTGAGTAGTTGATTTCAGCTTTATTCAACTTTCTGCTAGCATATGCCACTGGGCTTAATTCCCCATCCAATGCATCTGATTTCTGTAGTAGAGTTGCACCTAACCCAATATTACTTGCATCCGTCCTTACTATGAATTCTTGACTTAAGTCAGGTAATTTCAAAATGGGTTTACTTGTGAGCTTTTCCTTCAATTCTTGGTAAGTCATTTCACATTGTGGTGTCCATGTAATGCGATCTGGAAGTCCTTTACGTGTCAATTCAGTTAACGGTGCACATATGGAATTAAAGTTCTTGATATACTTCTGGTAGAAACCACATAATGAGACAAAGGATCTCACGTCCTTCTTGGTTTGTGGTCTCGGGGCTTTCTGTAGTTTTTCTAAATTCTTTGGGTCAGGGGTCATATTTCCCTGATAAACTGTGTGTCCCAAAAATTCCAATTCTTTACATCCAACGCAACATTTGGTTGGACGGGCTGTTAAATTTGCCTCCCTAAGTCGATCAAACAGCATGTTCAGAGAGTCAATGTGTTCCTCAAATGTTTCTGTTGCTATAAGGATATCATCCATAAAATTTGTTATACAGGGATTATTCAGAGGATCCAATAATTTTCTCATCATTCTAGAGAAGACACTAGGCGCATTCTTCAATCCAAATGGCAATCTATTAAACTCATAGTGTCCTTCTGAGGTACTAAAAGCTAGGTATGGTCTAACCTCAGGCTTTACTGGAATCTGATAGTATCCTTTACTCAGATCCACTTTTGAGAAATATTTAGCTTTATTTAGTCTGGCAAACAGCTGATTTGTATCCGGCAATGGATCCACCTGTCCTTCTGTAATAGCATTCAGTCTCCTGTAATCTATACAGAGTCTATGTTCTCCAGAGGGCTTCCTTAAAAGTACAACACCGGAACTATACGAAGACTCACTGTGCGAAATAATTCCTTCCTTCAACAGATAGTCTATTTCTTCCTTCAAAGCTTTCTCCTTAGCAAACGGAATCGAATATGGTTTCATACAGACAGGTGTGGAGTCTATGAGTTTCATATCATATTCCAATAGGTTTGTATGCCCTGGTCGGTCTGTTAACACCTCTGCATGATTATTTAGAACCTGTTGCACTCTCTCTTTCTGAGTTTTCGTTAAATGTGTACTGATTTTCACCTGTGCTGCTGTCTCACAGGGGTGTAATGGATATTCAAATGATGAAAGTGGTTCCTTTTTCATCTCCATGGCGATGGACAAGGTCAACAAGTGTGTCTCTTCCTGATGTTCTCTTTCCAAATATTTCTTCAGGAGATTCACATGATAGATTTTTTCTTTCCCCTTCTTATCTATCTTATAATTTGTTCTAGACACCTTCTCTAGAACTGTATATGGACCCTGCCATCCAATTTGTAACTTATTCTGACTCCCGGGCAAAAGAAGCAGTACCTTCTCTCCCACAGCCAAATCTCTGTCTTTCGCCTTCCTGTTATAATAGGCAGCATGTTTCTTCCTGGCTTGTTTCAAATTTTCATTGGCAAGTTTCCAGCCAGTTTTTAACCGAGTGGTCAGCTCATTCACATATTGGTATGAAGATGTAATGTTTTCCTCTGCCTTTTCATCAGTCCACGTTCTTAACAAAGCTTCAAGTGGACCTTTTATTGGCCTTCCAAACAATAATGTTGCCGGGGCCATACCGGTTGAACTATGGGGTACCTCCCGATAAGCAAAGAGGGCGGCGTGCAGGTACTGGTCCCATGTATCTGGTTTTTCGTGTGCCAACTTTCTCAGGATCGACATCAATGTGCCGTTAAATCTTTCCACTTGGCCGTTCCCTTGGGGATGATACACACTACAATGGAAGTGTTTGGCCTGGAAGATCCTGAAAACTTCTTCAGTTAGTTTCCCCTTGAACTGAGAGCCATTATCAGTCAAGATTTGATTGGGAAAGCCTAACCTTGTGAAAATTGTGAGCAATGCCTCTGCCACATGTTTAGAATCAATCGATGACAGGGCTACTGCCTCTCCCCACATAGAACAAGTGTCCACCAGAGTCAGAATGTAGCTGTTCCTTCTCTTGGTTCGGGTGAGAGGTCCCACAAGATCCACGGCAACTCTCTCAAAGGGTGTTCCCACTATGGGCATTTCCCCCAGAGTTGCTGGTGCAGTCCAATGTTTAGGTGCTACTCGTTGGCACTCTGGACAGGATTTTACATATCGTTTGATATCTTCAGTTATTCCTGGCCAGAAATAGTGACAAGCTATTCGCTGTCCTGTTGCGCTGATTCCCATATGACCACTGAAGGGAATCGCATGCCCTAGTTCCAACACTTTAGTCCTATATGAAGTGGGAAGGACCAGCTGTCCGTGACCATTGGATTCAGATCCAGCCTTCCTATATATCAGTTTGTTCTTCATATAAAACTCTCCCTTGCCTGGAGGTGTATGAGATTTGGGCAACTTCTTGAAACATGGCTTGAGTGTTTTGTCCTCAGCCTGTGCCTTCCTCATCTCATCTGGGTGAGTATTTATGGGATTATCCTCCTCCTTCTTTGACTGTGATCTGGTCTGCACTGTTGCCAATATCACAGGTCTCTTGGGATTCCCCAAGAAGACATATCTACACCCCAATATTAGAGGGTAGATTGGCTCATTTATCACTGCTGCTTTTATGATTCCTTCCACATATCGCGTTTTCACTTTTATTCGGGCGACGGGAAGTGTCATGGTAGCTACATCCTTGGTTGCAGTTTGAATCTCCACTGTTTCTGTGGTGTATTGATCGGCCTGCACCAGGTGAGAACTCACAACGGAATCGTAATCTAAACCGGTATCATATAAACATCTTATAGTGACACCATTACAGATGACATCTTCACACACTGGGGGGTGGTATGGTTCCTGTAATTCTTCAGGTTTGCCCTTCTTTTCCTTTTTCCCCGATGTCATAGCAGCAAAATGAGGAGGTTTCCTTCTACAATGGTCAGTGTCATGATTGTTCATCTTACAATTTTTACACCACCTTTTTCCTTGGTTGAAAGATTTTCTTTCATCATATTTCCTTTCATCGAATTGTGGGAATTTATTTTTATTTTCATACCGTGGCCTATCAAATTGGTGCTTACCTTTATTTTGATCCTTAGGATCAAATTTATTAAAGTTCTGTGGTGCCCTAAAGTTGTCCACCTGTTTCTTTTTATTACCTGTTACCTCTGCTTGAGCTGCTTGATACCTTTCAGCAACATTTAGCAACTCATCCAGCCTCTCTGCACCTTGTTCCATGAGAAACTTTCTCAGGTCTGGAGCCATGGACTCTCTTAATTGCTCTATAAGGACCATTTCCTTAAGATCTTGGGTTTTCCCCAGAGAAGTCCATTTCTCCAAGTATGTCTCTATTCGTGCAGAGAACTGGTGATAGGTTTCACCTGACAGTAGTTTAGCATTCCTAAATTTTTTTCTATAGAATTCTGCATTCTTTTCATACCTTAACAAAAGAGCCTGCTTTAGCATGTCATAATTTTCCTGATCACCTCTGCTCATTTTTGCAAAAACTTCATAAGCTGCCCCACGAAGTCCCTGAGATAACTTTAAGCTCCACCTTTCTCTCTCTAACCCATACGTGGTAGCTAATAGCTCATACCTATTCAGGTAGCTCTCTATATCATCGTCTTTCTCAACAAAATGATCTAAATGAAAATTCATAGCTGAGGTTGAGGCTCCTTGAGTAACCGTAGCATCAGAGGCAAAGGGACTGGCACCATTTTCAGGAGCATGGCCTTGAAACTCAAACTCCCTTAGTCGTAACTCATGTTCCCTTTGTAATCTTTTATCTTCTGCTTCCCTTTCTGCAGCTAATCTCCTCTCTTCCCTTTCTGCAGCTAATTTCTTCTCTTCCCTTTCTGCAGCTAATTTCTTCTCTTCCCTTTCTGCAGCTAATTTCTTCTCTTCTCTTTCTGCAGCCTGTCTTCTTTCCTCGGCTTCCAATGCTTTAGCCTCTTTGTCAGCCTCAATCTGCAACCTCTTAATTTCCTTGTCAGCCTCTAACTTTCTTTCGGCTTCAAACCTTCTTTCTTCACTTTCAATAAATTTGTCACATTCCGTCGTGACATAGGCAACCATAACTTGCCCATCTAATCCTAACTCTTTTGCAGTCTGAACCGCAGCAGATCGAAATTTGGCCAGGTCCGCCATTGTCTATCATGTAAATTTCTACAATGTCTAACCAACAATTCAAATTCTAAATATATATAATGGACAACACAGGCACCGTGAGCTCAACCTTATTTAATTCCACCCAAGGATACCTTTTAATTCTTATATTCCCTGAAGTGAATTACCCCCAATATTTTTAATAGGGAAAGATTCAAAATCCCAAGAGCGAGACCCCAATATATGTGGTGAAGTGGGATGTTATAAATATTTATAGGGGACTTAGTGTACTGACTGAGATCAGCTGTGAAGGTATATATATCTAATAAGAGTAGTGTATTATATATAACCTTACTTGCTACCACATATCTATATATCTCAGTCAGAATTATTCTGGAATAGTGTGATGACTACGTTATGTGTCTAGGGTATGTGTATGATGAAGTGTAAGTCACAACAACAGACAGATAAACAATTTAATTTAACCCACTACTCTTAACAACACTGTGACACTCACATACATATAACACTCTATGAGAATATCTTAAAGAAGTCACTCGTAACGTTTCAAATAACAATATGTATTCAGTGCTGTTAATAATGTATTTGTGTCCTGATTCAAATACAAAGGAACCAGGAATCACAATCAATTTTAATTACAAGTATATGTACAGACTTTATCAATATGAATATTGTAGTGACATATATTATTAAAAATATCCTATGTGTGTCAGTTGTGTAGTAGTAATATGAGGTAATACTGGTTTTGTTTTGTTCAAGCTCTGTTGGCATTTGTCATCATGACTTCAATAGTTTGTCTTAGGGACTAGTATTGGAGATGTTCTCAGTTCCTGATATTAAGACAATTAAATTCCCCTCTGAATGTTATTTTTACAAAGTTATTTCAAGATGAGGGGACATAATGTTGAGCTCAGCTGGCCAAGTTAGCTTATCTGGCGTGATGGCGGCAGGAAAGGACTCCTCTGCTCGAATTCTCCTCTGGGCTCTGGAGACACCTCACTGATAGCTAAAAGGACCAAGGAGTATGCTGTCCGACACTGGATTCAGCAAAGCTCTGACCAGGTGCTGCTCAGTACCATCAAGACCACTGTCCCACAATTCATACGAATAAACACAGATACGTTGATTAGCAATGAATTCTGGCACAAACTGGCACAAATTCCCATCTGCTTATCTTCCAGGCTTTTATTGAGCCAAATATAAGCTGGCTTCAACGCACTGATGCTTTATCAAGCTTATTTAAACAAGTGGTTTCGAACTAACGCTCCCAAGTGTGTATATCAGCGAGTCTGACCAATGAGGCCCCGTTTCGACAAGTGTTTGAAAAAATGTTACCTTTCCCCGTTTCCTCTAACAACGAAAGATAGTATTTATAGTCCGACCAATCGTGGTTAGGCTTTCATTTGTTGCGCTCCAATCAATGGGGAGTTTACATGGTAGGCTATTTATGTAACGTAAGGTTTTTTCAAACACGTTATAAAAAAATGTTATGAGCAGAAATGATTCCATGCTGTCAGGCATCCTCACTATTTTATTTTGGGTATAATTTATTAATTCCTGGACTATTTGCGTAACGTTTTACATATTATTTGTCAGCAAGCCCTAAGGAACCCAATTATCCAAATTTAAAAGAGCTACGTGGCTGCGTTCAAAATATGTATTTTCTACCTCCTGTTTCGAAGATGTGATGTCTGGGTACTGTTATGTTTTCAACCGTAAACCCATCTATTGTTATCTTTCCTAATAAGCGTTTTTTATGATTTATAAACCTAACTCTGGGAAAGGGTAGTGTATTTTATCACTGTCCGTCTGAAAAAAAATTAGTGCATGTAGACTTACACGCGTGATGGCAGCATTTGTGTATCGCGCGACGCGTGTTGCATGCGTTCCTGATTTTCAGCCCTCCCCTCTCTCTTTATCCTTTTGTCCATCTGTTCGTTCGTTTTGGTAACGCAGTGTAGAAAAAGACATGAATGGAATTTAAAATTTAGGTCAACTTGCATATTTCAAGGTTTTTCTTAGAAAGGCAGCACATTTTATTGTGTGTTTGGGAAACGCGTGTATGTTGCAGAAAGCCTTTAATATCGACGTGAAACGTTACAATTTGCTTACGCAATAGAAAACAAGGGGATTTCGAGTACAGTCATTGTGACAGCACTGTTCTTTACCATTCTTCTTCCTTTATTTATTATATGTATTTATTAGGCTTTATATTTACTTGATAATTTATATATGTGGATTAGAATATTCCACGACAGATAGAAAGAAAGGGAGGGGCTGAAAGCCGTAACGCAGGCAATACTACCACAGTCTCGCGATACACAATTACTACCATCACGCGTGTAAGGCCACAAGCACTAGCTTTTTTCAAATCGACAGTGATAAAAAACACTACACATACGAGAGTTAGGTTTTAAAAAACTTACAAAACGCTTATTAGGAAACATGACATTCTACTGTTTTATGTCTGAAATCCTGACATTAGTCTAACAGTACAGCAGGACAGGTGGCGGTTCTAAACATAAAAAATAAAAAAACAACTACACGACTATCCTAGAAAATGCATATTTTGAACGCAGCCACTTAGCCCCATTAAATGTATATATTTGGGTTCCTTAGGACTTGCTGACAAAGAATATGTTAAACGTTACGCAAATAGTCTAGGAATTAACAGATTATAGCCAAAAGAAATAGTGAGGGATGTCAGACAACACCAAAATCAGAATCGCTCAGTGGCAGATTTTCACACCACCATTGTACGGGAAATAGGTCCCCATGTTACCTCCTATTTGATTGGCGGAAAGTAAATGTAAGGCTAAACACGATTAGTCGGGCTATAAATATTGATTCTTGGTTGTTAGGGAAACGTGAGTAGGAGTACTTTTTTTTTGAAAAGCTGTGTAAACATGGCACGATTGGTTAGACCTGCCAATATAGTCAATCAGAGGCGTCAAGTCAGCACCACATTTTCAAATAAACTTACTAAAGAACCAGTGCGTTGAGCGCCAGTGCATATTTTTCTAAATAAAAGCCTGGGACATCGGCAGATCGAAATTGTGCTATATTCATTGCCAGTCAACGTAACTGTGTATTATTCCATGAATTGTGGTAAGCTTGAAATATTTGATATCTTTTTAATGAAAATTGAATGTAAATTGATAATTTATGTCTGTATATATGTGTGGTTCAGTAGCGAACATGAGGCAAGGCCTATATAGTGCTCCAACCTGAACAGAAGGTGTCGGAGGAAAGTAAAACTACATGGAATTGCCAAACAGTACACTGAAACCTATCTTATTGACTAGAAAGAAATAATGCTGGAATTGCAGAGGCGTAGTAACCATTAGGGAGGAATATACTGGTGTAAATTATTTCAGATAAAGCTGACAGTTGGCCTACCGCTCTGAACTCAGTGTTTGTTATGTATTGTGTTCAGTCTGTAAATAGATTATAAATTAGTTATGAAGTAGGAGGTACAACCTTCTTGTTTCAGGGACCGTGGTCCTAAAGTTATTGAGCAGCACCTGGTCTGAGCTTTGCTGAACCTAGAGGCTGACAGCATACTCCTGGGTCCCGGTAGTGACCAGTGCGGTGTCTCCAAAACACAGGGAGGCTATCGAGCAGAGGAGTCCTTTCCTGCCGCCATCACGAAAGATAAGCGTCTGTGGCCAGAGGAGCTCAACATTATGCTCCCCCTCAAAATCTGACTTTATAATAAAACAGAGGGAAAATGCAGTGTTTAAATTGATAGGAACTGTGAACTTTTCCCCATACTATTTACAAGATAAACAAACACTTGAAGTCATGATGACAAATAACAACATAGCTTGAAAAAAACAAAACCAGTATTACCTCATATTACTACTACACAACTGACACACATAGGATAATATTAATAAAATATGTCACTACAAGGTTCATATTGATAAATTCTGTACATATAAATTGTAATTACAATTGATTGTGATTCCTGGTTCACTTTGTAGTTGAATCAGGACATATATATTAATGAAAGTAATTAATACATATTTATATTTGAAACTTTATCAGTGACTCATTTAAGATAGTTTTATAGAGTGTTAAATGTGTGTGAGTGTCACAGTGTTGTCAAGTGTGGTGGAATAAATTAAATTGTTTATCTGTCTGTTGTGGTTGTGACTTACACTTCATCATATACATACCCTAGACATTTAACGTAGTCATCACAATATTCTAGAATAATTCTGACTGAGGTATAATGTGGTAGCAAGTAAGGTTATCTGCAAAACACTACACCTATTAGATACAGATACCTTCACAGCTGATCTCAGTCAGTACACTAAGTCCCCTATAAATATTTATAACATCCCACTTTACCACATCAGCTCCCAAGTACGACACTATATTTACAATATACAAAATGTGATGTTTTATTTGAGACACTTTAAGAAATACAGAATGAATAAAGATCAGTTAAAAATTGAAAAAAAAGAGAAAAATGATGGAAGAAGAGACTTGAAACCTGTAAACAATTTTAATATGCCTAGTGTGTTTTGTGTTTCGCCTAGGGAAACAAAGAAATGTTTCAAACGTCTATTTGTATGACACATGTACCAACAATGTCCATTCAATCTCCCCCCTTTTTGTGTTTTCTCTTTCCCCCACTTCTCTGGTAATATACAAGCCCAACGGTGTCAACAAATAACAAATCTGTTCTTATCGCAAATCCTTCCCTCAACATCCATGTTACTGCTTCCAAAATACTCACTTAATTTATGTCTTTCTTTTCGTGACAGTGTGTGCTGAGCCCTCGCGGCTACTCAGCGTTGTGCAACACATACTGATCACCCTCTTTAAACTTGGTCTTTCAAGCTTCCCTCCTTCCCTGGCCCGCCTATTGTGCCTTTAAGGCATCAATTGTTTCGAAGAACCAGATTGTACTGGCTTACCTTCCGAACGCAGTCTTACATTTCATTTTATTCGTGTGTGTGTGTGTGTGTGAGTGTGTGTGTGAGTGTGTGTGTGTGGGTGTGTGTGTGAGTGTGTGTGTGTGGGTGTGTGTGTGTGTGTGTGTGTGTGTGTGTGTGTGTGTGTGTGTGTGTGTGTGTGTGTGTGTGTGTGTGTGTGTGTGTGTGTGTGTGTGTGTGTGTGTGTGTGTGTGTGTGTGTGTGTGTGTGTGTGTGTGTGTGTGTGTGTGTGTGTGTGTGTGTGTGTGTGTGTGTGTGTGTGTGTGTGTGTGTGTGTGTGTGTGTGTGTGTGTGTGTGTGTGTGTGTGTGTGTGTGTGTGTGTGTGTGTGTGTGTGTGTGTGTGTGTGTGTGTGTGTGTGTGTGTGTGTGTGTGTGTGTGTGTGTGTGTGTGTGTGTGTGTGTGTGTGTGTGTGTGTGTGTGTGTGTGTGTGTGTGTGTGTGTGTGTGTGTGTGTGTGTGTGTGTGTGTGTGTGTGTGTGTGTGTGTGTGTGTGTGTGTGTGTGTGTTGTGTGTGTGTGTGTGTGTGTGTGTGTGTGTGTGTGTGTGTGTGTGTGTGTGTGTGTGTGTGTGTGTGTGTGTGTGTGTGTGTGTGTGTGTGTGTGTGTGTGTGTGTGTGTGTGTGTGTGTGTGTGTGACCTTTATTTATTGCACTTCTACTCCATGTATGGCACACTAAGAAGCTTTTCCTAATAAAAGTATATAAAGAAATGTAATGAATATGAGTTTTTAAAATGTGTATGTAAATGGTTATACACACATTCACCAAAATACACACCTTGTTTCTTTTCCTTCCCACCTTTGTTTTTCTAGGTTTTTTTTACATAACCTTGTCTAAAACATATAAACTCATTCTCTTGCGTATGCATGTGTACAAAAGTACTTGCGTGAACTGAG
The DNA here is from genome assembly GCA_024509875.1 of Oreohelix idahoensis. Classification (NCBI taxonomy): domain Eukaryota; kingdom Metazoa; phylum Mollusca; class Gastropoda; order Stylommatophora; family Oreohelicidae; genus Oreohelix; species Oreohelix idahoensis. Next base: position 88,327 of record JAMPIV010008361.1, read on the forward strand.
GAGTCTTTATATTGAAATGTAACCATTTTATCACGTTTTCTTTGTTGTAAAATGCACATGATTTGTAAATTGAAAAATTGTCCATGTACTTTCCATGTATTTCACTATGTAAAATGTACACTGATTTGTAAATTGAAATGAAAGCAAGTAAAGTTCACTTAAAAAAAAAAAAAAAGTTTGTTGATTGTTGGCGAGATTGGGTAAATGTCATAATCCTTTCTGGACAGATTTGTCGGGCAATAATTATCCATCTTGAAAGAGATTACCTGTTATATATTAACATGTCGTGAGTGTAAATATGATCGATAATAAACGGAAGCGTATATATATATGGAGAGGCGGCTTGTAAACAACACATTTTTTTGTGAATGTCACGCAGGAATTTTCCGTGAGAGGTAGGGGTAATAGACCCCACCAAAATATACGCAAATTTCATGCTATTGGCTTGTCATTTGAGAATTAAAAAATACAACTCTTTTTTATTGGACAAACATAAAGGTATGTTTTCAGGTACTCGTAAGAAATAAAGAAGTAGAACACTAGACAACAGAAAAACAACAGACGTGAGTAGCTTACCCAGAACTCGAACCCAGGACCTTCCGTGCCACTACCCCGCCTAGCTATGCAAGCGAATTGCACTATCCTCCCTGCCATCTAGGCATCACCATGCATCAGACTTGACCAGTAACGAGAGTGAACCAGTCTACAGCTTGCAAAGAACCAACATCAGATGGAACAGAAACCAACCGACTTCTAACTGGCAGCTAAGTACCCACTTGAAGCTGCCAAGTGAACTCTGGTTTTATTTAAATTCGAAAGAGAAAACACCATATCCAGATCACCCCCCGCTAAGAAATTTTAAAAGACTATCTAATTCACCCCACCCTTATTTATTTTACAATTGTTAACGATAATTAACTATTAAATTTTGTTATCTGTAAATAAATAAATTTATAATTGATTTAATCATTGTGAGTGAACTGCACCCGTATTTCTCAGTCAGTTTAAATACCTGTAACAGAGTTATTAAAGTAATATTTTAATGAGTGAAATCAATTGCGGGCTCATCAGAACGAGAACAATTCCTTACTCTGAATTTTCGTCACGTTTGGGCCATCCCTACAGAGCAAGGGGAGTAAATCCTATGACATCGTCACATGTAATAGAAGTCTTAGAACGTGTTGATCATAACTCGTATATTAAGGTGTCGGAATGGCTAAGAGGTATGAAGTCCACCTCGAATAATAAAGGTACCAGGTTCGATTCCCAGTAGAGGGGATATAACTAATGGAAATTTCCTTCAGAACCAGTGGTCTTAATGATATTAGGAGGGCTGGCGTAGGCGGGCCACGGTGTTCACGACTAGTGTCCAGACGGCTAGTGTTATTGCCAACCAGCGTCAGCAGCCATTGTTATTGCCAACCAACAACAGTAGCCATTGTTATTGCCAACCAACAACAGCATCCATTATTGTTGTCAACCAGCGACAGTAGCCATTGATTTGTTCCAGCTACCGCACCTACTACTGTGAAGAATTTGTTTGAACTGCAGCACCCATTGATCTGTTCGAGTTACAACATCCATCGCTGTGAGTGATCTGTTCGAGTTACAGCACCCATCGCTGTTATTGATCTGTTCGAGTTACAGCACCCATCGCTGCTACTGACTTGTTCGAGTTACAGCATCCATCCCTGTATTGATCTGTTCGAGTTACAGCCCACAATGCTCTCAGATGGTTTTCTCGTCGTACTGCAGTACTCAGTGTCTAGCAGGTGACTGACCGATGTATCTGTGAGTCGCGACTGCGTGGAAAGAAGCTCTCGACTGAATAACGGTTTGGATGACTGTTATGAACGATTTTCTGACGCCTTTGACGACGTTGTGCCGAAGGACTCTGTTGTGTTAGCGGGCACATATCTGCGTCTCCAGAACGATATCACCTTGTACTTGGGTACAAGACTGTTATATCTGAGACTACTTGTGACTGTCCTGTAGTCGTCTTCATTTGTCATCCGTGCCGGAAGAGCTTGGTGGATCTTCATCCTTGTGTCCATCGGTGGATCAGCAATTTAGTTAATACTTTTGTATTGTTTTGTGTATTGCAATGTATTATTTTTTCTGATTTTTGTTCTCAATTTCCTTTACGATTTTCTCTTTTCTACTATTGTGTATTGTTTACGAACTCCGCCAATGCCGGTCCCAAGCCCGGATGAAAAAGGAGGAGGGCGGCCTGCATGGAGGCCGTAAGGAGGCAGCCCCTCCACCAAGCAAAGGCACAACAGGCCAATCACCTGTTTGCTTTAAATCACGATTACTAGCAACATAAGAGAGAAAACTGGACTGATTCTAAAGGCGACGAACTGGAACGGACTACGACTTATGGAACTTGGAACACAAGAAGTATAAATGGGAAGGAAGAGGAGCTGGTGGAAGAGATGAGGAAAGCAAAACTAGAAACCCTGGCTATAACGGAAACAAAGAAAAAAGGACAAGGAGTCATGGATCTCGATGGCAACACGCTGCTCTACAGTGGTGTACCCATGTCTGAAAGAGCTAAAGGGGGCGTGGGTTGCATTGTGCCCCAAAATCAAAAAGATAGTATCAAGGGATGGAACTTTGTCTCGGAGCGCATTATGGTTGTTAAACTAAAAGAAGGAGAAACTATAGTCAACCTGGTCATAGTGTATGGGCCAAATGAGGATGAGAGAGCAGAGGTCAAGGAGGAATTCTTCGAGCTGCTTCAAAGGACAGTGGATGACTGCCTAGATGAAGTTATCATGCTCGGAGATTTTAATGCCAGACTTGGAAATGACCATGCTAGATGGGGTGGAGTTATCGGAAGATATGGAGAAGATACTCTCAATGACAATGGAAAGCGACTCCTTAGATTTTGCAGTGAGCAGAATCTGATCATTACAAACACAAAGTTCCCCCATAAGCGCATACATGCATACACTAGATGTGAACCAACAAAGAATGAGAAGTCAGTGATCGACTATGCCATTGTTCGGAGAAGCTCATTCAAATATGTCCGAGATGCTAGAGTCTGGAGGGGGCCAGAGATTGGAAGTGATCACTACCTGCTAACAATCAAAAGAACAACTGAAAGAGTTGCTCAGCCTAGGAACTGTCCAACATCACGCAAGAAACCAAGTAAACGAGCAGGAGAAATGAGCATTAGGGCCTACAAGCTGAGAGAGCCAGAAATTAAGACCAGATATCAGGGGCTTATTGCTGCAGCGGTGAGCAACACAGAAGAACGACCTGATGACTTGGAAACCCTCTGGATTAAATTCAAGAATATCATAAAGACAGCTGCTGCAGAAGCATGCGGTGAAGTCCGACTTAGGAACAAGAGAAAGAGGACACCTTGGTCAAAGAGAAAATAAGAGAGAAGAAAATGGCATGGAAACAATACTTAGGAGCTAAAAACACAACAGGACAAATGGAAAAATATAGAGAATATGTGACACTCAGAACAGAAGCAAAGAACAAAGTGCTAGCAGCAAAACAGAAGTCTTGAGAAGAATTTGGAGAAAAGCTAGAAAAAGATGCACAAGAAAACCAGAAATTGTTCTATAAGACCCTAAAGAACATGAGGAAGGAAAAACAATGCCCTCTCAAATTTATAAAGGACAAGCAAGGCAAATTGCTTACTGCCCCGAAGGAAGTAATGGGAAGATGGAAAGAATATTTCTCAGAACTCCTGGATGGTGAGCATGGTGAAGCATCAGAAATGATAAACACTAGCACAGAAGAGAAAACCAATGATGGTGAAGATGACATAAAGATGGAAGAACTGAAGGCAGCATTGAAGAAAATCAAGATGGGCAAAGCAGCAGGGCATGATGGTATAACACCAGAAATGGTTAAGTTCATGGGAGCATCAGGCGACCTATTACTCTTAAGGGTTTTACAGGCAGCGTGGTACAACAAGACCATACCAAAGGATTGGGAGATTGCCATCATAACACCAATTTTCAAAAAGGGTGACAATCGACAGTGTGGAAACCATAGAGGCATATCCCTTCTCAGTGTCCCTGGTAAAATCTACTCTAGAATCCTTGAGCAGAGACTCCGACGCCTAGCTGAGCCACAATTGGATGAGGTCCAGTGCGGATTCCGAGCAAACCGAAGTACTCTAGACCTAATCTTCACACTCAGACAGCTGAGTGAAAAGGCCCTTGAGTATAAGAGTGAGATGCATCTTTGTTTCATAGATCTGGAAAAGGCGTTTGACAGGGTCCCCTGGAGCAAACTTTGGGACTGTTTGGCAAGGAAGAATATTCCAGCACCTCTGATTCATGCTGTACAGAGCTTCTACAAGTCTTGCAGAAATTATGTGAGGACAGCAAACCATAAGTCGGAAGAGTTCAGGACCACCACTGGTGTAAGACAAGGTGATATCCTATCACCTTACCTCTTCATACTCCTTATGGACGATGTCATCAAGGCATGTAAGGAGAGAACAAGAAAGTATTCAGTGGGGTACTGGAAGATGAGACAGGTCTATATTTCGGAGCTGGCATTTGCTGATGATGTTGCCCTGATTGCTAAATCAGAGGCACATCTCCATTCCAACCTGCAAGTCTGGAAGGAAGAGCTGGAGAAGAGAGGGATGGTCATAAGCAGCTCTAAAACAAAATCCATGGTGATATCACGAGAAGAAAGAAAACATCAGATTAAGCTGGGAGAACAGGTCCTGGAGCAGGTCGACCACTTTAAATACCTCGGAGCTATTATAGACCGAAAGGGAGGCATCAAAGAAGAGTTGGCCACTCGAAAAGCAGCAGCTGGGAGACTTTTTCAGGCCATAAATCGAGGATTCCTCAGCAAGAGAGAGGTTGGTAAGAAAACGAAGATGGCTGTATACCGCTCCACCTATGTTCCAGTCTTGACATACGGATGCGAGTCATGGGCAATGACTACAACCCATAAAAGCCAGATCCAAACCTCAGAAATGAGGTATCTGAGGAAGGTGGTTGAAGTAACAAGAAGAGACATGGTACGCAACCAGACGATACGTCAAGGCCTTAAATCCTACCCCCTGCAAACCCAAGTAGAACAGTCCCAATTAAGATGGTTTGGCCATGTCTGCAGAATGGGAGAAGATCGGATACCACGACAAGCATGGGAAACAAAGAGCCAATGATCCAGACCCCGAGGACGACCCAGAGTCCGCTGGGAGGACAACATTAGACAATCTTTGAAGGATCGAGGACTAGAGTGGAACCAGGCCAGGAGGAAGACAGCCGATAGGATAGTCTGGCGCTCTCTCTTCCAAACCTCTACACCTCACGGTAGAAGGGGAACGACTAAGTAAGTAAGTGTATTGTTTAAGTTTATATAACAGACTAATTAATATTGACTATTTGTATTTGATATTATTTTGATTTTACTGATCCTGATTGTGCGTGGTTGTGCTCAAGCTCTTAGCAGTTCATTGGTGCGTGTTGTGGTTGTTGCGTCGATTACTATTAATATATTAGTGTATCAAGGGTGGAAGGGTGGCGAGTTTAGTCCTTTCTGGTCTCAAAGTGGGAAAAGATTGGATTAGACTGAATTCTTTGTAGTGTGTGGCTGTGTTTGTCTAGCGGTGGAGCGTAGCAGGTGTGAATTAATGTAGCTGCCCTGCTGAACAAACCGAGCACAGTATTCGTTAGTTGTACTCGTGTGGTTCGTGTATACGTTGTCGTGTACATTAAGTAATCCTTACCGTCGTGTTTAAATAGTGTATTCTTACGTGTCCTTCTTGCTATCTTGTACATTCGTTCAGCGAGTTTCCTGCGTTTTTGTATGTTTTCAGTCACGTAGTGTACATATCATGCTGCTTCTGTTCTAGCTTAGTCTATCGTCCTATCCGACGTGACTTGCAATTTTTGTGGTGTCACAGTGTTTGTTGATTCATTTTTTCATTGTTCTTGTTTGCCACATATGGACATACTAAGTAGTAATTTTCATATTGATACTCTACAGCACTAGTATTGGTGCTCTTATGATATAGTGTAAAAGGGCTTAGTTTCTGATCAGCTTGTGCATCAGTGCCCTTGAATACTGTGGACTGTTACATAACCTGCGGTTACTGTAAAGCAGGGGAGATACAGTGATTTGCTATTGTTAATAATAGCGAACCTGGTTAGTGAGTTACTATTTGAGGACAAAATATTGTCACCTTCGACCATCTACTTAGGCGAGTTGACCCTAAGGAGGTGGTGTATTGTGGTGAGAATATTTATATACATATTTATTGGCAGTATAAATTGAGGTGGTGTATTGTGGTGAGAATATTTATACACATATTTATTGGCAGTATAAACTGAGGTGGTGTATTGTAATGAGGATAATTATACACAGATTTATTAAAAGTATAGATTAAGGTGGTGTATTGCGGTGATAAGATTTACACTCGGATTTATTGAGGGTATAGGTAATCAACACTTATATCCTTGCTGCAACTCTTGTAAGACTAGGATATTTATATTGAGTTACTTAAGAGGGTACATTATGGAGTACAAAGAGTTTATTAAGGCAGGCAAAGAGTGTGGTTACACTGGGAAAGAATTGTCAGATTTTGCCAAAGCAGAATTCAAATTAAAAGAGAATCAGGATGCCTTAAGAGATTAACGTGTGCAGGAACGAGAACTTAAGAAAGAAGAGTTGCAGCTAAGTGAGAGAGAGAGAGAGAGAGAGAGAGAGAGAGAGAGAGAGAGAGAGAGAGAGCTAGACTTACAAGAGAAGAAGATGAAAGAAGATAGAGAGTTACAGGGGATGAAGATGAAAGAAGATAGAGAGATGGAAGTGATGAGAATGGGATTGGAACAGAAGAAGATTGCGGCTGAAATAGAACTAAAAAAGCTAGAAGTAGGTGCGAGTGGTCAGAACTCGACTCCGAGGGAGTCCCATCGTCCCTTTAGGTTACGGCTACATAATTTTAACGATAAAATAGATAGTTTAGACTTCTTCCTCGAGAGGTTCGAGGCCGAATGTGTGGCCTGGAAGGCTAACAGAGACGAGTGGCCACCTCTGTAGTCTTCATTATTGGTTGGGCCAGCGATGGAGACTTTTTACAGCATACCAGTGGAAGATAGAACTGATTATGAGAAGGCGAAAGAACGACTGCTCATGAAATTCAGTCTGACGGCAGACGGATATCGTACACGGTTTATGAACGCGACCCCAAGTGTAGACCAGTACATCGAGGACTTTGTCTCGAAGATCAAGCTTTTATTGAATAAATGTATCGAGTTGAAAGGAATTAAAAAAGGACTTTAATAGCTTGTTTGATTTAATGCTACGGCACAAAGAGTTGTCGTCTTGATCTACTGAGTTGGTAGCATTTTTTCAAGAGCGCCATCCAAAGGACATGGATTCCATGGCACAGTTGGGCCACCATTATGTTCTGACCCATCCGGGCAAGTTCATCAATCGGCCCGGGCTGTCTAATGCACTAGTCGCGGGGGTCAGCAAAGTTCAACGACAACCGTGGCAACGTCGCTCGGGTAGCGCCGAGGGTTCATGTAGGCAGAGGTTCAATAGGTCCCTCCGGCCCTATCAGCCATTCAGACTCAACTACGATAATTTCAGAACGCGTCAGAGGTTCCAGCCACGGTGGAACAACCGACACTCTGTTAGCGGTAGTGACGGAGAAGAACGCCAAATGCGAAAACAAGTGCGCATTGATAAGTCTCGAAAGGAAGATAGGCACTCTAAAGAGAAACCAGTCAAGCAGAGGAGTGGATCTTCAGAGAGTCGATCTTCTGACTCCGAGGCGCGATCGTCACCGGTTAGCAGTCTTATTAGGAGTCCGCGTGGCGAATCAAAAAGGGAACGACGATGTTCCACGTGCAATGGTAAGGAACATAATGCAGACGTATGTGCTACTCCGATCGAACACGCGAATTCCGCGTATGTTGGACACAGTCAATAGCGAGGACTGTGCGGGGTGCAGACCTCTGTTTCATTCAGACGAGAGGGTAGTGTTACGGTGCGGACTGTCTGCGGTCCATGAGACTGGGAATTTAGTACTCCACAGAGGTGTGGTGGAGAAGAAACCAGTCTCGGTGATGAAAGACACAGGATGCATTACAGTTGGGGTTCGCCGTTCCTGTATCGACGAATCCTGCTTCACAGGCAAAACTGTGAAGTGCACCACATTTGGGGCAAAGTTGAGTCTTACCCTCAGGCATGTATTAATGTGGACACCCCGTTCGTATCAGATAGAGTGAATGCGTTTGTCCTCGACAATCTTGTCGCTGACTTGATCGGCAATGTACGAGGGGTGCATGACGTTACGGGAGATGTTAGAGTGGTGTCCCAACGGCACCGTGTTCCCGTGACTGTCGATCAGCCTGAGAAGAAAGGGCATCAGCGACAGGGTGCGGGGCAGGCATCCTTGTGTATGCAGAGTCCGGTCCGGTGCTAAGGCGCAGGAATAGGAAACATAAAGGTGTGTCCGAGGCCTTGATAGCAAGTGATCGCACGGTATGGGTCCGCAATGTCCTTCTGAGTGCTAGTTGGCGCACAATCAGACGTGCGTTTAATGAGGTCGCACCAGTGAAGTTTGTAGAGGTCTTGTCGTTGTGGGACAGTACGAAGATAGCGCGAGTTACATTCGCGAATAAATGGGGTGCGTGTGATTCAGTCAGGTGTAAGCACATATCGTTGCTTCATAACCACCTCCTGATAGTCCAGCAATAGAAATGCAGAGGTATTGGGTTTCGCGTTCAATTAGGTTGTTTCGGTTAACGTGAACCGAACTTTAGAGTCTGACCCACTCCATCAGTACTGTTATACTATTGAAGGAGTAAAGAATGTAGTAGGGGACGCTCTGTCCTCATTGTCATTTGTGAAAAAGGACAGGAGCGTCCCACGATGAGTCGATTTTGGCTATGACATTAGGTTTAACAAGTAATCGTAAACCATTTAAATTGGACTTATTATTCATATTTGAATGTTTTACTTACGTATAATGGTGTTGGTCATTGCTTTCAGGTGCTACTAAGGCAGCGTGTTATACTCTAATTCAGGATTAATGACTAGTACTGATGTAACTTCTATTTTGTTTACCATGGATGTTTATGTAACCGCCCCCATGGGGCATAAGGGTAGTGGTCCCCAGGGAAGGTTGTCGTAGTTTTTTTTACGGCTGCCAGAACCTGGGGGTGGGGGGGAGTTATTGTGTATACATGTTATAATCTTGTTTCATATATGGCATAGATGAGGTGGTTTGTTTGTCCCAGTCGGGCACCGACAGGTCACTTGAGGGTATGCTCGCACATGGCATGTGGGTCTTCACCTTTCAAGAGTTGTCAGGGGTCCAGCACCCTCAAGGTGGAAGAAAACTTTGTTTTCTTTCTAAGGATGGGGGTGGATGTCATGGCGTATTTCTAGGCCGTATTTCTATGTTTTTAGACGGTCCAAAACCGTCCTGATAGTCATGTGTTCATTAGAGTCATGTGATCAGCGGAAGTCACGGAATGCGCAAGTCTGGCGCGATTTTATTCAGTGGAGATCTGACTGCCATCCATGGCGGAGGTAGTTTTCTGGTATGCCAGCTTCGGCTGTCTTTGATATCTAAGAGTAACGTGGTGCCCGCCATTTGAGCCTTATTCCTAACGTTAGCTATTTCTGCTATTAGGGATTCCAGAGAAGTGGTTATTTACTTAGCGTTGAGTTTGGTACCTGCTAAGTTACTGTCGTGCATTTTCATAGTCAGTGTTACTATGTAGGTTTTTCCCACATGATGGCGCGATGTTCATTTTAGGATTGTGGTAGCCAGATTACCCGTTCTGTAGATTGATATTAATACATGCATTCCCTGTTGTGGCACGTATATAGTCGTAATATTGTATTTTCATCTGGCCATGTGTGGTCATGTGTTTATTGAATAAACGGGATATAAGCTGTTTCATGAACGTTAGTCATATGTCACCCACTGTTGTTGTGTCATGCCTCTGGCAATACGACCCTATATGCAGTTCTTGATATAAGTTATTTAGGACAACACTGGTACAGCCTTAGCGGTGAAAGGGAAGGTAGCTAGCACCTTATTTCTCCCTCCACCTTAGCTAGTATAAAAAGGCTTGTGTGATACTCCCACCTGGTCTCATGTGTAGTGAGATCGGATGTCTAACCTTCTTGGATAAGGGCGAAAAAATAGGAGGTCCTGTGTGCAAGTTGAGCACCTTAAAAATTCCTCAGCTGTTGAAAATCGTAAAGAGTAGGCCTCAAGGCCGCTGCCCTGTCAACATTTAAAAATTAGAAAAATACCCACCACAAAAATGTTTATAGACTGTGTGATTACTCTATACGTTCAATTGAGATTCTCGTCGGTGCTGCGGAATTCGTGCACTGCGCTGAGATCCTCCTTGTGGGATCTAAGGGAGGAGATCGGAGCACTGATGGAGTTGTCCGTGTGCAATGAAGATAGTCCTTAAAACAAAACCAAACGTCACTTCTTTGCCAACTTGAATAGATATCCTTTATTAAGTTCTTCTGGTATTTGTTCTCTCCCGTCCTTCCCCTTCTCTCTCTCTCTCTTTCTCTCTTTCTCTCTTTTTCTCTCTCTCTCTCTCTCTCTCTCTCTCTCTCTCTCTCTCTCTCTCTCTCTCTCTCTCTCTCTCTATCTTTCTCTCAGAAATTACCAAGTAATTTGTGAAATATCTCTGGTATAGGTGTAAATGTCTGCTACGATCATCTCCCCTGGAGTGAAGTCTGGGCCGCCAGCAGATTTACCATCTCGTAAAAGCTTTATGTCGTTATCTCGCATTTCCTTTTTGTTTGGTTTTGCACAGTTAGCTTGTAACTCCTTTTCTTCCTCTTGGATGTTTGGGAGATTTTTGGAGCTGGTTTATTTAGAAGTGTATCGAAATTTTCCGTCCGTCTCTTTATTTACTATTTTTTTTTTTTTTTTTGCTAATCAGTTTTTCCATTCTTATCTTTGATGCAGGGCCGGATTAAGAACTACGGAGGCACTAGGCTATTAAGATATTTTGGGGCCCCTCTCCGATCTTCTAAAAGGTAAAATGTGGAGAGAAAAAAATCAAATGGATCTCAGACAAATGTTTTTATTAATATATAATAATATGTAAACAAAAAAAAAAATAACATTGTTTTTCGCTACAGCCATTAGATTTTGTTAAAGGTAGTAGGGCTCGTGCAAAGAAAATATAATTAAAAAAATAAACGGGGGTGGAAGTAAGTAATACACTAACTGTTGTACAAATACTATTACCTTACACGCACGACCGTACTATCGTGTACGTACCATTGCTGTTGAGCTTTGTACGTTATGACTCCGTTTTTTTCACAGGGGCCCTGTAAGCTGGGAGCGTTAGACCCGTGTCTTGTGGCCTAATGAATAATCCGGCGCTGCCTTGAAGAGGTTATTAGTTCGCTTGTATCTCCTTGTTAACTTCTTTGTACTGTTGTAAAGATACCTTATTATATGTATGTATTTTCTTTACTGCAGCTTTCCTTGTCTCTGTTACAAACTAGTCATTATATTTCCCCTTGACACTTCTTATTCTTCTCAGATCTTTTATTTACTTCTATATAAGTAAATCCTTTGCTTTTAAACTTGCATTTTAGCTTATATTTAAATCAGCCTTTTTAGTTTTTCCCCTCCATCTTACTGTTGATTTCTGCCGTTTTCCATGATTTGTTCTGATGCTCACTTTTACCCAGATCTCCACATTTCATACATTGATGTCTGTAGCCAGTGATCTGTGCTTGTCTCGTCTGCTAGCAGCTGCAACACTTCTTGAATACTGTAACCGTAAATTTTTCGTTTGTTTCATGATTTCTGAGATATTTCACATTAAACTTTCTGTACCACAGAAGTTTCATTAATTAAAATTATAAAGTTATTTAACGATAACAAACGTGTTTACAGTAGAACTGTTAGCAGTAGTAATCGCTGTAGTTGTATTTGCAGTAGCGGAAGCGTCATCAATAATAATCCAATAACAGATACTGCCGGAGGAGAGTGCAGTGTTAGAGAATTCTACATACTAGGCCCAGCTTTATAGGTGGGGTGATCACTTTCCTTCCTCTTTGTCTTTGCCTTCCCTAACTCAAGAGTAGAGTCAAGTACCCATTAACAACTGGGTATACTGGAGCTTGACGCTACAAGGTCTCGATCCAGGAACCTGGTAACTTCGCAGAGAGAGGAAATCACTCTAACCGCTTAGCTAATTGGATTCTACGTCAGTAATAGTAGCACAGAGGGTCCTCGATATACGTCGTTTCGCATACACGTCGTTGATTAATTAGGAACAGTAAACTCGATATACCTCGTACATATTCACACTTAACGTCGTTTGAACAGGAACGTACATGTATATTATCCTCTAATCTTTTCTTTCTCCTTCTGTTTAAATTCATAATTATATACTGTATATAAAATGTAAAAATACATAATTATGTATCAAAACATAAGTACAGTAATAATTATATATTAAATATTAATACAACAAATAAATTATACAAAACTGTATGACTATTACTGTATAATAATAATTAATAACAATAATAATAATAGCCCCTTCAGTTGTAACTGACTATGGGAATGGGCCCCTAAGGTGGCAGTCATCAGCTGCTTATTTTCCTGGTGTGCCTTGCGGCGTTTTCTCCTATATTCCGCTTGCCGTGAGAGCATCTTTTCGCCCAGTCTGAGGTGTTGCCGTAGAGAGCATCGCCAGTCATGTTGCTGGCTTTATGTCCAGTGCCCTCATCCAGGGCACGAGCTTGGGCAGATGTATAATATACAGTACTGTAAATCATAATGTTAGAGAACATATAATGAAATAGAAATGTAAATAGTAAATTCTAGACAAAATAAAGTGCATTGTAATAATAATAATAATGAAAAAAAAATTCCTTTTCTTTTATTAATAATTTCATAGTGTATTGGCCACTGACTGCTGTGTCGGTTGGTGGCTAAGGATGGAAGAAGAAGAAGAAGAAGAAAGTATTTTCTGTGACAGACGAACTCAGCTGACCCTGAAGTGTTGGATGATATAGTACGACCTTTTGTAACGACCCCTTCGTATAGCATCAGTGCCCCCGAATATTGTGGTAACTTTTCGTCAAACGGGACTTTTTTCACCTAGACTCATTAGCTATGCAACCGTTCCACACAGATGGTCAACACGTTTGCTGATTAATATGTGGACAGTTTATCTACCGTTCATTCTGGTCATCGCATTGATTTAAGGAGAGATTAAATCACGCCCACGGACATCTCTTGAGCAATCATATGCAGTATTTTCATTAACTTGGCCCAGTGGGGGCGGTGCCAGAATCAAACAGATAGTAGCGGCACACGATCAAACAGACTGAGGGATCTCAGGAAAGACTATCGGCGCTATCAAAGGCAGTAGTGGTCCCTGAAACGAGCGACGCAAGTTTCCTGCCGGTATTTCGCATCTCGGTGTTAAACACGAAACCGATCGCAGTGGGAGCGAACGGGAAAGCCGACGCGCAAGCAGATAGCGGAGATACATCAGACCAGATGCGGCTTCTCTCTTTAGTCTGGCGGTCAGATCCCCAAAAGTCTCCTGAGATCTAAAAAGGTGTCAATTTTCTCATGTCCCACCAATCTTGCATTTCAGTTAGATATATACAGACCACGTAGAAAGCCATGTTATCATTAGGTCGCAGAGATTTAAGATTCACTAGCTATAGTAGAATTTCTGCTAGATTTCCATCTGAATGCTTGGCTACATTGGAGTGATTTCTGTTTCTGTGCACGGCATAATATATTTGTTAAAGTGATCAGTGGTCTAGTGCTTTCATTTTATTTCACTGGATTTTGTGTTTATTTAAATCTATTAAATTAAACTCATCCCAAAAGTTCCAGTGGTAAAGTTAATGATATATCTATTATAATATTTCCAAAAATAATAGATGCTTCAATGTTAAAGTAACTTTTTAAAGTCGCGAAGGAATTTATAATTAATAAATTTAGTTAAGTCCTATATATATATATATAGATGGGTATTTTAACCATTAGACTCGTGACGTGTTTCTTAAATACATAATTAAATACGCGAGTGTATATAATAGCCTTAACGGTAAATTTATCGCGCGTTAGAATATTATTTGATTTTTGAGGTATGATTATGTTGTCATGGGTTTTCTATCTTTTTTCTATAGAATGATCACCTTTGCAATCCCAGCATAAAGAAATCATACAGAGAGTTTCAGACTCGGTTCTTAAACTTCCAGACATATTGATGAAACATTTTTTTAAATTTAATCTTGTGGCGGTCCGATGCGACCTAGCTATCATAATTACATGAAAGAAAGCCTACCCAAGAACATTTAAATAAATCATCAAATTTAATTTCAATCTGTGAGATAAACTGGAAGATGAACAGTGCCAGTAGCGATATTTTATTTACTGCTGTACTGTGGGAGAATACCTATTTACCTGACTGTGACTGAGCCTAGTTTTTCCTCACTGGATTAAAAACTTTACCGGTCAGTTGCTAACATCACGCATTGAAGGAAATTTACCACCACTTCATTTTCACCCCTGTGTTGAACTGTGTCAGTGCCATCCCATAGACTCCTTTTTATATAATAAAACACATGAACTCTTAGGCTTCAAGTCCGGCGATAAGTGGGAATATTTGCTATCAGCAAACCTCGCAACATCTGGGGCAGGACATCGAAGTACTAGACAGTTTCACATGTCAAGAGTGTAATTTCTGTTTATATAATTCTATGGATTGTCTGATGCTGCAATCGGTAAGTGTGTGTGAATATATGAGTGTGGATCCTCACGCGCGTGCATGAATGACAGGAGATTTTAATTTGTTTGAAAAACCATTTGTTAACTTGCCTACCGGGTAATACATTTTCAGTATACCCTGCATAGTTCCTTTAATTGGGATATTTTGTTAACGCTGTTTACCCCCCCCCCCTCCCCCATCCCCCTTTTCATTTGCTTAGTAAAGGGAAGAACAATTGGGAATAACAGGATTTTTTTCTACCACCCATACCTAAGATTTGTAACCCCTCTTTCAGAGTAATTAACTTCACTGTTAGGTTACATTACCTATGTTCCTAATAATTATCTATCTTTCGACTGGGTTTATCTTTGTCTAATACAAGCGGGAAGGGCTTAGTCGATACCAATCTTCTTCCCCCCCCCCCCCCCCCCCCCCACCTTGTTATTTGCATTTTCTGTACATATGATAATTTTATGTAACACTTGATATTTGTTTGTGATTTGATTTTTTTAAGGTAAATAAACATCATAAACTTATTTAGTACTGTGTTGGAAATACCCAAAGCCCAACATTTCCCCTATTTGTTTAATATAGTCTGCATGTCTGCAGAATGGGAGAAGATCGGCTACCACGACAAGCATGGGAAACAAAGAGCCAGGGATCCAGACCTCCAGGACGACCCAGAGTCCGCTGGGAGGACAACATTAGACAATCTTTGAAGGACCGAGGACTAGAATGGAACCAGGCCAGGAAGAAGACAGCTGATAGAATGGTCTGGCGCTCTCTCTTCCAAACCTCTACACCTCACGGTAGAAGGGGAACGACTAAGTAAGTAAGTAAGTAAGTTTAATATAGTCTGTATTCACGTGCGTCTGTGTGTTTGAAGCACCAAATCGGTGTGAGCGCAGATGTGTGTCTGGAAACTGGCAAATAATTGTTTGACCAGGAGAGTCTGAAGAGAAGATTGAGAGAAACGATTTGTCGTAAATAAGTCTGTCTTTACTCTCCCCAGCACTCTGTGAAGCAACTATTTACTCTCTACATTTTCTATCACTGAGCTTTTCACCACCATTCTCCACTCTAAACCGAACCACTATTTCTAAGACTCTTTCTCTCAAAATAAATTTACGACAATATTTGGGGGCTGGTCCTGGGATCTTGAGCTACATTTGAGGCAATCGCATAGCCGGGATAAAGATATTTTTGAGTCTGATTAAGTCTGGGTCTAACTAGATAGAGTGTGAATGATCTGTCTCTGTGATTTAGGGAAATAATAAAAAAAATTAATTACACCGCTAGACAACGCCTTTTAGTATTTGGGTCGTCCACACAGCATATTTACAGGTTGTTTTCTTTCCACAGCAGTAGAAAGTACGGATAATCATAAATTCGGTTAGCTAAATTATCCTCTGGCAGAGAAAATTAAATTTTTTCTTTATAAGATTTGCTGGGATTGCGTGATTGTTTTTACAGTCACTAAAGGTTTTTTGAAGTTAAAAAGAGTTGAGCTTAGCTAAAGACGCCTTGTTCTGATTTTTAAAGTCTAGTTAACACGTCTCTTCTCATAAATTGACTTCAGGGGCGGAGTTTTGTTGACGGAGAATTAAAATTTTAGGGGAAATTTTTTTTTCCTTTTAAATTGTTTAATATAAATCTTTCTCTACTGTTAGTAAAAGTAGATTCTTTTCTAGTGTAACTTACCATTTT
The DNA here is from genome assembly GCA_024509875.1 of Oreohelix idahoensis. Lineage (NCBI taxonomy): Eukaryota > Metazoa > Mollusca > Gastropoda > Stylommatophora > Oreohelicidae > Oreohelix > Oreohelix idahoensis. The sequence continues at coordinate 104,772 of JAMPIV010008361.1, forward strand.
AACGTGGCATAGTCGCTTGCGTTAGGAGTCTTAAGTGACAATAATAGCGGCGATAAGTTTGCACATTACAGAGTAGGAGGTACAAAACGTAAATTTATACTTTGTGGTTTTTTTCTCGTAGCGGCTTTGAGTTTTTTCCCTCCTTGGTTTTTCTTACTATTCTCTAGTCTTAGAAGTATCCAGTTCGTTGGCATGGCAGAGAGAATTAGGATAAGATCCATTTTGAGACAGGAGGCGAAGGACTCATGATTAGAAGGAGAAGCCGCGCACCTGTTTGTCAACAGGGAACTTGAAAGGTATGACGTGGAGGAAGAGAGGGCAGAAGCTAGAAAGAAAAAAGCGGACGATCGTCAATTGGAGCAGAAGAAAATTGAGGCAGAGATAGAAGCCCGCAGGGAAATAGAGAAGGAGAGACAACGTGAGGAGAGAGAGAGAGGGAAAGACAGCATGAACTGAAGCTTAAGGCTTTAGAGAGTCGGGGCGCCTCTACTTCGAATAACGGAGAGCCGTCTTTGCCCCAGTCTCAGTCAATGGATCTCTCCAGCACTCAATCTGCCCAATTAACGGCGATGTCTTTTGCTTTAGAGTCTTTTCCCAGCCCCAATGAGAAAAAGACACCTTCCTAGAGAAATTCGAGAGGCTCGCAAATCTGTATAGGTTAGAGAGTTCCCGTTGGGCACTTAAACTCTTAACTGCGTTGAAAGGTAATGCGTATGACGTGTACACAAAGCTGGGAACCAACCAACATGATTACGACATGCTGAAGAAGGCCTTGCTAGAACGGTTTGAGATGACCGCCCGAAAATTTCTGCAAATGTTCAGAAACAGCCGGAAAGAGTGCACGGAAACTTTCCCGCAGTTCTCTTCTCGTCTCACGGGCTATTTGACAAAGTGCATTGAATTATCTGACCTACCTCTTACATATGAGGGACTACTTGAACTTGTTCTTGTGGAACAGATAAAGTCAACTTTGTCAAACGAAACCCGTAGATTTTTGGCTGAACAGGGCGCAGTCAGGCTTGAGGACATCCTCAATAAGGCAGAACGCTATACAAATGCAATGGCCGAACTTCCCAGCACGAAACGTAAACCCACAGATGAGCCATCTCGTAAACAAAATCTAGAGCAGTCATCCTATTCCTCAAACTCCTCTCAGAATTATAACCAACGAGAAAATAATACACAGAGACCTCCCCAGGAAAAATCGAAATTCTACAAAACCCGATTTTCCCCAAACAATAATTCTGCCACCAAGGCCAAGGAAAAGGGAAGACCCCTACACCAGGGACGTCTGATCAGGGCCAGCACGCCGGGCCGAACCGCATCGGATGTTTGCATACAGCCTCGAAAGGTAGAGTCAATGTCAGTGATTCTCAACCTGAGGGGGACCGACCCTCAACGCGAGGAACTGTAATTTTGAATGGTACCTCAACTACTTGTCTCTTTGACACTGGATTAAGCTTTAGTTGTATTGTCGCTAGGCACCTAGTCAAAGCAGGCCAGGAGACAGAGGAAACCGTCAAACTTAGTGGAGTTTTCAGGAGTGATGCACACAGGACGCTTCCTATCGCACTGGTAGAAATACACTCTGATTTTGTCAGAAGTGTTATTAAAGCGGCCATAATGGATGATCCGATCTACCCAGTTATCCTGGAACGTAGATACGTGTTTATTGGGAGACCTAAGGAGCCGATTGTGGCAGCGGTAACCACAAGAGGGCAAGCCAAGAAGGAGAGGGAGCCTGCGCCAAATTTGTTGCCGAATGAACTGAAAGAGGCGCAACAAAAGGACCCTACTCAGGAGCTCTGCTTTAGAAAACTGCCCATGGCTAAGGACCCCAGACACAACGGAGACATCTTTTCTAAGGATGGCGTATTGTATCGGAGAACGGGCAACCCGGACACGGGGAATAACCAGCTCCTAGTACCGACGTAGTACAGAAGCCAGATCTTAGAAATGGGGCACTCTCTTCTCTTTAGAGGACATATGGGACAAAACGCCACTATTCAGCGAATAAAAACCCACTATTTGTGGCCAGGAATGAACTCTGACATTATGAGGTACGTGAAATCCTGCGCCCAGTGCCAATGGGTAGCACCCAAGCACTTGACACCTCCAGTACCCATGGGGCGAATGCCAATAGTAGGGACTCCATTTGAACGGGTTGCTGTCGACATCATTGGACCCCTGGAAAGGACCAAAAGAAGGAACAGGTTCATCCTGACCTTAGTCGACACTTGCACAATGTGGGCCGAAGCTGTGCCGCTAACATGCATAGATTCCAAGCATGTCGCAGAAGCCCTCGTGCAAATCTTTACACGGTTGGGATTCCCTCAACAAGTTTTGACGGACAATGGATCCCAATTCCGTAGCCTGTTAATGGAGGGGATCTTTAATATCTTGAGGGCCAAACATATCCACACAAGTCCCTACCATCCGGCCGGAAATGGGCTCGTCTTCTTCGATCCTTAACCACCGACCGTCAAAGCAGTCAGTGGCCATCACGCCTAGTGGCGTCTTGTAGGGCAACAACAAATTGATTCCACTTTGCACGGTCGGTGGCCATCCTTCGCACAGTGCCCCAACTCTGGTTCATTCTTTGCATCTCAGCCTCCACAGTCCTCCGCCAAGTTGTTTTTGGTCGGCCTCTCTTTCGCTTTCCTTCAGGGGTCCAAAGCATAGCTGTTCTTGTGATGGCATCGGGGTCTCTTCTGAGGACATGACCAACCCAGCTCCAGCGTCTGCCAGCTATGATGGTGTGCATGTCCTCTTGCTTGCTACGAGTAAGCAGATCTTGGTTGGTGATGGTATTCGGCCAAAAGATTCGGTGAATTTTTCTTAGGCATGTTGTGTGAAAAGAGGACAATTTTGACATTTCCTTCTCTGTGACTCTCCAGCATTCCGCAACATAGAGAAGCACAGAAAGCACGCAGCTCTGGTATAATCTTAATTTTGTGCTTGTGCTGTATTGGGAGGACTTCCAGATGTTATTTAGGCTAAAGAAGGCTGTTCTTGCCTTATTCATTCTGATGTTGATGTCTTTGCCTGCCCCACCGTCTGGTGTTACTATGCTTCCTAGGTATGTGAAGGTATCTGTCTGTACCAGTTGCTGATTCCTTACTGATATGGGCTCAGGGTTGCTCACATTGAGCGTCATGACCTCAGACCTCTTTAAATTGATGTTCAAGCCCACCTGCTGGCTAAATTTATTAAGTCTATCCGTTTTTTCCTGGATGTGTTGATGTGAATGTGCCAGCAGTGCAATGTCATCTGCATATTCCAGATCTTCCAATGTAGAAAATGTAGTCCATCTTATTCCTCTTGGACTGCCCTCTGTTGTCTGGCGCATCACCCAGTCTATGACTGTTAAAAATAGAGTGGTTGATAAGGGGCATCCCTGTCGTACTCCTGTCTTCACCTCGAAGGTTAGGTTAAATGGGCTCGTGGAACGTTTTAATGGCAGCCTCACCACCATGTTACGTATGCTGGGTCAGGAGAAACCGGAAGACTGGGACCTATATATATCGGCTGCCTTATTCGCCTACCGAGAGGTTCCCCAAGCGTCTACGGGATTCCCGCCTGCTACACTTTTATTTGGCAGACCTATAAAGGGGCCACTAGAAGCCTTACTTCGGTCCCTGACAGACCAAAAGGCTGACGAGACAGTCGTCTCTGCAAGCAAGTATGTATCTGAGCTCAAGGAAAGGTTAAAGCTAGGATGGGATCTAGCTACTACCAACCTTAAGAAAGCCCGCGCTAAACATGGTAAAAGATACAACAAAGCTGCAAAAGAGAGAGAACTACAACCAGGGGAGGAAGTTTTGTTGCTACTTCCAACCGGAACAATAAACTTCGCATCGGATGGCAAGGGCCGTTTATCGTCCTTGAAAAGATCTCACGTACCAATTACAAGATCTCCATCAAAGGAAAGGAGAAGGTCTTCCACATAAATCTGCTTAAGAAATATTTGGAAAGACCGGTGCCATCCTCCGAGCATCTCCTGGCTGTCGCCATAGCAACGGAAGACGAGGAAGATGATGATGGTTGCATGGAGTACCCATTGCAACCCACAGAATCCTTTAAAGATGTCAAGTTCGGCGACAATCTCTCACCAGAACAACAAAACAGAAACCAGGGCTCTACTAAAACAGTACAGTGCAGTCTTAACGGATGTACCTGGTCAAACAAATCTCATTGAATTCGATATGAAATTAACAAACGAGACCCCTGTTCGAACCAGAGTTTACCCCATCCCGTATGCTAAAGCTGATGCACTTCGCGGAGAAATAGACAAGCTGCGTCAGGCAGGAATTATCAGTGAGTCTACATCTTCTTACAGTTCGAGTGTAGTGCTGTTGCAGAAGCCCAATAAGGAAGTTCGGCTGTGTATAGATTACCGGCTGCTAAACGCTGTAACGGAATTTCAGCCCGAACCTCTCCAAACTGTTTCTGAGTTGTTCACCAAGCTCAGCAAAGCAAAGATTTTCTCCAAGATTGACCTCAGTAAAGGTTATTATCAAATACCAGTCAAGAAAGAAATTAAACCTTTGTTAGCTTTCAGCACTAGTGAAGGACATTACACATTTAATGTGATGCCGTTCGGATTGCATAACGCACCAGGAGTGTTCACCAGGATGATGAGGAAGCTTCTAGAACCTTTGCAAAGTCCCCATATCCATAATTTCATGGATGACATATTAATTACATCGGAAACCTACGAAGAACATATTGCTACGGTCGCTATGCTCCTCAGGAGACTACAGGAAACCGGTCTCACAGCCAGACCTAGCAAATGTCTCATCGGGTTTGAACAGTTAGACTTCCTGGGGCATACTATTTCTCACGGCTGTAGTTGGCCTATTAAGAAGAACGTGGAGAAAATAGTGGCAGCAAAAAGACACCGGACGAAGAAAGACTTACGTTCCTTCATATCCCTATGTGCATACTATCAGAAGTACATCCAGAACTTCAACGGACTGACGGCACCTCTGACTGACCTCACAAAGAAAGGTGGTCCTGATAAGGTCATTTGGGATCAAAAGTGCGAACACGCTTACAGCACTTTGAAAGGACAGTTGTCTGCATACCCCATTTTGAGGTTGCCTGACCTCAAGAAACCTTTTGTACTGCGGGTCGACGCGTCAGGTCAGGGCATCGGGTCAACACTGCTTCAAGCCGAGGACAGTGACCTGAACATGCTATTTCCAGTTGCCTATGGCAGTCGGAAATTAAATAAAGCTGAACGGAACTACAGCGTTGTCGAAAGAGAATGCCTCGCTCTGATTGACGGTATCAGACGCCATCATGAGTTTCTCTATGGTACATCTTTCACGGTGCAAACAGACCACGCTCCGTTAGCCTTTCTTGATGCCAATAAAGAATTTAACGCGAGGATCATGCGTTGGGACTCAGCTGACCCTTAATGACCCTGAAGTGTTGGATGATATAGTACGACCTTTTGTAACGACCCCTTCGTATAGCATCAGTGCCCCGAATATTGTGGTAACTTTTCGTCAAACGGGATTTTTTTCACCTTGACTCATTAGCTATACAACCGTTCCACACAGATGGTCAACACGTTTGCTGATTAATATGTGGACAGTTTATCTACCGTTCATTCTGGTCATCGCATTGATTTAAGGAGAGATTAAATCACGCCCACGGACATCTCTTGAGCAATCATATGCAGTATTTTCATTAACTTGGCCCAGTGGGGGCGGTGCCAGAATCAAACAGATAGTAGCGGCACACGATCAAACAGACTGAGGGATCTCAGGAAAGACTATCGGCGCTATCAAAGGCAGTAGTGGTCCCTGAAACGAGCGACGCAAGTTTCCTGCCGGTATTTCGCATCTCGGTGTTAAACACGAAACCGATCGCAATGGGAGCGAACGGGAAAGCCGACGCGCAAGCAGTGAGCGGAGATACGACAGACCAGGTGTGGCTTCTCTCTTTAGTCTGGCGGTCAGATCCCCAAAAGTCTCCTGAGATCTAAAAAGGTGTCAATTTTCTCATGTCCCACCAATTTTGCATTTCAGTTAGATATATACAGACCACGTAGAAAGCCTTGTTATCATTCGGTCGCCATAGATTTAAGATTCACTAGCTATAGTAGAAATTCTGCTAGATTTCCATCTGAATTGGTGGCTACATTGGAGTGATTTCTGTTTCTGTGCACGGTATAATATATTTGTTAAAGTGATCAGTGGTCTAGTGCTTTCATTTTATTTCACTGGATTTTGTGTTTATTTAAATCTATTAAATTAAACTCATCCCAAAAGTTCCAGTGGTAAAGTTAATGATATATCTATTATAATATTTCCCAAAATAATAGTTGCTTTAATGTCAAAGTAACATTTTAAAGTCACGAAAGAATTTATAATTAATAAATTTAGTTAAGTCCTATATATATATATATATATATATATATATATATATATATATATATCTATATATATATATATATATATATATATATAGATGGGTATTTTAACCATTAGACTCGTGACGTGTTTCTTAAATACATAATTAAATACGCGAGTGTATATAATAGCCTTAACGGTAAATTTATCGCGCGTTAGAATATTATATGATTTTTGAGGTATGATTATGTTGTCATGGGTTTTCTATCTTTTTCTATAGAATGATCACCTTTGCAATCCCAGCATAAAGAAATCATACAGAGAGTTTCAGACTCGGTTCTTAAACTTCCAGACATATTGATGAAACATTTTTTAAAATTTAATCTTGTGGCAGTCCGATGCGACCTAGCTATCATAATTACATGAAAGAAAGCCTACCCAAGAACATTTAAATAAATCATCAAATTTAATTTCAATCTGTGAGATAAACTGGAAGATGAACAGTGCCAGTAGTGATATTTTATTTACTGCTGTACTGTGAGAGAATACCTATTTACCTGACTGTGGCTGAGCCTAGTTTTTCCTCACTGGATTAAAAACTTTACCGGTCAGTTGCTAACATCACGCATTGAAGGAAATTTACCACCACTTCATTTTCACCCCTGTGTCGAACTGTGTCAGTGCCATCCCATAGACTCCTTTTTATATAATAAAACACATGAACTCTTAGGCTTCAAGTCCGGCGATAAGTGGGAATATTTGCTATCAGCAAACCTCGCAACATCTGGGGCGGGACATCGAAGTACTAGACAGTTTCACATGTCAAGAGTGTAATTTCTGTTTATATAATTCTATGGATTGTCTGATGCTGCAATCGGTAAGTGTGTGTGAATATATGAGTGTGGATCCTCACGCGCGTGCATGAATGACAGGAGATTTTAATTTGTTTGAAAAACCATTTGTTAACTTGCCTACCGGGTAATACATTTTCAGTATACCCTGCATAGTTCCTTTATTTGGGATATTTTGTTAACGCTGTCTACCCCCCCCTCCCCCACCCCCCTTTTCATTTGCTTAGTAAAGGGAAGAACAATTGGGAATAACAGGATTTTTTTCTACCACCCATACCTAAGATTTGTAACCCCTCTTTCAGAGTAATTAACTTCACTGTTAGGTTACATTACCTATGTTCCTGGTAATTATCTATCTTTGGACTGGGTTTATCTGTGTCTAATACAAGCGGGAAGGGCTTAGTCGATACCAATCTTCACCCCCCCCCCCCCCCCATTCTTCCCCCCCCCCCCCCCCCCCCCCCCGCACCTTGTTATTTGCATTTTCTGTACTTATGATAATTTTATGTAACACTTGATATTTGTTTGTGATTTGATTTTTTTAAGGTAAATAAACATCATAAACTTATTTAGTACTGTGTTGGAAATACCCAAAGCCCAAGATGTCCCCTATTTGTTTAATATAGTCTGTATTCACGTGCGTCTGTGTGTTTGAAGCACCAAATCGGTGTGAGCGGAGATGTGTGTCTGGAAACTGGCAAATAATTGTTTGACCAGGAGAGTCTGAAGAGAAGATTGAGAGAAACGATTTGTCGTAAATAATTCTGTCTTTACTCTCCCCAACACTGTGAAGCAACTATTTACTCTCTACATATTCTATCACTGAGCTTTTCTCCACCATTCTCCACTCTAAACCGGACAAGTATTTCTAAGACTCTTTCTCTCAAAATAAATTTACGACATTTTCTAATTATTATTATTTAGCAATTACAATACATTATTCCGTATAACGGTTTAGTGGACAATAAAATAAGTATTTCCAACTCATATGCCTTTACACTTCCTTATAAATTCGAGTTAGTCTGGAACATATCTCCCACATAATACATTAGTTCAATGGGAAATGAATGTCCAATATACGTCGTTTCGTTATAAGTCGTGCTTTTTTTGGAATATAACTACAACGTACCGTATATCGAGAACCCTTAGGCAAAAGCAAGAGTTACATAAAGCGAAAAACAATAATGTTAAAAGTAATACTAGTAGGGCCAGAAAAAGGTGAAGGAAAAGAAAATGAAAACTATGAAAATTAAGAAGAAAGTAATAACAGGACGAAAGAAGCAATAATATCACAAACAACACATTTATTTACTAGTACATGTTTAGTTCTCGATTGTCCCGTCACAATTTCTACATATTTTGATATTTCCTCACTCTATTTCAGATTTACAGATATGAGAGGCGTATGGTACCTGTGCTTTATTCTGTCTGTGTTCCACGCACGTTACCAGACAAACGCAGGTATTTGATTTAATGTTTTGTCCATGCACAGGAAAACTGATGATTGTCTTATGCATGGGATACTCTGTTCAACCCCATGTGGGTTATAATTTTTACTCTATTATATAGCAAATTTTGTGTGTTTTTTCTGTAAATCTGAAATAGAGTGGGGAAATATCAACAATCTTGTTGTGACGTTGCCTAATGTTTGTAGTCTTTATAGTGTATTTTCCGTGTTCCTAGGCTAATCTCTCTATAATAATAATAATAATAGCCCCTTCAGTCATAACTGACTATGGGAATGCGCCCCTGAGGTGGCAGCCCTCAGCTGCTTATTTTCCTGGTGCTCCTTTCGACGTTTTCTCCTCACCTCTGCTTCTTGTGTGAGCCTCTCTTCGCCCAATCTGAGGTGATGCCGTAAATAGCATCGCCACTTATTGCGATCGGCAGCTTCATCCTCCCATGTTGCTGGATCCATGTCCAGTGCCCTCATATCTCTCTTGCACACATCTTTGAACCTGAGCTGTGGTCGCCCAACTGTTCTCTTGCCATCTGCTAATTGTCCGTAGAAGATATCTTTTGGGATGCGACCATCTTCCATGCGGCGAACATGGCCAAGCCAGCGAAGTCTGCGCTGTCTAAGCAGCGTATACATACTTTGAAGGCCAGCACGTGACAACACCTCGACATTTGTCACTTTATCTTTCCACGAGATGCCGAGGATGCGGCGTAGACACCGCAAATGGGAGGTATTGAGCCTTCTTTCTTGCTTAGCATAGGTCGTCCAGGTCTCGCTGCCATATAGGAGTGTGCTGGTGACGCAGGCATTATATACCGCAGCTTTGGTCTTCATTGTGAGTTTAGAGTTTCCCCAAACACGCGATGTGAGGCGGGCAAAGGTAGCTGCAGCTTTGCCAATGCGGCTGTCGATTTCTGTATCCAGTGAGAGTTTGTCATTGATGGTAGACCCTAGGTATGTGAAGTGGTGCACCACTGCCAATTCATAGTTATCGATAGTGATAACTGGTGCAGCACCCACATCCTGACTCAGCACATTCGTTTTCTTTAGACTTATTGTGAGGCCAAAGTCCTTGCATGCTTTAGTGAAGCGATTCATCAAGCTCTGAAGCTCCTGTTGGCTTTGAGTGACGACTGCAGCATCATCAGCGAACAACAAGTTTCTTATAGTGACCCTTTTGATTTTTGTTTTTGCCTTCAGCCTTGAAAGATTAAACAGACGGCCATCTGACCTAGTGTGAAGGCATATTCCTTCAGTTGCATCTCTGAATGCATGTTTCAAGAGTAAGGCAAAGAAGATTCCGAAGAGGGTTGGAGCCAGAACACAGCCTTGTTTAACGCCACTTCGGATATCAAAGGGCTGTGACGTGCTTCCAGCATATTGGACTGTTCCCTTCATGTCGTCATGGAATGACTTTATCATTTCCAGCATTTTAGAAGGGCAGCCTATTTTCAGGAGGAGTTTAAAGAGTCCATCCCTACTAACCAGGTCGAATGCTTTTGTGAGGTCTATAAAGGCGATATATAATGGTCTTTTCTGCTCTCTTGATTTTTCCTGAAGCTGGCGGAGAGAGAAGATCATGTCTGTTGTTGATCTGCCAGCTCGGAATCCACACTGTGCCTCTGGATATATGCGCTCAGCTAACTTGTGTAGTCGCATTAAGATGACTTTGGCAAAAACCTTACCAACAATACTAAGAAGAGAGATGCCTCTGTAGTTATTGCAATCACTTCTGTCTCCTTTATTTTTATACAGTGTTACAATCTTGGCATCTCGCATGTCTTGAGGAATAGTTGTCTCTTCCCAGCACTGGCACAGCATCCTATGCAGGGGATGTAATAGCGTGCTCTTACAGCATTTGATTAAATCAGGAGGAATCCCATCACTCCTGGTGCTTTGCCAGAGGCCAAGCTATCAATGGCCTTACTGAGTTCCTCTAATGTTGGTTCGGCATCCAGCTCCTCCATAGTTGGCAGACTATTGACAGCATCAAGGGCTGCAGGCGTAACGGTATTGTCTCTAGCGTAAAGCTCAGAGTAGTGCTCGACCCACCTCTCCATCTGCTTACCCTTATCGGTTAGCTTCTCTCCGCTGATGGTTTTTAGCGGTGCCGTCTTACTTTTATGGGGGCCAAGTGCTTTCTTTATACAGTCATACATTTGTCTAATGTTGCCTGTTTGCGCTGCGATCTGGATGCTCTCACTGAGCTGGAGCCAATAGTCATTTGCACAGCGTCGAGCAGTTTGTTGAACTTTGCTTCTCGTAGCCCTCAGGATCTGTAGGGTTCTGGCACTCGGTGAACGTTTGTATTCATTCATAGCACTGCGCTTAGCTTCAATAACAGGTGCCATCACATCTGATGAAGCGTCAAACCAGTCATTTGACTTAATCTATACCCTGTTGCATTTTGAGGGGTTTGTAGGTTTTGATTTACTTTATGTTCGTAACTTTTTTACTGCAATCAACATTATCTTAAATGTATTTACAAGACCATTTGTTGATTTTTTAGTACTGGTAGCTTGTTCATTTTTCATACTGATGTTGGGGGAAGGTGGGATTTTTTTTTAGCGCTTTGTTCTTTTTTTTTAACATTGACATTTGGTCTGGTATTTATACGTTAATTCTTGATTTGGTGATATAAAATGTTATCATGTTGTATAGTTCCCTGGGTAGGTCAGTTTGTAGTATTGTTTCTAGCGATGGCGATCGTTGAGTTGTGCACTTTCAAGTTTTCCATGAGTGGTTTTCTGTGCTGTTCATATTTCTGGCAAACGCAGATAAGACTTTGATTAATCAGTTAACGTGATAACATTGCAAGCATCATACAGCAAACCAATGAGACTGTGACACCTTACTTAAACTTACCCTCATATTACTTAATGTCTAAGCGAAAGGTCCTGTCACTAACAGTGATAAAAATCACGTCGGCTTTTTGTGAAAATATGGAAAAGTCAAGCATTGCTTTGTGAAAATTAAATTGAACACACATTAAAACAGCACGTAGGCCATTCAGTTTTTTTTTTGTCGTGGTACGTTTTCGGAAAAACATGGAAAGGGTACGCATTGCACCGTGAAAGCTGAATTGCATACACACCTTTCAATTTTTTTATGGTGCAATGAGTCTTGACCATAAGTGATGACACGTGACAACAAAGATCCAAAGAAGGTGAAATGTAATGGAAAGGAATGTAATGGTCACAGGAGAATTAGTGACGTCATGAGGACACGCAGCAGAAAGACCATAACATAATTATTCCTCCCCCCACATCTTGTTTTGAAGGGTTACTTGCTCTTTACTGTAGATGTACTCAATGGCCGTGATCGTTCCGTAACGGCGGTGGCTATGGATGTGACGTTGAGAAGTTAGAAAGTTGGTAGTTGTAGAATTAACAGCAGCAGTAGTTTTATTAGTAGTAACAGTGGGGATATAAGAAGAAATGAGCAGTTCAAGTGTAACCTGGCTATCAGTTGCTGAATTTATTCTCATAATCTTTCTTCTCCTTGAGTATTGTCAGAGGCACATGCAGTGGTCTTTTAAGTTTTATCAAGTGTTCTCATTTTGTCTTGCAATAAATACTTTACTTAGTAGTCCCTCTTCTACCTTTCAGTTTAGAGGTGTCTTGCAATCTTCTTCTACCTTGGAGTTTAGAGATGTCTTGTAATTTTCTTCTACCTTGGGGTGTACTAGTGAATCTAGGGCACTAGGGTGTACAGATGTCTTGCAATCCTCTTCAACCTTGGAGTTTAGAGGTGTCTTGTAATCCTCTTTTACCTTGGAGTGTAGAGGTGTCTTGCAATAAATACTTTACTTAGTCGTCCCTCTTCTACCTTGAGGTGTACAGATGTCTTCCTGTGGTGAGTTTTTGGAGCAGAGTGACAGATAAAATGAATGAAAGAATAAAAAGGTGATACTCAGATGACAGTCTGCGAGTTCAAAGGAACTGCCTGTCCTCTGGAAATAGTCTACTATAAATCCTTAATTCAAAGAGCGTTCTGGTGACAAAACAGGATTCTTTCTGGACGACAAATTCTTTCTCAGAAATCCTACAAAGGACTATGTAGAATACATAAGGCTGAGAAAGGAGATTTGGTGTCCAGCCCACACTAAATAAAATTACCTGACCCACTGGAAGTTATTTTAATTATGGCTCAGTCCCTAGTGTGTATATTTATTTTCTATTAAAAAAATACAGCCCACATAAATATTACAAGAAATAAATAACAATAGACTATGTTATGTTGAATTTTTTATAATGAGAATAGATTCTCACAATTAACAATGTTCAAGATTTACAAATGAAAAATCAACAGTGGACTTCTGTTAAAAAAAAAAAAAAACTAGGGTCATCACTTGGACCAAGTGAGCTTTTCTGTGATGGTTTGCTACATAAATAATGTACTCATCTGCCAATGAGATTGGAGTAGCTGCTGTGTTGAATTCGACATCGGCGACATGTAAGGTGGACAAAGAAGTGAATGGCGTGCTCAAACAATGTAGCATCAAGACGTGTGAGGCAAGTGCCGTGAATATTCACGGCCCCCATACTCCATAAGGAGCTATAAGGGGATTAGGAAGATAATGAATTCTTCAGAAGATTATGACCTCCAAAAGGAATTCGATAATCTGGAAAGTCCCTTTCAGGTTTCTGCGATTCATAAGTGTAATGAAGTGTTATTCAATAGGAAGTTTTTGGAAGATTGTGAGGTGATGCCTATTTGAAGGCTACAAGTTAAATTTACCCATACCATATGATGGCTGCGTAGAGTTCGTTCGGGCATGCTAATAACATCAAGCTCGTGTAGAGCTGTTGTTTTCGGCCTTAAAGTTACTTTTCAATAATCTGCAGCAGGCTATGAAAGACAATTTTTTTTACAGCAATATTTTTTTTTTACAGAATGAATTATGAATAAATGAGCAACTGAATCATTTTAGTTTAAGTGGCTTTACAATCATCATTATTACTCGTAAGCTCTCAAGGAGCATAGGCCAAATCTTCTTTTCCGGTGCCATCAGCTCAAGATTTTTCCATATCTTCCTCATCCCTTTCATGTCTGTCTCCAGTTCTTCTCTCCATGTGGTCTTCGGTATCCCTGTTACCCTGGAGATTCCGGAACAAGAAGTGCATTGTAATACCTGTTTTAAGCCACAAAAACCATCCATATTTACAGTGTTTCGGAATTTTTAATCAATATCATTTCTTTTTCAAAACTACAATGTGCATTTTGTAAGTTAAAAGTAAAAAAAAATAAAAATTCAGCCGGAGTTCGGAGCGGAGCCAGAGCAGCCACTATTTACGCTGGAGCGGAACAATTTAAAAATTGGCCTGCTTCAAATCCCTGGCTGAAAGAGCCATGCTACAAAAAAGTAGCAAACGCTTAATTTAAAAAAAAAAGTTGGTGCCGGGTGCTGCTGCACTGCACAAGAACCGACCCTGTCTAGGTCGCCAAGTTGCTTTGTCAGTCTACTGATTTTTATTTCTGTTGGTTTTGTTGTTGCAACAATTTGAATTTTGATGGAGCAGCAGAACAAGAGAAGCAATATTTTGTACAATAATATTAGCAGAAAAATATATAGAGGTCCAAAAAAGTATTTACATGTGATTCATTGTCTAGAAGAGGGCTTTTGAGAAAATAAGGTGTTTTATTTTTGGAAATGCGCCCTAATATATCTCCTATTTGAAAAATTAAAAATGTCCTAATAATTTTCTAAAACCAACGGATGATGGTAGAAAATGATATTATCTTTTTTTTCATTTTTTTGTGTGTGGCTAAAAAGGGAGATGCCTTTATATGTTCCAAAGCTCCTTTTTTGTTTTATTCCCAGCACCATACACTTGGGACATCACTGGCTACAACTATAACATAATCAGTAGCAGACCCTGCATACGGGAATGTCAGGCAAGGTGTGGTGGCATCTGTTACTTCAGCATGATGACTTTAAATTACATCTGTAGCTGCAGCGGAATAAGAAAATGATCTGTTGATCAGATTGCTTAAGGCATATTTCCCTTACTGTTTGGCTGGGGAATTATTGTAATACACAGTCCAATACAAAACTATCTCCTAACTTTTTTAAAATTAAATTGTGGTTCATATACACTGGTTTTAAATGGCTTTTTTTAAAAAACTTACTGTGTGCTGCCTGTAAAGCTAATCTAGAAGTAAGTAAATTTCTAAATATTAATAAGTAAATATAGACTTGAAAGAAATATATTTTGATACTAAGTCACAATATATATTACAATAAAAGAATATTTGCAGTGCTATTGCAATACAAATATATTAGAAATAAACCTATACTCATGGTTAAGATCTTTTTGAAATAAGAATACACAATGTTCAGCTTTCTTATTAAACAACATATTCTTATTGTTCAGTGGAACAGGGTTCCTTGCAAGTGCAACCAACAATTCAGGACCGATAATGGCAGAAAAAACAGAAAATAAATTGAGAAAAATTAACATTTACAACCAGCTAGAGCAGTGGTTAAATGTGGGCAGTACTACATCTCCGGGCGTTGGGAGTGCCCAAGGGGGCGATTATGGAAAAGGGGGCAGTAGGGGGGCGTTCTGTAGCAAAGTTGGTGGTTGAGGATTTATCAGGCTAAATTCAACATTATTACTTAATATAGCGCTTACATGTTAAAGCGGTGTGATTATACGGGGCCATGGCCTGAGCGCTTAAGAGGAGAACTTAGCAGGAACAAACCATAACCCACCCCGCCTCCTTAACTTTGCTCGCCCCGGTTTCTCATACACTGTATAGAAGAAGTTCAGAACATGGGTGCGTGTACCAGGGGGTAAGAGAAGCTTTTCAATGAGTGCTGGGAATATTTGGAAATTAACTGAAGTATTCTTTTCAAACACTGAGTAGCTGTGGTCGTTAAATAAAAAAAAAAGATTGTGGTGGGTCACTAATACTCTCTTATACTGTTGGTAACCGTTGGTTACACTGGATTACGTAATTAAGTTTAAACAAAAATTAAATTAATAAGTAAGCATATTTGTAGCTTTATATTAGAATTACAAAAATAGAGCAATTAGTTGTCAGTTTTGAATTAGCGGTTGCTCTTATCTTCAATTCTTTATAGTTTTTTTTAATGTAATGCAGGGAAAAGAAGGGGGTGCTGGTGATGTGCTCTGGGAACCAAGGGGACGGTGACCCGAAAAAGTTTGGCAAACAGTGAACTAGAACTTCCCTGTTAGATCCAGAGACAAAGCTGCAAGTACATATACAAGATAGAAAGCTGAAGTACATTTACAAAATTATGAAGTAGATAAAGAAGATATAAAGTGATTAACTAAGTCATTAAGCTAGGAAGTAAATAAATAAGATATAACCGATTAGCAATGCCATTAAGACATATAGCTATGTTAGTATATAAATAAAATATAAAGCTACTAACTATGTCATTAAAACATACAGCTAGGAAGCAAATAAATGTAAGATATACCGATTGGTGTCATTAAGACTTAAATCTATGTTAGTATTTAAATAAGATATAAAGCTATTAACTATGTCATTAAGACATGCTGCTAGGAAGCAAATAAATAATATATAAAACTTTTAACTATTTCATGAAGACATAAAACTATGAAGTACTGAAGTGCATAAGAAGATGTAAATTGAGCAATTAACCTCAGCAATAAGACATTCAGCCATGAAGTAAAAAAAAATATATAAAGCAATTAATTACTTCATTTAGACAAGAAGCTATAATATACTGAAGTATATAAATAAGATATAAACCCAATAACTACATCATTCAGAATGCAGTTGATAAATACGAAATGACCAACATCAATAGATATACCGTTATCAACTCAGGAGTCAATTACCAACAATCAGTAGATTGTGCTGGGGCTGCTCTGTTGTGAGAAACGGATACCTGTGTGTGTCATAAAGTGCACAGGTAGATGCACAATAAAATGAGATAGGTCCACTCATTTATTTAATGCACTGAACTTATCAACATAAATTCTTACCTATTTACCTGCTTTCTTCTAGTGCACATTTAGAAGAGTGAATCTGGTCAAGAAATGAACTGTCCTTGGAAACAAAATAAAAAATTCTGACCATATGAGATCGCTGAAGTGTGTTGTCATTAGTAAATTTTTTTTAATTTGACAGTTTCCAGCTGTAAGCTAGTCCAGACACAAAACACCACTACAAAGATAACACAAGCAAATAATACAAGTCAGACACATAATTAAAAAAAAAATTATATTGAAGTCAAGCATAAAAGCAAAATGAAAGAAATACTAAAACCTGGGACATGTCACATTCCATTAAAGATTTTCCAGCACTTGCTGTAAAGGGGGGGGCGGGGGGCGGGGGGGGGGGGGGGGGGGGGATTTGTCCAGGAAAACCTGCAAGGGGGAGTGAATGGGAAATCTATATAAACTACAATAATACAGATATCTCGAAGGAACAAAAAAATAGCGTCACATTTTGTACATGCACCTACATTTTACAAACGGTGTTCGCTTCACACTGAGGAGGTATGGGCAGATTAGATGTAACTGGCAGTCCTTTTTAGGGCTTCATCCTGCTAGCAGATAGATACTATTAGACCTTTTCAGGACTCTGTATCTAACACTCTACTTCAATTCATACACTTATTTTTGAATGCTAATTGCTCTCTGATATAACCGAGGACTAAGGCCCGGGTCGGCTACCCAGGAGCTGTTGGAATCTACTTTAAAAACAATGAGCTCTATAAAGATCTACTTTGACTGTTGTCAGGTTGTAGAGTTTCTGGAATTGGGAATAAATCCAGTCTATATGAAACTTTTATCTTTACCGCACGATCTACTTCCTGAAATCTTATCAACAGGGCGGTGGAAAATTAAAACAAAATATTTTACTGAAAGTTAACTTCACTTCAAAGAAAAGATGGCTTTCTATTTTATATAGTTCATGAATAAAGTGAATTTATTAAGTTAACTTGTGTGTTTTTCACTGCAAATGTGGTGAAAGTAACTTTAAACCTGGGAACACCACGCTTTTAATTTCTGGTAGGTGAGAGCTACTCCAAAATTTACCGTGGTTAAACATGATTTGTCTGCCCTCTGACACCTTGATGCTTTGGGATCTATCGGTAGATCAAGATGGACCAGTCGCTGACCCCTGGTCTAAAGTCTAGGTTGAAGGGTACGTACCTCACCACAAGAAGGCAAAACACACAAAGAAAAAATAATCTGTAAAATACATCTATAAGGTTAAGATTAAAACTATTACAGATTTAAGGTTAAGATTATCATAGACTTACGGTTGATGGCATGATATATTTAAGATCAAAATTCTCATAGATTTCAGGAAGAAACTATCTCAGATTCTGCATTAAAGCTATTAACAGATCGGGGACATTCACATGATTACATACTGTGGGTGACAAATTATACATTATAGATTGAAACTATAAAATACTGAAGCGTTTAACATCAACAACACCAGATACTCAAACAGAAAGTTGCATAGCAAGTGATCAAATAAGGTAAAGTTGACATTAAAAAATCCGGCAACCTCCGGACCTGAGGAGTGCCAGATTGTTGAAAATGCCGGATTTTTTATGGTTATATATGCTGTATATATTTAACAGAAAATGACTACCTGTACAGTCCTTTAAAGAAAGAAAATAGCAAATAAATGATAAAAAGAGAAGGAATGAGCAGGAATGCCAGTTAACACGTGCAAGCAAGACCCAACAGCTGCATCAAAACATAAACGGCTCCAGAAAACAGTGGCGCGCCAACGCGGTAAATTAAAAAAATGCGCTCCGAAATCCATGCCGGAAATCTGAAGGAACCGGATCATCGATGGCCGGATTTTTGAATGTCAACTGTAATAGTATACTTGAAATAAAAGTGTTAATCAGCTCATAGCACTATATCCTTGTTCTAGAATCCCCAAAGTAAAAGGCATAGAATGAGAAACAAGAACACATGATGATGATGAGAAGTGAAGACAGCTATAATAGGATAAGGAAGACATGGAGAGATCTTGAGTGGATGCCACTAGGCATGGGGGGCGGGGGGGGGGGGGGAGGGGGGGGGGGGGGGTGGCCTTGTTATGGCCAGATTGAATGCCTTCACTGCCCAACTCAATAAAGAGTTACTAAATTATATTAGAGCCAAAAAGTTATTAACTCTATCTGTCCCAGGCAATTTTTAGTTATTAACTAAACACCAAGATGGATAAAAAATTTGTCCAAAGATGATGTTTTGAACAAAGAGTAGTAAACATATGCCCCGTTTAGTTCCCCAGGGGTCTCAGTGAAGAAAAAGAAAGAATATGACTACTACTTCTTCAGGCATATCATAAGGGGCGACTACTACGAGGTTGTGGCACGAGACTGGCAACCTCATCACGTAAAATAAATTGCAACATAAACCACCACTGCATGAGCAACTGGATATTTTGATGAAAGCTTCCTGCAAGGTTACCAGCTGTAATGGTGACCTCCATACTTGATAAGGAGAGAAAAGAAGAAGTAGTAAACATATTTATGAGAAAATATCTGGTAATGTATGTACAACTGTTGTAAAGTAGCTGAGGGAGTACAACTGTTGTAAAGTAGCTGAGGGAGTACAACTGTTGTAAAGTAGCTGAGGGAGTACAACTGTTGTAAAGTAGCTGAGGGAGTACAACTGTTGTAAAGTAGCTGAGGGAGTACAACTGTTGTAAAGTAGCTGAGGGAGTACAACTGTTGTAAAGTAGCTGAGGGAGTACAACTGTTGTAAAGTAGATGACCAACTCTAATTATAACAAAATGTGTGTACTAGGCAGCTCCTGGGACAATAATGTATCACATCATAGCACGTCATTTGGCTCATGGGATAGAGAGAGTTATTACTTACTTAGTCGTTCCTCTTCAACCATGAGGTGTAGAGGTTTGGAAGAGAGAGCGCCATATTAATTATTATCCGATCAACTGTCTTCCTCCTGGCCTGGTTCCATTCTAGTCCTCGATGTTTCAGAGATTGTCTAATGTTATCCTCCCAGCAGATTCTGGGTCGTCCTGGAGGTCTGGATCCATGGCTCTTAGTTTCCCATACCTGCCATGGTAGGCGATCTGATTGAGAGAGTTATACGAGAGTTTATTTTTTTCTCATGCCATTTTAAACAGGCCTATACATTTACTATGAGCATCACCTTTTGCTAATGGGCATATCATTTCATTTCAAGAATCACTTCACGAACATCTAAATGGAAAACTATGTATGAATGTATGTTTAAAAGATATATTTAAGAATGCAAGAAGCTAATTGAATATAAAGACTGCAACAAAGATAAGACTTGTGAAAGTGGAAACTAATTTAATATAAAGGCGGTAAATATATAATTAATATATAAATTTGAATGTTAATTAAATATAAATAGTGTAAACAAAGTAAGACAAATGGAAGCTAACTGAATATAAAGATTGTAACTAAGGTTACACTCTTAATGTTGGAAGCTTCTATAAAAGAACCTAATTAATATAAAGGTAAAAGTGCATTAATACACAAAAATGGAAGCTAATTAATATACACAAGTGATGGCTAATTTACTATAAAGATTGTAACTAAAATAAGACATGTAAAAGTGGAAGTAACATGATATATTGAGTGATGTTAATTAATATATAACAGTGGAAACTAATTTAATATAAAGATTGTTAAGAAAATATTTGCACAAGTGGAAGCTCATTTGATATAAAGATTGTAACTAAGCTAGAACTCATAAAACTGGAAGCTACTATAACATAAAGGTAGAATCTAATTAAATATAAAGATTGTGACCAAGATAAGACCTGTAAAATGGAAGTTAATTAAGTATAAAGGTGGAAGCTAATTAATATTGAGAGGTTTTTTTTTTAATAAAAAAATACAATTTTGCCTCATTTTGGCGAGGCGCATCTAGTTCAACCTAGTCGGTTATATTAGGGCGCATGTCCAAATATAAAAGACCTTTAGGTCTAATTTAATATAAAGATTTTAACTAAGATACAATTTGTAACATTGGAAGGCAATATAGTATAAGGATTGTAGGTAAGATAAGATTTATAGAAGTAGAGGCTAATTTATTATAAAGATTTTAACTAAGATACAATTTGTAACATTGGAAGGCAATATAGTATAAGGATTGTAGGTAAGATAAGATTTATAGAAGTAGAGGCTAATTTATTATAAAGATTTTAACTAAGATACAATTTGTAACATTGGAAGGCAATATAGTATAAGGATTGTAGGTAAGATAAGATTTATAGAAGTAGAGGCTAATTTAATATAAAGATTTTAACTAAGATACAATTTGTAACATTGGAAGGCAATATAGTATAAGGATTGTAGGTAAGATAAGATTTATAGAAGTAGAGGCTAATTTAATATAAAGATTTTAACTAAGATACAAATTGTAACATTGCCCTGAAGGAATATAGTATAAGGATTGTTTAGGTAAGCTGTATAGACCTTTCGGTACAAGTACTTCTGCAGGCAATTTAGGGATTTGCCTTCCCCATTTTATCCGTAAGATCACAACTGCACTTGTAACTGTTTTGGACCAGGCAATGGAGTGGATACGGATTGTAGGTAAGATAAGATTTATAGAAGTAGAGGCTAATTTAATATAAAGATAGAATATAATTTATTTATAATAATTTCCTTGATATTCTTCTTCTTCTTCTTCCGCCCTGAAAAGGACGGTGGTTGCGTTGTGTCTGTTTGCACCTAAGCTGTGATATCTGCACCTTTCGGTCGACACATCCGACTTCTGCACGGCATTTTTTAGGGACCGGGTTTGCCTTCCCATTTCGATCCGTACTCGCTCAGACATTTGAACTGCAGTGTCGTCGACCAGGGGACTGTTTCCAGAGCCGACCCACGTGCAATGGGTACGGTCTTGATCGGAGAGCTCTGGTTGCACTGAATGGCTGAGGGCAAGCTGTCAAGAAATATGGGTCGCTCACGTGCATTCACTATTGTCAGGTTGGCATAAAAATGCAATGAGATTTTCGGTTTGAGTATTACCCAGCCATTCCACCTTTTCAGAATATACCCTTATCTGACATGTGACATCACACAAGGCTATTTAAAACTGCATGCCATCATCTTTTGAGTGTCTGAGCAGCCATGTTACCATAGTTACATTACGTTATCTTGGGAGAAAACTCCATAGATCCACCCCAATATAAAAAAAATAAACAAATAATTATGTATTCAAGCAGTGTTTCCAAATGTCTGTGTATGTTGACAAGTTTACTTGCTCGGTAGAAGGTTATCAGGTGAACGGAATGGAAAGAACAAACTTGAACACAGGAGAAGGACGCACTGATTAATGTGTTATGACAAACTTTAAACAGATATTTTGACTATCACTATATTGTATATATTGTTTCATACATTTATTCTATTAGCTGTTGCATGAAAGAAAAATACGGATTTGTATCCATTTACCTGACATCCTCTGGGACAGCTGTGTTTCCTAAACCAGATTTTTTCGGTTTCCAGATGTTGCCAAAATCGTGTTAGAAATATAGTCACCAAAAAGAGCACAAAGTTGCCCAAAATGTGTTTGAAAATCGCCCAGTTGGGATAGAAAAGTAGCCCACAGTCGGCCAAGGAAACTTTTGATTTTCAGAATATTTTGTTTTTCGGGTGTTCAGATAAAAGGACCCAGACTTGTACATTAACAAAGTTAAAATAAACATATATACAGCAAGGCTAGTGGTTTAGTGTAAGACATGTGATGTCCTGTAATCAGGTCCCTGTAGTTTCCCTAAGTATAGAAAATACACACTAAAGTACTTGCTCATCATTTATGCCCTAGTTACTTGTTACTTAATAAATAAAGGTAGAAAGTAATCCTATTTATAAAATCCCAGCTTTTTCTGTCAGTGCGTAACTTTGGTTGAAAGTCAGACATTAATTGTATTGTTTTCCTTATTTAGGTACTCTCCCAAAAATAGTAACACTTACCAAAGAAGAATGCGCAAATGACAGTGTGCAAAAAAATATATTTATAGAATGTGTGATCCCGTATACACACATTGGGATCCTCGCTGCTGCTACATAGTTTGTGTACTGTGGTGATGCACAGTGGTTTTAAAAAAATACTTTTGAATAAGTAAAATTGCCATTAGGTATTGATGCTTTTGAATTTAATTCCTGTCTTATGACGAAATTTTACACTAGTTTAATATAAAGATTGTAACTTAGATGAAGAAGATGGCAGATGTGAACAGGAAATCAAGAAGAGAATAAGAATGGCCAAAGCTACATTCAACAACATGAGACAATTACTGACATCTAAACAACTAACTCACAAATTCTTACTAAGAATCATCAAATGCTACATATATTCTGCATTACTTAATGGTGTAGAAACCTAGACAATAAACAAGCAATTAGAAGAAATAATTGAGATTTTTGATATATAGATGAATGGGGCTCATCTCATGGAAAGAGAAGAAAACCAAAAAAAAGAGGTCCTAGAAAACCTAAAAATGAAAAGAGAATTAATGAAGATCAAAATTAGACAGCTAAAATATTTTGGCCAGGTGAAAAGACATAACACCATAATAGAAGGAAGCGCTGAAGGCAAACGTGCAAGAGGAAGACAGCGCTATACATGGAAAGATAACATCAAGAGATGGACAGGAAAGAGTCTATCAAAGTGCACCTTCAAGACAAGAGACAGAAGACATTGGAGATCCACTGCAGCCGACCTTCGATGTGAAGATGAACTAAGATAAGACTTATAAAAATGGAAGTTAATTTAATATAAAGATTGTACCTAAGATAAAACTTGTTCAAGTAGAAACAAATTTCATAAAAAGATTTAACTAAAATATGATTCATATAAGTGGAAGCTAATTTAGTATAAAGGTTGTAACTTTGATAAGACTTGTCAAATTAGAAGCTAATTTAAATTAATGTAAAGGTTGTAACTATGATAAGACTTGTCAAATTAGAAGCTAATTTAATGTAAAGGTTGTAACTATGATAAGACTTGTTAAATTAGAAGCTAATTTAATGTAAAGGTTGTAACTATGATAAGACTTGTCAAATTAGAAGCTAATTTAATGTAAAGGCTGTAACTATGATAAGACTTGTCAAATTAGAAGCTAATTTAATGTAAAGGTTGTAACTATCATAAGAGTTGTCAAATTTGAAGCTAATTTAATGTAAAGGTTGTAACTATGATAAGACTTGTCAAATTAGAAGCTAATTTAATGTAAAGGTTGTAACTATGATAAGACTTGTCAAATTAGAAGCTAATTTAATGTAAAGGTTGTAACTATGATAAGACTTGTCAAATTAGAAGCTAATATAATTTAAAGCTGGAAGAAAAGTTTACATAATCAATTAAAGCAATTTAGCTACCCAAAGAGCACAGGCCTTCAACAAACACATGCCAAGTCCTCCTGTCACATGCCAAGTCCTCCTGTCACACGCCATCAGCTCAAGGTCTGTCCATGTCTTCATCATTTTCACTTCTGTCTCCATGTTAAGGGGGGAGGGTTTCTTTTATTTTATTATTTGTTGTTTGGTCTTGCAGACTTTGCTTGCGCCGTTTGATTATAATATAATTAGTGCTGATAGATGGTTATTTGCGAATGTGAGTGTCCCATAGTACTAATCAACTGGATTGAGTTGACAACGCTTCTCGTGGTTGAGTCCACGATCATTTCACATTTATTGATGAAGAAGAACATTAAGACATTCATGGCATTAATTCATACAAAACATCAGTGCAGTCTCCATCATCAATGTGTATCGTCAAATGTCCAGCCTATATACTCGCGATGCCGTCTGGCGGAACATCGGTGTAGCGAAAACCGGAGTTTGGCGATAGATTAATTATAAACAGTGTACTCCCTGCATTCCTTTTCCAAAGGAATAAATTACTCAATAAGATAAGATGCTCAATCCTAGCATCAGTAAATTAGAAACGACGACACTTGGTTAAATAGTTGAGGAGAAAATCTGCACATTTAATATCTTGGGAGTACTAAAAATCACGTCTTGCTTAGACGGAGATAATCATCAAAAGGGTCCACAAAGACCATTGTTATGCATTAGCATAAAACCTTACAACGTCATCACTATTCATTGACGTCCACGCATAATCGCGTTCATTAATAAAAGACTATTGTGCAAAGCACCTCATGCTCATGTTGGCATCAGATAAATATGTCAGCGCGTAAATTTAACTGGTGACAAATTTAAGTGGGGCCAACATGAAACATACATAATAACACCGTAACAATTCCCCCGACCGACCGTGTTTAAAAAATTAAATATATTAATTTTTTATCATAATATTCATTGAGTATATCCATGCAATTAATCTAATTAAAATTCGAAATACTCGTGAAAAATTTACGACATACGGCCAGAGATGTTTAGAGTTAAACAGTGTCTAAGGTCGATGTCACTATCATAAAATGTCACACAAATAAATATAAATAATAGGAACTAACTTAACTAATGAAGAGAATCGTCAACAGTCAAGAAAGTAAAGCCTAATGTAATATAGTAACTAAGAGTGTAAAACAAAAAAAAATTTACAAAGAAATACTTAATTAATTACTCGAAGTAAGAAAGTATATCTGTGATGTAAATAAGTGTGGGTAATGTAAACTAAATAAAGCGAGGTAATTAAGGTACTAAAATATCATCTTAACAAAGAAAATGAATGATTAAGGACATAAGAGAAAACAAATGTAGAAGTAAAGAAATAGCATGGATGAAGAACCTAAGCTATAATTAATATATAACTAACTAAGAACTTATCATAAACTATTTCATAAACTATAATTATTTAAAAAAAAAATTATTATCCAACACTTAATATAAGAGCTAAAATATATACAAGTAATGAGACTAATGAAAAGGTTAATAATATTATTCAAAGTCACAATATCGTAACTAAAATAATTAATGTTCAGTTATATGTAATCACTGAGAAATCCTTTGTAGAATAATGTTGCGAAGATATAGTTTCGCTTACAATAAATATCCCGTTATTTCCGTGAATTTGAAGAAATGTATATGATATATCAATTGCATCAAATGTTCATTCCACATGAAGTAGATCATAAGTGTTCAAAAGACACCATGGAAAGTGCACGTAATGAATAGTCCAATAAAAGTGCGATCGAATAGTGCGGGTAGATTGCACTGCATCGAGTGGTAGATATATATCTGGACACAAACCACAGTCCATCATCAAGAAATGAAAAACCAGCAATGGGCATTGAATTAAATTGTCAAAATCTTCGTCAGCTCCGGACGAAATGTGAAGAGATAATTGAACCGATAGTCATGATGTACGAACAATAAAATTGATCAATGTCAAATGACAAATCGTACCATTGGACAGTACGAGAAGTAACGAATACATTCATATTAGAACGTATCCTGTACCTTTGGGTATGTGAATTGTGAACCATCACGTAGTGGAGATAACAAAAGTTTCTGGATATGAACTAATTCGTGATCACTATCCGTAGCCTTCTTTGTCATACTAATGTACGCAGTACGAATTGAGTGAATTGACTTGCACTGGATTGTCAACAAACGTTTATTGATAAGGTGTAGATGATTCATGAAGTATGTTGGGCTATGCGATAATGTCATCGGGTAACTAAATCAGCAATAATATGGACAGCTGGAAGTATGAATACCGATTGGTATACTGAAATGTCCACCGATAAGAGATGTACTTCAATTCGTTTTTATTGGTCAAGGTCCAGCAATATAACGTGGAAGATTGGATCCATCAGAGACGATAGATGATTAATTGATCATCCAAAATGAGTAAATTGTTATGAATGTTTGTTGAGGTAAGCAATAGTGATATCATATTAAATCACTATCAAACTAGAACGTTGAGATCATCGGAGTCATCCATGAAGTGTTCGACATAAAAAACAGTACGTTCGTGAAGTATCCACATATACTCAATTTAGTTGATTTGCATCATCATTGTACATCTGATGTGGATGACAGGTGACTAGACAATGAGTCGGCCACTACATTCTCAGAACCTGGAATTGACTGGATAGTAAATTCGTATGGCTGTGTCGTGAAACGAGTTGTGTAAACCCACTTCTTAGTTAAATCCCTATGTCGAGAGCCCAACCAATCAACGAGCAACGTTCATCAGTCTCTGAGACAGAATAAAATTAAACTTAAGCCCCGTTTTTTCGGATTTGGGTCGCGGCCATCTTGTTCACGCAATATGGCGGAAAAAACAATAAAATTAGGCTGTACGAGGCATGAGACCAAACTGCAGACAACCAATCAGCTTGCCCCAACAGGAACCAACCAAAAGCTTTCCTTAAGCATTCATCTACCTATATAATCGGGCGAAATTTTATGCAAAACCACGCAACACCGACACGAAAAGCCAGAGAGACGACCGACTGAATAAGAGGAGCTGTCAACTTTGATTTATTGCTTACCTGCGTGCATTGACCTAGCGGACTGCTCCCTAGTCGAGTCACTGGCCTGTTTAAATCTTAGAGGGTAAATATATTTACGATAACCTTGTAGGAAAATAGGCCTTCAGCAGATAATATAATGTTTGTATTTGTTGTGTGTCATTTATATTACCTACACCTGTATATATTTTATATAAATTGGATCAATATGGTAACTGACTGTATCTTGGGGCATTAGGTATAATGATTGTATTTCCTGATATGATTGATGAAGACGAAGATTAATAGGACTCATGCTTCAACCTATTGTCTCCTATAACTTCAATCTATTATCTCAGACCAACTGAAATATAACCAAAACAGTCCTTGTTAGGACTCAATCTATTGTCTCCTATAACTCAATCTATTGTCTCCTATAACTTCAGTCTAGTATCTCAGATAAAACCAACTGAAATATAACCAAAACAGTCCTTGTTAGGACTCAGTCTATTGTCTCATCTAACTCCAATCTATATCTATATCAGGTTACTGATTGTATCTTGGGGCATTAGGTATAATGATTGTATTTCCTGATATGATTGATGAAGATGAAGATTAATAGGACTCATGCTTCAACCTATTGTCTCCTTTTTTTTTTTTTACGGCAATCTATTATCTCAGACGAAATCTGTTATTATTTTTTAACTAAACAGACTTGTTAGTGACTCAATCTATTGTCTCTTGTAACTCAATCAAGTTGTTCCCTTCAGTCTATATCAGGCAGATAAAACAACTGAAGGTACCCAAAACAGCTTGCTAGGACTCGTCTATTGTCCCTCATCTACACTCCAATCTATTGTCCTCGCTAGGTAACTCGACTGATAATCAGTCCAACATCCCGGTCGATATAAAAAATTCCTCAACATAACAAATAATCGTTAGGATTTATGTTGCCATCACCCCGGTCGCAATTGTCAGAGAGTGCCTCGTATACCACTACGCTAGCGAAAATGGTTGTACTTCAACCTATTGTCCTATATATTCAATCTGGATGTATCTCAGTACTGAAATATTATAGTCCTTGTTAGGACTCAATTTATTGTATCCTTAACTCAATCTGTTGAATCTCCTATAACTTCAGTTAGTATCTCAGATAAAACCAACTGAAATATTAACCAAATGTCCTTGTTAGGACTTCTATTGTTCATTAACTCCAATCTTTTTTCTCCTATAACTCCCACCTGAATATCGAGGCCAAAATCCAGGTTATTTTTATACTCTATCATAAGAACATTGATAATGTTAGGTATCCTATATCTTGTACAGAGACAAGTGTATCGCATTGTCAGGAGATACTCGGGCCTGGTACCCATTATAGTGGGAAGGCTCAGGTTGTATCAGTCACCTGGTGTACATCTTATTGGATGTATCGCCATGTATTGAGTTATATCCATCCAAATGTATTCATGTATTGAAAAATGTATCCTCATGTATTGAATTTTATTATTGAATGTATTTCATGCCATTGAATTTAACCACTATTGCGATGTCCCATCCATGTATTAATTTATCAGAAAGAATGTTTTGCAAGTAGACACCAGTCTTGTCTCGCTATTGCTAAATCATACTGAGCCATGTTGTCATTCATCCTACATGCAGACACCTGAGACACGCTCACAGAAATTAGCCCCTATTTTTCCTTGTTACAGGTTTTATTCGTGTCATCAAACCTGAGGTCGTATGTCCAGTCAATCCAGCTGCCTGGAACTTCACAGGAGCACAGAGATTGTACCTGAGATACATCTTTAGTCCCCCTCAGTCTTGGGTGGGCTAACGAAGCGATCAACAGCGGGTGTTTTGTTTCAACCAAACTAAGAAGGACAGATCTTTTGAGAGATGAGTACACATTAGTACCATTTCCGTCAGCAATTGTGAGGAAATTAACTGTCAGTGACGAAAAAGAGATTTAGCGTAGCAAGAGACAATAAAAAGATTATAGCTGATAAATTATACGTAATTAACAGCACAGCTGATACATGTATTATACTTGAGTAACAGCACAGCTGATATAATTTTTGTTCCTATAATTGGAAGACTTGTAATATACAAGTGTGTATATATATATATATATATATATATATATATATATATATATATATATATATATATATATATATATATATATATATATATATATATATATTATATATATATATATATATATATATTTATATATAATATATTTAAAATTTGTAATCATTTGTAAACTTACCAATCCATTACATTCCATTTTCCAACATTCACCCTTCAGCACAAGAGTAGATAGTGTTTATACTAAATAAATAATAAGGAAATTGTATTTGAAGACTTGTCAATTTTTATCTTTGTTAAGTAAAATCTGTTTCCTTGTCTTAATATCACAGTTAGTTACACAGCGGAGGTGGCAATTTATGTCGGTCTCCTCTCTACTAATTTTTCGAGATCAGATCATTCACAGCCGTAACTAATTTGTGATACCAGTAGTTCTCTCAGACACTTGGACTTCACCATTTTCTGCAGAAATTCTATTTCTGTAATTGTCAGTACTATACTGATCTTAGAGCCAATAAAACCTCACGACACAGGCTGAAGTAAAATAGCGAATCTAGCCAGCTTTGGACTTTTGTGATTTCCTCATCTGAGAGCAGCCACTTACTTCTGGTCCAACGTTGGGTACAGCACGCCATCATGATCTTGGAGGAGACTGGCGCCCAAGCCGAAGTTGCTTGCATCTGAACGAAGAATATAAATCTTTGTAATATCTGGCAACCGTAAAATCGGAGGCCGAGAAAACATAGCAAGAATCTTATTAAAAATTATATTACATTCTTCAGTCCATTTTATTTTCACAGGCATGCCTTTCCGTAAGAGTGAAGACAATACAGACAACTCATGCTGCATTGGCTGAGCATGAGGAGAAACATCAACGTAGTTAATGTCCATCATAGGCATGGTAAACTAATATAGAGACAATAGACGTGTTGTCAAAATAGAGATGACAGGAAAAATGTCCTCCACAAGAAAGTCAGAAAATAAACAAGTCATGTAGGAATAGATAACTCGTGAAGAAAACAAATGATGACTGAACCTGCTGAGTCATCACCTAATGTTTTAAGAAATGGAAATAGTAACAGGCTAATATCTGTGTGAAGCAGAATTAGGTACCATATGTAACTGGAGGGAACGGTGGTGAAAATACACACCATTATCCCGCTCAACAACCATACGAGCGTCTCTATTGGTACCGAAGGTAACCAACGCCTCACCATACGGAACATTGTATGATGGCAGAAGACGTACAAACTTTACGTCTGCAGTATAGTTAAAGAAATTACCTAGTGATTGCCAAGTAGTTCCCTGTGGAAAATTGCGCACTAGAACGGTGCGGGAATATGCACCTCTACCAATAAAAGTAGTCCCATTGTCACTAAAATGTGAGTAGGGATATGTATGGTTAGTCACATGAGAACCATTTACGTTATTCATTCCCATGGATATGGTATCTTTATTATATGATGTCTCATACTGATTGAACTTATTATGAAACCTATCAGTATGCAAGGCAGTAGGTTTACAGCATGTCGGAGACGACTGCTTGCTAGGCAAAGTTAAAACTTTGCTTACAGACATATTGGTCCTAATTTTACCATTTAAGTTCATCCCGACCCTAACACTATTACTCTTAATATTAGTAAAATCTTTTCCACTTTTGACACTATAATAAGTTGTTTGAAGATCAGTTCCATGCTGATCATGCCACCATGACCGATTACCAGCACCATTGTGAGGTCGTGGGAAGGTATATCTCCCCCGGAATGATTTTCTAATCTGTACTGGGTGTGCCGATCTATTAACTTCACCCTTAGTACTACTGGCATGTCGTAAAATAGGTTTATCATACCTGATGTTAGACAATATCTTCTTGCTTAACACGACATCCAGAAATCCATCAACCCTCTTTCTTAATTTAATAATCTCAACATCCTTTAGCGAAATCTCATTACTCTGCCTCTTATTTAATCTTTTTAAGTCAGTAGCTACTTTCCTCTCACTAAGGAGTAAGGAATCAACTGTAGTCAACCTAGCGGAAAGTTCATCACTGTGCTGCTGCATTGTCTTTTCTTTTTCAGCATATTGGTTTTTTTCACTAGCAGCATTCAAGGTTGACACAGTATTACTATTGTGAGATTCCATCTCCCATATTCTGATTTCAACCTGACACATTCCGAAATCAAATTTTCATAATCTGACTTCAACTTTTCACATTTTGATTTCATTTCATGAAACAATGTCCTAAATGTCTCATTACTTCTCTGAGACTGAATAATAAGTTTCTCATTGTCTTCCTGCAGTAGTTTCAATTTATGCGTGGAAGAGTTCACATTACCCATATGGACATCTATCGTCCGTTTCAATGAGCTCACCTCGTCCTCTAACTCCTTTTTCTGTAATGTAGTAAAATTATAAAGTTTTAAATTATCAGATTTTAGTAGGGACACCTGAATATTCAGTGTAACATTTCCGGACCTCATTACTGACAACTTCATGGGAGCCGCGCTGGTGTAATGGCTACAACGTTGTACTGGCGACCAGGTGTTCATGGTTCAAACCCGGCCGTCGGCGTTTGAAGAAATGTTTACGACCAGAAATTTGACTGAATAATCTGAACGGCTCCTGCACATAAATCCCGTGTGGATGGGAAGGAGCGAAGCTCCTGACCGGGTTGGAAGGAAAGTCCACTGACCCCCCCAGCCTCGCAATGACATGTCATTGGGCCGAAAGAGCTGGAAAAGCTCGAGTGCCGCTGGTTATAGAAAAAAAAAAAAAAAAAAACTGACAACTTCTTCTCATATTCCCCTTTTAGCTGCATCAGCTCACCAGTAAGAGCCTTCTCCCTACATAGGTGTTCCTCCTTTTTATTTTTTTCCTGGACATCATTGTCGAGTATAGCATACTGTATATTCTTCATTACATGATCATGTTTCACATGGATGTGTTGATCCAGAAACATACAAAGTTTCTCACGCAATAACTCCGCTAGATCCCTAGCCATTATCATATGCAGAACGGAATGAAAATTCCTTTGTACAAATTTCTCTAAATCCCATGCCGCCCGACATAAAAACTGGTCCATCACATATTTCTCAAGTTCCTGGCCTTGTAATCTATTATAGTCCCTACCATCCTCAAATAACTCCTCCAACACAGACATCATGCTCTCCGTATCCATATCAATGTCTATAGTGACTCACTCACTTAGTCAACCAGATAACTGGTAAATTGCTTTACAAATTATTTGTAAGCACAAAAATTATTTTTTAAAATAATATTTTATAATACTATGCCTTACTCAGGCTAAACAACTAGTGGCTAATGGCCTACTAGTGCATATTGCAATGCAATGCAACGATTGCAATCAAATATTTTTCCTAAAATATTTATGTAATTAATATTAACATCTTATTATGAATGGTTAGTACAGAAAATAGAACAGAATTAGTAAACAAAAGAATATTACAAACAATATCACACCACAAATCGAATTACAAACAGCAAAACGTTTCTAAGAACTGAATAAAATTCTACAAAATGACACATATGATGAATACTGAAACTAGGTCGAAGCGCATAAAAATCTAAAAATAGACATTACGGACCCAACAGCTGACATTTTGTATTTTTTTTTTAAACGAAATGATAGTTAGGTTAGATTCACGAATATATGACGAACAACTGACAAAAATAAGTAAAAATGCAACTGAGGACAATAAAAATACAACATATATATACAACACATTACAACTAAACAGATAATGTTGAATAAATTCGGGTGCAAATAGAGTATGCCACGAAGATTCTCAATGGATCTTTTGCAAGCGAAAAATATTCAAACGGGCCCTAAGAATGACCTTGAATCTTTGTGGTCAGCCGAAGCGACATTTTCAAAGATTCAAAGTTCCCACCTACCGCCCACAAAGATGAACAATACATATACATATTAAAACATAAAGCATATAGAATTAGGTGGACAGACATGCCTGAAAAACAATCTGGCCTAAAATTGTATTGAACCAGAAATGGTACTTAACTGGCGCGATCGAATATAGTCTTCGAACAATGCTCATAGGCAACATCAGGAACAGACTGACGACTTGAATTAGACTTCAGGCATGGATATAATATAATTAGTTTGAGCAATTGTGCTGATAGATGGTTATTTGCGAATGTGAGTGTCCCATAGTACTAATCAACTGGATTGAGTTGACAATGCTTCTCGTGGTTGAGTCCACGATCATTTCACATTTATTGACGAAGAAGAACATTAAGACATTCATGGCATTAATTCATACAAAACATCAGTGCAGTCTCCATCATCAATGTGTATCGTCAAATGTCCAGCCTATATACTCGCGATGCCGTCTGGCGGAACATCGGTGTAGCGAAAACCGGAGTTTGGCGATAGATTAATTATAAACAGTGTACTCTCTGCATTCCTTTTCCAAAGGAATAAATTAACAAGATAAGATATTCAATCCTAGCATCAGTAAATTAGAAACGACGACCCTTGGTTAAATAGTTGAAGAGAAAATCTGCACATTTAATATCTTGGGAGTACTATAAATCACGTCTTGCTTAGACGGAGATAATCATCAAAAGGGTCCAGAAAGACCGTTGTTATGCATTAGCATAACACCCTACAACGTCATCACTATTCATTGACGTCCACGCATAATCGCGTTCATTAATAAAAGACTATTGTGCAAAGCACCTCATGTTGGCATCAGATAAATATGTCAGCGCGTAAATTTAACTGGTGACAAATTTAAGTGGGGCCAACATGAAACATAAATAATAACACCGTAACAATTCAGTTCTCTTCTGCATGTGTTTGTTGGTCTACCTCTGCCTCTTACCCTGGAGGTTCCAGAACAAGGACAACTTTGTAATGCTATCCACAAGTCTCCTCAATGTGTGCCCTATCCATCACCAGCGTCTTCTTCTCATCTCTTGTTCCACTGGCACTTGTCTGGTTCTTGTCATGAGTTCCAGATTGGTGACTTTGTAGTATCATTTTAATCCTTCTATTCTACGTAAATTAGTGCACTGACTTCCTAGCTTGGTGGTCCATGGTTTGATCCCCAGTTGAGGTGGGATTTTTTAGACCACAAACAGCTCCGAGGTTGACCCAGCCTCATGAATTGGGTACCAGAGCAGCTCTGGGAAGGTTAAGGTAGCTGGTGTGATGCTGACCACATCACCCTCAATGTGCCGTATGGTCAAGAAAATACGGGCCTAACACCATATTCCCAATATGTCTCAATGGGCAGGTAACGGGATCCTTTACCTTATTCTACACAAGCACCCATTTATGAAAGTCTGTAGCTTTTTGGTTGTTGCGATTTTTACCAGGCAGTTCTTGTTCTGGAATCTC
This sequence comes from Oreohelix idahoensis, assembly GCA_024509875.1. Lineage (NCBI taxonomy): Eukaryota > Metazoa > Mollusca > Gastropoda > Stylommatophora > Oreohelicidae > Oreohelix > Oreohelix idahoensis. Next base: position 139,324 of record JAMPIV010008361.1, read on the forward strand.
TAGGTTAAGAGAGGTAGAGGAAGATCAAGGAACACATGGAGACGACAACTGGAGACAGACATGGAAACACCTTGAACTGATGGCACGGGACAGGAAGACTTGGCATAAGTTTGTTGAAGACCTATGCTCCTTGGGGAGCTGAAGTATGATGATGATGAATATAACACAGATAAAAAAATGAATGCCAAAACAAAAAAACCATGAACAACACAGTAGGCTCTACATCTCATTATTTAATTTCCCTTATATATATCAAGTCAATTTGACTAGTTTGCCAATCTTAAAAACAAACAGCAGAAAATAACAGTACACAATTAACAACAATAACAGCAGTAATAACAGCCAGTAACAATACAAGTCAGAGTCAAATATAGTACATGTTAAGCTCTAGGACACTGTACAATTGTACTACAAATGCTCACAAATATTTATATAATATTCATATTGAGCATTATGGCAGAATTTATAATTTATTTATTAATGACTTCAAGATTTTAAATATCTTCATTCTTCTTCAAGTGCTGTTCTTATAGGGACACTGAGGTAAGAGGAAGCATCAAAAGGGACAAGTAACTGTCTACCTCCAAAGAAAGGAGCAGAGATGAGCTATAGTGACAAAGATCATAAAGCAAAATAGAGATAGATAGCAACAGCATTTAGACAAAATGAGTAGATCTGAGTGACATAAAGTGGCTGAGAGAGACAGACACAAGTATATATGTATGATATGTGATTGATATTGTAGGGATGCCTCACATTCATATCATCCTCATCATCATCACCCTCAGTTCGCAAAGGAGCATGTCTTCATAAAATTTGTGCCAGGTCCTCCTGTACTGTGCCAGGTCCTCCTGTACTGTGCCAGGTCCTCCTGTCCTGTGCCAGGTCCTCCTGTCATGTGCTAGGTCCTCCTGTACTGTGCCAGGTCCTCCTGTACTGTGCCAGGTCCTCCTGTACTGTGCCAGGTCCTCCTGTCCTGTGCCAGGTCCTCCTGTACTGTGCCAGGTCCTCCTGTCCTGTGCCAGGTCCTCCTGTCCTGTGCCAGGTCCTCCTGTCCTGTGCCATTAACTCAAGATCTTTCCTCACCTTCTTTAACCCTTTCTGTCTCCAGTTCATACGCGCCTGTTTTAAAAACATACTGAGACAAAGGGCCAACATATAGAAGCAAAAATACATACGTGGAAAGGCATAGGTCATAGAGACAAAAAATATGGAGACACTGAAGATATCTGTGAGACACAATGTAATAAAGATAGCACATGGACAGTAAGAGCTGCGAGACTCTGACAGCACGAGACAGCAGTTTAACAATGTTTAACCCATTAGAAAAAAAAAAGATGAACAGAGTCTATCACAATCATCCTTCAGCACTGGAAAGCTTTCAGCTGACTTGTCCAATGTGTGTCTCACCCAATGCCAACATGCTTTTCTCACATCCCACTTCATTATATTATATCATCCTTAATTTTTTTTTTAAATAATTTAAGACCCAAAGATCTGCCTGTAATGTTCTGCTAACATAAATGTGACATGCTCCAAAAAATCTGGCTTATGTCAACATTCAGAGAAACCCATATTTTACTGTCATTAAAAAAGATCATTAACAAATTTTACGATGGTTTAAAAAAAGAAAACATGAAATCAGATAAGCAGGTGAAAATGCTATGTATTTCTGAGGGTTTTATGTTGATAAAGTGAAACTCTGAGAAAATGAATTTTACAATTCAGTATTTCAGTCTTTTCAGCAGCATAGCCCTGGTAAAATCAGTGGTCCATAAAATGAAGAGTATTTTATGCAACAAAATACCATGGAGGTAAACAGAGTAACTCAGTGTTATATATAGCCAATCTTAGCATATGTAAATATGTCATGGATAACTGGTAGACAAGCAGGAAAATACTAGGAGGCCAGAGAAGTGTGGTTTTCCTGAAGAATGATAAGAAAACTTTGTGCAGCTAAACAGTGTAATGAGGTTGTCCTGAAAGAAGCCAATATGCAAAGGAAGCTTAAAACTCACATTAAAAGATTAATGTTCACTTTCAGAACTAAAACAATTTATTGCAATGGAAGCAGAATCAAGTTTGTGTAACAAATTTGTAACAGCTATACAAAAATGAACAAATTTGTAACCAACAGCAAGAACTATACCATGCGCAAGAAAAGTAACAGCTATGCAACAAAATCTGTCAGACAGCCTTTCCAAAGACAAAACATGAAACTTACACACAAAAGCTTTCAAATAAAACTTGTTAAATACTAGATTTGAGTTAATGTATTATGTGACCTTTCTATTTCCCTGTTGGGTACATCTTCTGATAACAACACAAAATACTAAAGGCATGATTTATAGTGCATGGATGTGTGTGTGCGCAAGATGGTCAGAAAAGGGAAACTGAGACTTTAATGCATCCATTCTATACCTACTTTTGGCCTGGTTCCTGTTTTCATTGCAATATAAAAGCGTAAACAGTAAAATGACTTCTGAAACTGGAAAACTAGACGTACAGTATCAAGCACATTACAGAACACGGTCACTAAATAAGTGAGATATTACAATATAAATGCTTTCTTTAGTAGGTAAGTTCTTATATATGCATTTCAGAAAGGTATTTGTGCCAGAATATTAGTTTGTGACCGTTTAAAAAAAATGATGCATACCTATTTTTGTACTTCTGAGTAACCAGTTAGATTGCTGTAGAGTAGAGCCTGGACCTATTCCACTAAAGAAATTTTGTGGTAAAGGTACATGCATGTTCATGGATTCTAACATTACTACTTGTATCTGTTCTGTAACTCAGCTAAAAGTTAACTACGTAAAGATATCCCATAGCATATACTGCCATAGAGGAGTATTATAAATAATACTTCTTTATTTCCTGTGAGTGCCTGCTATTTCCTTTTTATGAGTGTTTATTTATTCATAGAGGAAAAATGTTTTAGAGACCTCACAAATACAAGGTCTCAGCTTTATGAAATGGAGTGCCTGGTTCCCTTCCTCATTGCTTTTGCCTTCCCTGACTCAAAAGCAGAGTCAGGTGCCCATTTACAGCTCAGCAGAATAAAGTGTGACACTAAATGGTTTCAAACCTCGTAACTTTGCCTAGAGAAGCAAGTGCTCTAACCCCTCTCTCGACACTCTTCAGCTCAACATATACAACATAACAGCTTGATCATGTTAGATCAAACAACAATCTAACAAAAACTAAAATGATTCTTAAAAGAAGCAATAAGTATAAGTAACCATAAATGCAAAATCTCCAAGCAAAAAATGAAATGTGTAGTTGCTCATTACTTTACATCAACTATACAAAGTGGTGTAGAAGCCTTGGCTGAAGGTAATTTTGTTTATAAGTTATTTGATAATAAATTACCATTATATCCAGGGCTGGAGTAATCATTAAACAAAATAAGCATGTGCTTAGGGCAGAAATGGAAGGGGGCACCACAGAGTTTTTCCCCTAGCTACTATGCCCTTTACTCTCAACTTTTTCACTGCCACACTTGACTTTAGTCACATTTTTTTGTAATTGTCTTTATTGGCCGTGTTTCCCTAGTTATAAGTAAATAATTTGCTTATATTGCTTACTGCTATTTAATGTTAAATAACATTTTTTGTTTAAAACTATTCATTTAATATAGTTACGCGGTCTGGCCTGGAAGAAAACTGAATTTTCAATCTCTTATTTCACCATCAGCACTTACGGAGTCTTAATGTCTCGTCAGTTAAGCACTGGAAGGGCCGCGGGGGTGGGGGCTCTGACTATATCACGGAGATTTTTATCTTAAGCAAATACAAGCATTGTCTTAATCTTTCTTATTATCTCTCACTAACACTCACAACTTGTCTTGCTCACTTAGTCTCTTTCTCTTTTGCTTTCAATTACTCACTTTCACAAGCAATTTCTCTTTTGACTGCTCTTTAAAACTCTCATAGTCATACACTCACATTCAATCGTGTTAGAATAGATAGATTCAATATAGATAAGAGAAAGGAAGGGCAGAATGTTAGACGGCCCTGAATGCCCAATTCTCAACCCTTTGAAAATCAAGTTTGTTCATTCATTCACAGAGAAACTTCCTTCTCAAGTATTTTATTTGAATGTGGAGAGGACACTCCAGCTTCACCCTAAGCAGCTGAGGGCTATCACCTCAGGGGCACATTCACATAGTAATAATATACTTTCCCAAGACAATAATATACTTTCTCAAGACAATAATATACTTTCTCAAGACAATAATATACTTTATCAAGACAATAATATACTTTCCCTTCATAAAGAATTTCTTCACTAACAGATGTCTGTGCTTCATCAAATGAGATGACCAGAAGAATAATTTTTTTAAAATAAGACACGCGGAGAACCAGACAATGGTCAATTCATTCAGAGATTAATAATGGAAGTGATGACAGAATATACGGGGCACCACAAGGAAACAAACCAACCAACTAGCACAGGCAGACATGATCCTTACTGAACACACAAACAGAAGGCCAAAACAGAACCTAGAATAACAGCTCAAGAGCAAGCCAGAGGTAGAGATGAAGTAGAATACTCAAATCACAATTTGGCAGCAAACAACATCTTCAACCTGACATTGTTCACAGAAAGAAAAAAGGGAAAATGATGACGATAACAAAGAAAATAGTGTAAGCTGTGCCTTCATTTACCCAGGGGTTAAAAAAAAAAATATGTTTTACTGAACAAAACCTTCAGACAGACTTCCACATACCCAGCTTTCAATCCACTGTCAACAATCTTTGTCTAGAGCTTTATATGAAGTAATTTTACTCAAAAAAAACAAAAGTCATGTTGTAGTGTCACATGACATATAAGAAATATCAATAATTTTTACCCCTAAAGTTTAAAGTCACTTATAACACATCTTATAAACAAAAGGCAGCATAAACTTAGTCTCTGCTTCCTTTCTTGGAATTCCACAGAGTCATGTTATTATACAAAATACTGTTTCGGTTATTTGTCACTGAGATGGCAAAACTGTCATGGAGAGTTTACATTGCTTTACAACAATGTGAAAAATAAACAAAACACACACACAAGCAGCTAGCATCAACTCCAAGGCCATGCTAAAAAGTTCCATATGGAGTACAGCGCCCCCTGTAAGAGGTGATAGTTGTGGTAGAATAGCCATGAAAACAATACTGTGACTAAGGATATCACCAGCCTTGTCCTGAAACCGAAAAAAAATGCTGATATCAAAAGAAGACATACAGTGAGTAAATAAATCCTGCATTAGCGGACATTAAAGATTAGGAAACCAACTATTAGACTTCATCATCATCATCATCACTGGACTTCAGCTCTTCTAGGAGAACAGGCCTTAAACAAACCCATATCAAGTCATTCAGTTCCATGCCAAGTCTTCCAGTCTCATGTCAAGTCCTCCAGTCTCATGCCAAGTCCTCCAGTCTCATGCCAAGTCCTCCAGTCTCATGCCAAGTCCTCCAGTCTCATGCCAAGTCCTCCAGTCTCATGTCAAGTCCTCCAGTCTCATGCCAAGTCCTCCAGTCTCATGCCAAGTCCTCCAGTCTCATGTCAAGTCCTCCAGTCTCATGTCAAGTCCTCCAGTCTCATGTCAAGTCCTCCAGTCTCATGCCAAGTCCTCCAGTCTCATGTCAAGTCCTCCAGTCTCATGCCAAGTCCTCCAGTCTCATGTCAAGTCCTCCAGTCTCATGCCAAGTCCTCCAGTCTCATGTCAAGTCCTCCAGTCTCATGCCAAGTCCTCCAGTCTCATGTCAAGTCCTCCAGTCTCATGTCAAGTCCTCCAGTCTCATGTCAAGTCCTCCAGTCCCATGCCAAGTCCTCCAGTCCTATAACAAGTCCTCCTGTCCCATGACAAGTCCTCCTGTCCCATGACAAGTCCTCCTGTCCTGTGCCATCAGTTTCAGTTTTTAGCATGCCTTCTTCATCACTTTCATTTACTTTCTTGTTCATTTTTTCATGTGCTTTTCCATCTCCCTCTATCTCCTCTGCCTATTTCATGTCATCAGTTCCATACTGATGACCTTGTTGCAACAACTCATTCCTTCTATTCTATGCAAGCCTTCATCAGTGAAAGAACTATCAGACTTGGACGCAGTAAATTAAAATAAAAAGCTATAAAGATAAGATCAATGCCATTTAGCTCCACTAGGAGCATAAGAATTCAACAAACACACGCTTACCTCCTCCTGTTGTGTGCTATCAGCTCAAGTTCTTTCCATATCTTCCTTATCCTTTTCAATTCTGTCTCCAGTTCTCTTCTCTATGTGTTTTTTTTTTTCCTACCTCCATGTCTCTTACCGTAGGGATTCCAGAATAAGGACTGCCTTGTAATGCTATCATAACTGGTTTCCTCAATGTCTGGCCTATCCATCGCCAGCATCTTCTTCTCATTTCTTGTTCCACTGGCACTTGTCTGGTTCTTGTCATTAGTTTCACATTTGTGACCTTGTCATACCATTTAAATCCTTTCATTCTATGCAACCACCCATTTATGAATGTCTGTAGCTTTATAGCTGTTGCCTTTGTTGTTCTCCATGTTTCAGAGCCATACAATAGGACTGATTTGACATTTGTGTTGAAAATTCTTATTTTTTTGTGTTGGACCTGATTTCTCTTGACATCCACATATTTCTTAATGCAATGAAAGCTCCTCTAGCCTTTTGTATTCTCATTTTGATACCACTGTCCGTTTTCTCCAACTTTGTCTAGATTGCTGCCAAGATATGTGCATGATTTTACAAAACCTTCAACATACAACATGGAAGGTCAGTCATAAAAATAACAGTCTAAAAATCACACTGAAGAACTTTTAGACACTCTGTGTGGAAGGAATCTGAAGTCCTTAATTAAGAATAGAGATCATGAGTGAACGACATTCCTGTATGGACGTGAATGCTAGAAATTTACTCTAATGCTGTCCTATGTAATTAATTGAGAAAATGATATCGCGTTACAGAAAATACCCCTGTTTTCATAGTTGAGATAGTAAGAATACTAAAAGCACTAGACATCTTTTATACGATCAAAAAGTAATGCCTCCTATTTTTTATGTATGTAAATACTGCATCGGTGTGCAATTTGTAAATTTAGCAGGATTCCTCAAACACTCTTCTGCACTGTATAACATTACCAACCTGTTTCAGTAACAGGTGGCACCACTGTAACAGTTTAAAAATGGCTGCGAAAGACGTTCGGTTAAAACAACGTTATGTCATAGAATTCCTCAATGCTGAAGGCGAGACCCCAATTCGCATCCACGAACGTTTGAAGAATGTTTATGGAGATTCAACAGTGGATGTTAGCACTGTCCGACATTGGGTACATCGTTGTGACGAAGCTGAAGTAGGTCAATCCTCAATGGCTGACGCAAAGTGGACTGGCCGTCCGTCTACCGCAGTGACTCCACACAACATTCATCAAGTTGATGGCATCATTCATGGTGACCGTCGGGTAACACTGGATGAACTTTCTTCCATGTTGTCCATTAGTAAAGGCAGTGTCCAATACATCATTAAAGACCTCGGTTATTCAAAAGTTTGTGCACGGCGGGTACCCAGAATGTTGACAGACAGACAGACATAAAGAAACAAGGAAAACCATAGCCATCAACCTCCTGCACCGTTACGAAACTGAAGGAGAAGAGTTTTTATCAAATATTGTGACAGGTGATGAGACTTGGGTTCATTTTTTTGAACCAGAATCCAAGAGGCAGTCAATGGAATGGCATCACACAACATCGCCGACAAGAAAGAAGTTCAACAGTTCACCATCTGTAGGGAAAGTTATGGCCTCCGTGTTTTGGGAAGAGAAGGGTGTGATTCTTCTCGACTTCTTGGAACAGGGAAACACGGTGAATGCAGACCGTTACATTGAAACTTTGAAGAAGCTTAGAGGTCGTCTTCGGCGACTTTATCCATTAAAAGATCAGAGAACTGCACTACTGTTGCACGATAATGCCACGCCACACACCGCTAAACGCACCATTGATGCGATTGCAGAATTTGGCTGGACATTATTACCACATCCCCCTTACAGTCCCGATCTTGCACCTTCTGACTTCCATCTGTTTGGACCACTGAAAGAAGATCTTCGCGGACATCACTTTGAGGACACCGAGACCCTTAAACATGCCGTAGGCAGTGGTTTAGAAAAAAGGACACAAATTTTTACCGTGCAGGGATACATGCCCTTGTGAGAAGATGGACAAAAACTGTAACAAATAACGGAGACTACATTGAGAAATAAATTTTTGAAGTTCAGACTTGGGGCTACATTTCAATGTGAATTTTATCTGTTTTCTTGCCTATTGAATGAAATTAAAAATTACGAGGCATTACTTTTTGACCGCCCCCTCGTATCAGTCCTTACAAGAAATTGATGACTTTTAAGACTCACTGTCAGTAATTCCAGAAATATAAAAGAATGCAGATCAGATATAACAAAGGAAACATTTTTGACAAATACATAATTATATACCAGAGGATGTTCACAATAACCCTTATAATAATACTATTTTAATAATGCAAGTAAATGCTAGCTGAAGAAAACATGCAGAAAGCATTTTTTGTGTGGAGGTTACTTACACAGAATTAATAAAGGGAGATACGAATTTGACTCGTGGCATTTACTTACACAGAATTAACAAAGGGAGATACGAATTGGGCTCCTGTGGCATTTACTTGTACAGAATTAACAAAGGGAGATATGAATTTGGCTCCTGTGGCATTTACTTGCACAGAATTAACGAAGGGAGAAAAGAATTTGACCTCTGTTGTGTCTACTTACATAGAATTGACAAAGGGAGATAAGAATTTGGCTCCTGTGCTGACAAAGACCAGAACGACAGCAAGGATTGCTAGCACCACATTAATAAGTTTGGAGATGATGGTGCGGAATGTGGCATTCTCCACCATCTCCATGGAGAGGATCTGCTGCTGTTGCTGCTGCTGCTCCACCCTGGAGATCTGAAATAAAGAATGGCATATTCAAATTTGCTACACCCAAATGTCTGCTTCATCAACATTCTTTGCCAGCACAACTAACACAACAAAGTCACTGTGGTCATTTTATTGTTTTTAATCATCAACTTCTTCACCTCCTGTTTTTTGTCAGTTCAGGTCAGTGTTTCTTAACCTGTGGTCCACGGACCTCTTGGGGGGGGGGTCCACGTAGATAGCCTAAGATTTAAAAGGTAAAATTTTAAACTATGATTTTATGTACATTTTTTCCCAAGAAGGGGCCCATAGCCTTTACGGAAAATCGAAGGGTCCACTGTCTTCATGGGATAATCAAAAGGGTCCCTAGCCATCATCAGACAATCAAAGGGGGTCCCTTAGCCTTCATCAGACAATCAAAGGGGTCCATGGCACACAAAAAAACGTCAAGAAACCCTGGTACAGGTGAAAAAGTATAACATCGCTAGATCTGTCAGTTTTACATGTGAGCTAAAACATAATTGAAATTTCTATGAAACCTGTGATGCTACTTTAAATAACGCAGGAAAACAAAAGCTGAATAGATGCTGTGAGCAAATCATGAACAATGAACAGCTGCAAAGATGTGGCTACAAGTATGCGTGTTGAGCATCCCACAGACAACATGAAGATGTTCTTTAATCAAGTAAACATGTAAATGGATGTGACATCAGTGATTGACGAGGAGAGGAAGAACAGAAATGATGTGTTATCATGATATTAATGAGGGAGTAGGAGAGGAAGAAATCAGGAGAGAGATGATGTGATTGTGTGATATCATACACCAGATCTCAGCTTTATGAGGTGGGATGACCAGTTATTTTCCTTGCTGCCTTTGCCTTCTTTTACTCAAGAGCAGAGTCAGATACCCATGTTTTACAGCTGGGTAGACTGCAGTGTTTACACAACCTGGTTCTGAACCCAGTCCCTTTGCCCCGAGATGCTGTTCTGATGCTCACATAATCTATACAGTTAGAAAGATAACTAAAAATGTAGGACCTACTGTTCTGTGAAGGTTAAAGTTCCAAACAAAGCACAGGCCAACTGACCTTGCCCCAGTAAAATTCAATAAAACAATAGATCCCTAGGGGTCGGAGTGGCTAAGAGGAATTGCGTCCGCCTCAAATTCTAGAAATACCGGGGTTTGATTCCCAGTTGAGGGAATATAATTTATGGAAATTTTTTTAAAGAATCAGTGGCCTAATGATGTCATACTCCCCCTGGCCACCTGGGTTGTGAGATTGCGCATGTTAAAAATCCCATGGCAGTTGGAAACCATAAAAAGTTGGCCTATCTGGAAGGCCAGTGCCCTGGGAAAATTTTAAAATTAGAAACCTACCCACCACAAAAATATTTACAGAATGTGTGATTCCTATATACACACTTTGAGATTCTTGCCGGTGCCGAGATCCTCCTTGTGTGATCTAAGCACTGATGGAGTTGCCCGTGTGCAATGAAGATAGTCCTTAAAAACCAAAGAAATCCAATTGATCCTGACTAACATCTTGATATTACCATTGAACACTAAGTTCTAATTTACCTCAGTGCAGCAAGACAACAGTCAGTATAGTACTTACTCTAGATGAAACATTATCCATCAAATCACCGAGGTCAGTGGTCCTCTCATCTAGCCTGTAATCAATCTTCTCCTCCATGGAGGTGAGGTCTTGTTTCAGGTTCTGCATCTCATGCTGGTGAAGCTCTGTGAGGTCATTCAGCTGTTCCTCCAGACGCTCTGCCCTACACTTCTCATCCTCAAGCTGCGACTGTAAGACGGAAACTTCTAACTGCATCTGTGTCTGAAGCAGAGGACATGGAACATCTGTATTTAACAAAGAATAACAATATTATATTTAAAAAATAGTATATACTTGATAATGTATGAAAACTGCCCTGTGGTTTTATATTCATCATTTTCTATTGAACTCCTTACAGAGCATGGAACAACCACTGTAGATGGTCCTCTTGCAGGAAGCTTGTACCAGGTATCACATTGCAGTAGTGGTTTCTGTGGCAATTTGTTTTATACCGTACATTATGAGATTTAAACTGTTCTGTTTCTAACATTATGAGGTTTAAACTGTTCTGTTTCTAACATTATGAGGTTTAAACATGTTCTGTTTCTAAAATTATGAGGTTTAAACTGTTCTGTTTCTAACATTATGAGGTTTAAACTGTTCTGTTTCTAACATTATGAGGTTTAAACATGTTCTGTTTCTAACATTATGAGGTTTAAACTGTTCTGTTTCTAACATTATGAGGTTTAAACTGTTCTGTTTCTAACATTATGAGGTTTAAACTGTTCTGTTTCTAACATTATGAGGTTTAAACTGTTCTGTTTCTAACATTATGAGGTTTAAACTGTTCTGTTTCTAACATTATGAGGTTTAAACTGTTCTGTTTCTAACATTATGAGGTTTAAACTGTTCTGTTTCTAAAATTATGAGGTTTAAACTGTTCTGTTTCTAACATTATGAGGTTTAAACTGTTTATTTTTGTGTGTACAGAAATGGCACCCACATTAGATAAATAATGTTATATTTCAGTTTACTAAGGCGTTCTAACTACATAAACCCAATTAACTAGTTCACACAATTTGAAATTAAAGCTTATCACTGTATTTCTAAACTTTTTTGATAACTTTAATTTATCCTGAGAATGGAACTTTTAAGTTTGTGTCAAAAAATAGTAACAAGTTTTGCAGAATTGTACATTATTTGCAATAAATCAAAATGTTAATAAGATATTTTTGCCTCGGTTTAGCAAGATGCGCCCTGTTCAACCTAGACACAGGGTTCGTTGGTTATATAAGGACGCATGTTCAAATATAAAAGACCTTGCGGTCTGTTTTATAAACCTCAGTTTTGTTAAGATATCAGAAATTTGATCTGAGAAAAGGTTTATCATGCAGTGGGAAATTTCTGTGCTAATCTCATGTTGACAGATGAATAAATAAGCAAGTTATAAAAAAAATTTGAAACAAAAGACAAGGTTCTGAAACATTCATGGTTTTCCTCAAAGAATAAGCCCAACTGCTTAACACATTAACTACCGAATTGAAAAACACACTGTGGCCGAATTAAATTTTGTTCCCGTTTTCATCCTGTAGGTGTTTGCACAAAGTAAGCTGTAGTTTTCGTAATTGTTTACAGATTTTTATAAATTACACGTCATTTTAAAGATAAATGAATGTACTATTACAATAAACACCGGTTGTAACTCTAATAGAGGTTGTTGCTATTTAACGGCCCTCCGATGGCCAAGGACTTGCAATATGTTCACAATTATAACTGCTTGCGCCCCATCTCTATCAAAATCACAATTTCAATCAATGTGCACACCGTTTTCACTCTTGTCCTTGTCGCTAGATCTATCAGTCAATTGTTGAAACACGTTTCTATTCTATTCAGCCGTTAGACGAGATGTACACGCATTTTTTTTAGTCCTATCACTAGTTGCCACGGTAAACAGTTTTACACGATTTGGTAACTAACCCAAAAGGCTGAAAAATATGAACATAATATCAATTTTCCAGTGTTCTACAACAACCATGCTTTGGGAATTTGTTTTCCGGTGGCAACTTAAAATCTCGAACCAGATCAGAGAGTGTTTCAGTACATTTTTCATTCATGTTATTACTAAAATTAGATTGGCGCTTTGAGCGGCTTGCGGTCCAAATGTGATTATTTTGTGAGCCGCTGACAGCGGCTTGCGGTAGTTAATGTGTTAAGATAATAAAATTTCCAAATAAAAAACTCACCTGACTAGGATGTTTTATGACAACGCTTATGTAAGTAGATTAGATGATTCTAAAGTATCAGAAAATAGGCTAATCTTAGTTTTTATTTTAATTTTTGATAGGAAACTCTGTACAGAGCGATACAACAGGAGGCAATCTGATCAGAAGGGTCCCCCCATCAGACAAGGTTTCGGCCCTTTATCTTCTTTACACTCTCATGACTCGCAAGTATCCACCTCCTCTTGTCTTTCCCATGTGCGCTGTGAATTGAACCCACTCAACCTTGGATTCAACTTCTAACTTCATTCCTAGTTTTATCCATGCTGCCAGCTGGAGGGAATTGTTAAAGTAACCATTATGATGTACATAAATTACTGTCCTAAATTCCATAGCCCATTGTGGGTTGCTCCACAACCAACACGATGCCCTCTATGCAGCTTCACCAAACCCTTTTTTTTTTTTAACTTAAAGTGCAGAGCAGCTCCACCCCTTAATAATAAACAAAATTGCTCATTTTATTTGTAAACCTGTAAACAGATGAAAAATGTATAATTTAATACAACAATGTAAGCAAAAATTAAGTCATTTAAGCCAAACTGGAATGGAAGAAAACAGCTTCATTACACAGGCAGCATAATAATGATGATATTCAACACAATAGTCCTCTTTCTCATGATGACAGTCAAGTTTCCATTTCTCTCCTCTCTATCGGGTTTTCTTATACTCCCAACTCATGTGTACCTGCTGTTTTTTTTTTCTTAAGCCTTTTTGAACTGATACTTCCCATTCTGAATTTGCCTAAATCCATCTGTAAGTAAGAAGCTGGTGATGGACAGGACACACACTGAGTAAACCTGCTGACCAGCATGACACAGCAGTTCTTGTTCTGGAATCCTTAGAGCAAGAGAGGTAGAGGGAGACTAATGAATATATAGAGAAGAGAACTGGAGACACAAATGAAAGGGAAGAGGAAGACATGGATAGACCTGGAATAGATGGCATGGAACATAAGGTCAGACCTGGAATAGATGGCATGGAACATAAGGTCAGACCTGGAATAGATGGCATGGAACATAAGGACAGACCTGGAATAGATGGCATGGAACATAAGGTCAGACCTGGAAAAGATGGCATGGAACATAAGGACTTGGCATGAGTTGGCTGATGGCCCTTTGCTCCTTAGGAAGCTGAAGGGCAATGACTACCTGTAATTAGATGTCCAAACTGTGACGCGTTGAGTTAATTTACAGTCTTCACTTATGTTCCAAACTGTGATCCGTTGAGTTAATTTACAGTCTTCACTTATGTTCCAAACTGTGATCTGTTGAGTTAATTTACAGTCTTCACTTATGTTCCAAACTGTGATCCGTTGAGTTAATTTACAGTCTTCATTTATGCGTCACAGCCCATAAAGGCCTGCCTTCTAGATCATCAAAAAAGATGAAGTGCAGATATGACAGTCTGTCCTAGAAATCTTCTGATGATCAGATTGCTTCCTGTTGCTATGCTCTGAGGAGTATCCTATTATTTCACTTCCTAGAATACTTCTGATGATCAGATTGCCTCCTGTTGCTATGCTCTGAGGAGTTTCCTTTTAATCACTTTCTAGAGTGTTTCTGATGATTAGACTACCTGCTGTTGCTATTCTCTGAAGAATTTCCTATTATTTCACTTCTTGTCAAACTTCAAAAGGATGTCGTAGACTTATGTTGAATGAGTTTTTAGTCTTTAAGTTTCTCAGACAACCAACGAAGATACCAATAATGTATGCAATCTGAGTACTCACCTTATATTCCTCAAACTCCTCAATAAGCCTTAACAAGATGTCATTGACTTTCTGAGATGTGTCTTTGATCTGACTTAGCTCATTAGTGACTGGTAACAGTAAGGATGGGTCAAAGGTTATCATCTGTATGGTATCTGCTTGTGCCATGTGACGAGGTGGGAAGTGAGTGGCTCTGGAGCCAGAGCCTGAAGTGACGCTGGAGGCTTCATCATCACTGGTATACTTGGAACTGTCAGCGTTAGAAATATCAAGTGTGTAGGAATAATCTTTTCAAAGAATAAAGAAATGGGAAGGAATGATCAAGAATATAACAAGACTGACAAGAACATGGAAAAAAACGACAAAGAATGTGAAAAGAAATGAATAGGAACATGGATACGAATGATTAAAAACAGGGGGGAAAATGATCAAAAACATGGCAAGAAATGAAAAAATGAAATACTGGTTCAGAATAAAATACATTTATACACAGAGTATTGTTGGACTAACAAGATAAATAAAGAGTTGGAAAGAAATAATCAAAGCACATGCCAATTTGGGAAAAAAAAAATTGTGCTTCTGGCAAAAACACTTTTAAATGGTTTAGTTGGCTCCTTGTAGGAAGCCTGTGTCAAAACACTTCTTGTATTCTAGCAGTGACACTTTCACACCAAATGATTTTATATGATGAAGTTGCAAGCCTCATGCTTTATCTCACACTAGTCATCTTTTTTTTTTCTAACCAGCGGCACTCGAGCTTTCCAGCCCTTTTGGCCCAATGACATGTCATTGCGAGGCTGGGGGGTCAGTGGACTTTCCTTCCAACCCAGTCAGGAGCTTTGCTCCTTCCCATCCACAGGGGGTTTATGTGCAGGAGCCGTACAGGTTATTCAGTCAAATTCCCGGTCGTAAACATTCCTTCAAACGCTGATGCCCGGGCTTGAACCTTAAAAACCTGGTTGCCAGTACAACGTTGTAGCCATTACACCAGCGCGGCTCCCACACTTGTCATCTCTTGCTATATTACTTACTTAGTCATTTATCTTCTACCTTGGGGTGTAGAAGTTAGCCAGAGAGAGCCATGCTATCTTATCAGCTGTCTTCCTTTTGGCCTGGTTCCAGTCAAGAACTCAGTCCACCAGAGACTGTCTGACATTGTCCCAGCGAATTCTGGGTCGTCCTGGAGGTCTGGATTACTCTATACCTATTTTTTAATACACCTGAGGAAACGGTTATTCTTGTCTTTCTTAGCCTCCCTAGACATCCTGGGAAACACAAAAGGTATCTTAATATAAACTCTCAGCTTTCTGCATCTGCCAGACTTCCTCACCTTGTTAGTAAAATCCCACCAGACTTTCCATTAGGTGTTGGCTCCTGTGCCGTTGAGTCCAATTCTATAAACAAAATGGAATCAAATGATGTAAGTTATAAAAAGATGCATAAATTAATCTGTAATTATCTATTACATTCATTCCAATCAACATCCTTCTGGAAGCTGCATGCTACAGATCTCACTTTCTCTTATTTTAACCCTGTTTGGGCATGACATATATTTCTGTCATTGCTAATCACTCTTCCTCTGGAAATGACGCATATTTCCCAACCAATTTTTCCCTGGTATGACGTACTAATCCATCACCGATTTTTACTCATGCATTTTGCCTGGGTATGATAAATTGGCAAGCTGCAATGCAGTATATTTTTGCACAGTTCTTCTGTGTAGAAGGTAGTGATCTTCAAAGTTCAGAGATCATGGCTATCAAAATAAGCATTGTGTAAACATGGCTGCGTCCTGTACCAAGTGAGAATGTGTAAGTAACAGGTGTTCTTTCCAATGACTGTGAGAATGTTCTTAATAAAAGTTTATATGTGCCTGATCATGAAGATGATAGTAGGGATGACTACTGCAAAATAGGCGACGGGTGACGGTGTGTCCACAAAATAGGTAACAGCTTGACAATGGCTATCCAAACACATGTGCAAATAGTCCCCTAGAAAACTATTTGCATGTGTGTACATGAATAGAATGTTCGCGCCTGGTCATAACCTGGTTTGAGGCTACAAGCCTGTACATTTCTACTAATGAATGTGGGGGGTTATTTTTATTTTACACAAAACTCAAATTATCCAAATTAATCGTGAAAGGTATTATTAAGATAATAAAAATTTCAGATAACTGGACTATGGAAAAATAAAAATTCTTATC
The DNA here is from genome assembly GCA_024509875.1 of Oreohelix idahoensis. Lineage (NCBI taxonomy): Eukaryota > Metazoa > Mollusca > Gastropoda > Stylommatophora > Oreohelicidae > Oreohelix > Oreohelix idahoensis. The sequence continues at coordinate 156,012 of JAMPIV010008361.1, forward strand.
TACGAAACAACATTTTATTAATTAGAATTTATTAAACATCAGTGCTGTCTCCCATAAACTGAGTCGTGAAATTATCTGTCCAGCTGATCTTTTATGTATAAACCACTTGAATGTTGCTATTAATGTTTTATCCTTGTCAGTCTTCGTCATTGTTCTTGATCTAGAGCTATCATAATTACTTTCTACTACAAAAACAAATTGAAGAATTCACTCACTATTTTTAACGTCAGAAATTTTGGCCACCCTGACATATTTTTTTCGGCAATTTTCTTCCATTATTCTCTTTCTTTTAACAAATTAATTGCTGATATTGCCACTTTGACAGCCACTGTTAAAACAACATGCTATTTTTTTTTTTTAAAAGATATCGTAAATTTGGTAGCATCCTAGTAAATTAGAATGGGTTTGAAAATCAAACTAAACACAGCATTGAAATTAACTGACAGATGGAATGGACTGGAATATTGATAATGTGGGCTGACTCAGTGACTGAATGTGTGTTTACATCACATACCATCCTTGCTGTCCTTGGTTTTTGTGATTTGGTTAGATGACAATTCAGATAATAGGGGTATGGATAATCAGAGTTTTACTGTACTAAGAATGATATATTCTAATAGCGCAGAGTGGATGTATAGTCATGGAAATTGCTACAGTACAATTTGGGCATACTGTATACTGAATCTATAGAGTAAGCTACACTGATGTACATACTCTCTTTGCTGTACAGTCATTAGATAATTTGTTGACTCAAAGCTGTTCAATAGGATTCTCATTTTGAATGAAATTTAATGAAACAATGTTGAGGAAAGTAAATATTTCCCCACAGAGTGAAATTACATGTCCGACTTTTATAGCTTCAAACCAGGTCATGACCTATCATGTGCATACAGCCCCCAGAACTTATTTGCACAACTGTGTACATACCGCCCAGGAGGCTATTTGCACATCTGAGTGCAGTACAAGTGTTCACTGCAAGTGGATCATTCACTAATGAACAGACAAGTTTGTAATGAGAGTGTCTAGTTTGTATAATTCTTTCTTCTTTATTAGTTTCTACCTGTTACATGTAATGAAAATATAAATATTTGACCCATCTCTGCTGCACACAATTTAATGTAAAATGTAAAGAAAAAAAGGAAGAACAAACAAACAAAATAGTTGCCCAGGGAATACTGCACCAAAAGGAAAGAATTCCCCAGGGAGAGATTACACTAACAGGAAAAACAAATTTCAAGCCTCAGGGTCAAACACTACCAGGTTTATTTGAATTTTGACTGGGTTTCCAGTTCTTTTTGTCAGTCTGCCCCTCTATGTGGATGACGTAAGGTGTTGTTACCAACATACAAACACACCATTAACAGCTTTCTAACCATTCATGCTATAAATCTGCACAATGGTTTTAGTGATTAATGGTTTTTGAACTTTAGTATGTGATTAAGTGCATAATTATTGCTTAAACTTCACCACTTAATGCAATGCGTTCCACAGCTTTCTTCCTGTTTACTGTCCAGATAGACCACATCATGATTAACGGTAGATGGAGACATGCATTACAAGATGTGAAGGTAAGAAGAGGTGCAGATGTGGGAAGTGATAACCATTTAGTAGTAGCAAAACTGAAAGTGAAACTAAGAAGGGCTGGACCAACTGTAACTACACAGAAAAGGTTTGACATCAGCAAATTGAAGGACCCCCTTACCAGAAAAGCTTTTGCGGCTGACATAAAGAAACAATATCAATTTGCCAAAAGTCAGGAAAAGACATTGACTGATGATATAGACCAGAAATTCAACACCATTTCAACAATATGTAAGGAAAGCAGCAAATCATGCTTGGGATTCCAGGAAAGGAAGAAGCAAGACTGGATAACACCAGAAACATTAAACACCATAACACTGAGAAAGGATATGAAAAGAAAGAAAACACAAGCGAAGTCCCCCAGGTTAAAGCAACTATATAGCAAACAGTACAGTCAGCTGGACAAGGAAGTTAAACGCCAAACCCGAGCCAACAAAAGGAATTTCCTAGAAAATCTTGCTAGGCAGGCAGAAGAGGCAGCACCGAGAAATGAACAAAGCACAGTATACAAAATAACTAAATTCATCAGCGGAAAACGAGGTGCAAACAACATTACATTAGTAAGAGATAAGCAAGGAAATCTCATCACGACAGCAGAGGGACAGAAAACAAGATGTGCAGAGCACTTCAGAGAAACTCTGAACAAGGAACCACCAGAGACACAATTGAATGTTCCTGAGGCTGAAAACGATCTAGATGTAAATACAGACATTCCATGAAAAGAAGAAATCATCACAGCAATCAAAGGGTTAAAGAACGGAAAAGCTCCTGGCCATGATAACTTAAATGCAGAGCTATTTAAGACAGAACCTGAGCTAGCAGCAGAACTATTAGAACCACTATTTGCACAAGTCTGGAAAACAGGGACAACACCATCAGAGTGGAACAAAGGAATAATTGTCAAATTGCCCAAGAAGGGAGATCTTGCAGACTGCAATAATTGGAGAGGAATCACTCTTCTCTCAGTTCCCAGCAAAATACTATGCAGGATAATTATACAGAGAATTTCAAAAGCAGTAGACCACAAACTGAGGAAAGAACAAGCAGGATTTAGAAAGAACAGAAGATGTGTAAATCATATATTCACTCTCAGGAACATTATAGAGCAGTGCTCAGAATGGCAAAGACAGCTGTACATTAATTTCGTTGATTTTGAAAAGGCTTTTGACAGCATACATAGGGACAGTTTATGGAAAATACTGAGGGCTTATGGAATTCCAAGCTGCATAGTGTCAATCATAAAAAGCCTCTATGCCAACTTTACGTGTAGTGTTGGGCAGACAACCTAACCTTTGAGGTGAAGACAGGAGTACGACAGGGATGCCCTCTATCAACCGCTCTATTTTTAACAGTCATAGACTGGGTGATGCGCCAGACAACAGAGGGCAGTCCAAGAGGAATAAGATGGACTACATTTTCTACTTTGGAAGATCTGGAATATGCAGATGACATTGCACTACTAGCACATTCACATCAACACATCCAGGAAAAAACGGATAGACTTAATAAGTATAGCCAGCAGGTGGGCTTGAACATCAACTTAAAGAAGTCAGAGGTCATGACGCTCAATGTGAGCAACCCTGAGCCTATATCAGTAAGGAATCAGCAACTGGTACAGACAGACACCTTCACTTACCTAGGATGCATAGTAACACCAGACAGCGGGGCAGGCAAAGACATCAACATCAGAATGAATAAAGCAAGAACAGCCTTTTTTAGCCTAAACAACATCTGGAAGTCCTCTCAATACAGCACAAGCACAAAATTAAAATTATATCAGAGCTGTGTGCTCTCTGTGCTTCTCTATGGTGTGAAATGCTGGAGAGTTACAGAGGAGATGTCGAAATTGTCCTCTTTTCACACAACATGCCTAAGAAAAATTCACCGCATCTTTTGGCCGAATACCATCACCAACCAAGATCTGCTTACTCGGAGCAAGCAGGAGGACATGCACACCATCAAAGCTGGCAGACACTGGAGCTGGGTTGGCCATGTCCTCAGAAGAGACCCCGATGCCATCACAAGAACAGCTATGCTTTGGACCCCTGAAGGAAAACGAAAGAGAGGCTGACCAAAAACAACCTGGCGGAGGACTGTGGAGGCTGAGATGCAAAGAAGGAACCAGAGTTGGGGCACTGCTCGAAGGATGGCCACCGATCGAGCAAAGTGGAATCAATTTGTTGTTGCCCTACAAGACGCCACTAGGCGTGATGGCCACTGACTGCTTTGACGGTCAGTGGTTAAGGATCTAAGAAGAAGAAGAAAAAGAAGACTGTCCAGATATCACAATGCTTGGTCCATGAAATTGTCAGGTGTTTGTGAGTGTTCTGCTTTTTTTTTTTGTCAGAGATTACATTTCACTGTTAGTTATTTATTTAAAGTAAAGTGCATTTTTCTTTAGAACCATATTTCAACTCTTTTTGTTTTCTCACTTTTGTGTGCAGCTTGCAAGAGTCAAAAATACTTTTATATCTTCTTTTTTATCAGTATCTACAGCCTTTCATGTTCTGAGTCACAAACATAATCTATTTAGATTCTTATTTATTCTTGGTGTTGTCTCTCCTGTTTAGGATTCTCAGCTTGCTTCCTGTGGTAAAGATAAAGGATCCCGTTTCACGCCCATTGAGGCATATTGGGAATATGATGTTAGGCCCATATTTTCTTGACCATCTGCACACTAGGAGTGATGTGGTCAGCACCATGCCGGCTGCCTTATCCTTCCCAGAGTTGTTCTGGTACCTAATTCATGAGGCTGGGTTGACCCCGGAGCTGTTTGCAGTCTAAAAAAATCACACCTCAACTGGGGATCGAACCATGGACCACCAAGCTTGGAAGCCAGTGCACTAACCACTGTGATACCATGGCTGTGAGTTTATGTTAGCCAAGAAATAAACTGAATCAAAGCAAAGGAAAAATTAAAAAGATATATCAATGGAAAGCTACAGAAATAAACTATTTCATGGAATGATAATACCTACCTACATAGAACTTACTTAGCTGAGCAATGTTGTCAGCGCTGCCGAACTTGTTCTTTATAAGGTGAGCAAACTCTTTGGGTTTGGATACAATGGTGCTGGAATCACAGGGAGTTAAATTTGTATTAATTCAGGTAAGAGGGTGATATGACAATTCTAATGACATCAGGTTATTTACAAGAGAAATATTTTTACGAGTTGAAATGACATTCAGGCAAATATAATAATGTAACAAGGGGTAAATAGCATGAGTTGAATGAAATAGGTGTTGGAGTGTCTAAGAGGTATGGCATCTGCCTCAGATTCTAGAGTTGAAATAGGTGTTGGGTTCGATTCCGAGTAGAGGGAATATAATTTATTTTCAGAACCAATGGTCCTAATGATGTCATACTCCCCCCCGGTCTCATGGGTAGTGAGATAGGATGCCTAGCCTTCTCGGATATGGGTGAAAAAATAGGAGGTCCCGTGTGCAAGTTGCGCATGTTAAAAATCCCACGGCAGTTGGACATTGTAAAGAGTAGGCCATAAGGCTGCTACCCTGGCAAAATTTATAAAATTAGAAACCTACCACCAAATATATTTAGAGAATGTGTGATTCCTATATACACATATTGGGATTCTCGTCGGTGCTATGGAGTTCGTGCACTGTGCTGAGATCCTCCTTGTGTGATCTAAGAGAGAAGATCGGAGCACTGATGGAGCTGTCCGTGTGCAATGAAGGTAGTCCTTAAAACCAAACCAAACCAAACCAATGAGTTGAAATGACAAATATAATAACATAATATCACGGAAACAGTACAAGATAAAATAAAAAAACTAATAATATAACATGAGGGAAATACGAGGGAAACAGTATGTGATAAATCGGAAAATCTAATAACATGATATAAGGAAAACAATATGAAATGACATGACAAAACTACATTATATGAGGGGAACAGTACAAGATAATCCAATAGCATATACAGGGGAATGAAGGGTCTGAGACTTCACTTTTGTTATGGGCGTTTCTCTGTATTGTGGGTATTTTATGTTAATTATGTGGAATGTTTCTGCTTAGTGGGATATTTCTACTTAGTGGAAGATTTCTGGCTTTGACTATCGATATTACACTGTATCGCAAACCTGTAAGTTTATCTTCTAATCTGTTCATATTATCTTGGTTGCGTATTAAAGTTTTATTCCTATATTCAGACGCTTGGCACTGTTGCATAGTCCGTTTTTGACATTCATTTCCGGTTGACATTCTTGTCGATGTGTTTGCATGTTAATCTTGAACCATAATCGAACAATAATTCATTGATTCTGCCATCAACACAACTTGGCAACTCCGTGAATACAACTTTATAATAACTTGTCATGAAACATTGTAGTTGACGACTTTACATTTTTATTCATCTTTATCATACATCACAATATGATCACGTGAGTAGCAACTGATTCCCATCAAAGGATACAATACACTTCACAGTAACTTCACATATCATCTACTTGACCTATAGCAGTCATTCTAACCGTCAACAGCATCTTCGTCAGCTGTATTCATAATATATCACTTGAATATTGATTTATAGAATCGTTTATGCACGTCAGGCATATATATATTAATTCTTTAATACCTGTTCAATTCAGAACTACTGTCTGAACATTAATCTACATTTGGCCTTATACGCCAGAACAGTTACCATTATCATTGCTTCACACAATGCAGTTATGCCTATAATTGCACCATCTCTATAATTCTCCGCATGTCATACCGCGTTTGAATATTCACACTTTAATATCTATTTAGACTCATAGGTCTTTAAACACATATTATTATTTTGGCTTAACACCTGAACATATGACGGTTATACTTCTAGAATAAGTGGATCTACCACACAGTTAAACACTACTATTGGCACATAGGCCACACATCAACCATCAGGCATGAATGCCATACATCGACAGTTTTCGTTACTAGCCTACACACGTCAGATAGTTATTTACGCGTATGTTTTGTTAAGTCTAATCAAGTGAGGTGCTGCATGGTGCAACCATATAGATTGAAGTAAAACCAAAATGATTACGAACCATGCAGTAATCCTCAACAACTATATAGGTCCAGCTTTATGAGGTAGGGTGATTAGTTTCCTTCCTCACTGCCTTTGCCTTCCCTAACTCAACAGCAGAGTCAGGTACCCATTTACAATAAAAGTAGACTTAAGTATGACACCACCAGGTTTTGAACCTGGTAACTTTGCAGTGAATGGCAAGCGCTCTAACCACTCTGCCAATCGGAAACTTGAGGGAATGAGTAAATGAAGAAATGATATGTCAGAAATGTGGTCTCATACTGACAAATTGTATGTGCAGCATCTATTCTATTCTCATTCATACTTATGCTATATGCTAGGGATGCACCAAATAGTGGTTTTAACTATTCGGCTGAATGCGAATAGAGGCCTTGAAGTATTCGGCCAAATACGAATAGTGAGTGAATGTTGGGCATACAAAGTTGTGTTCAATAGGTCTACTGACATTTTTATTCATTAAACTGAGTTACAAAAAATAGGGCAAATATTTTGAAACTATTTAATGCTACTAACTAGCTATTAATCTGTTTTTAAATTGTTGCATGAAACATGTATTGGCTTTCAAGAAAAAAAAAAACAAGTCTCTCAACATTCTCTGCCAAAAGACAACATCTGTTATCTGAAAACGTGTTGCCAGCAGTGCTGAACAGACGTTCACTTGGGATACTTGTTGGAGGCGTAGCGAGATATCGTTGTGCACGAGATAGAAAATCGTTGTGCACAAGGATAAATATCCCTCAGCACACACAGTTCATTCAGGAACATGTTCAGTTGATCTTTAATAAGGTTTGAAGGTCTGGTTTCTGGCTGGTCATTGTATGTTTGCACCAAATCCCACGAGGCCCAGAAAACATCTGATGCGATCTTACTCTTCTTACTGGGTGGGGTTTCATATTTCACTTTCATACTGTTGTCACTGACAGTGTTGACGTCCTGAGATTGACATACTGTTGTCACTGACAGTGTTGACATCCTGAGATTGACATACATTGACATACTGTTGTCACTGACAGTGTTGACGTCCTGAGATTGACATACTGTTGTCACTGACAGTGTTGACATCCTGAGATTGACATACAGTTGTCACTGACAGTGTTGACATCCTGAGATTGACATACCGTTGTCACTGACAGTGTTGATGTCCTGAGATTGTCATACCGTTGTCACTGACAGTGTTGACGTCCTGAGATTGACATACTGTTGTCACTGACAGTGCTGACATCCTGAGATTGACATACTGTTGTCACCGACAGTGTTGACGTCCTGAGATTGACATAATGTTACAGCTGCTAATATTTTTGCCCTGCCTTTAATTTTCTGTACTTCAGTTAAGAAGTTAAGTTTAAAACGGGGATCTAACCCTGCAGAAACAACAAAAGTTCATAATCATACAGACCAGAAAGACTGTGTTTCAACGCTGATATAATTTCTGTGACTGTCTTCTTGATTCCATCATCACATATGTCCTTCTGCAGATACAGCAAGATAGCTTGAATGGCTGGCAAGACCACTGACAAACATGCATTTGCCCTGCTGATTTCACGAGTCAGTTGCTCAAAGGGCTTCAGTAATGTCAGAACACGAGACACCAGATTCCACTGATTTATTGTCAAATTCAGGCTTTTGCTGTCATGATCGCCAACTTCTACGCTGAACAATGAGATTACACATTTCTGTTCTGCAAGACGATGTAACATGTAAAATGTTGAATTCCAACGAGTCATAACATCTTGACATCGCTGATGTTCAGGCAATCCCAGTTTTTTTTTGTATTTCATGAAGGCGACTAGTTGCTGCAGAAGAATGTTTAAAGTGCCCAACAATTCTGCGGGCAGATGTTATAAGTTCTTCTACTGAAGGCTGACATAGAATGGCATCGTAAATAACAAGCTGTAATGTATGAGATAAGCAGCTAACATTTGTCAAGTTTGCTTCTTTTGTGGCCTTCATCATATTTGCGCCATTATCACGCAATACAACATGCCCTTTGTTGCAATCAATTTTCCATTCGGTCAACATTTGTGTCAGTGCTTCAGTTGAGTTAGTAGCAGGACCAATGGAAACTGAAAGTCAGCCTACTTTCTGGGTCTAAAATTATCACGCCGTGGGTTGAACTAAATTTACTACTCGTATTTGACTGCAGCGTACTATTCGGCGGCCGAATACGAATAGTTCATTGAAGGCACTATTCGGCTTTGAATTGAATACTTGGTGCAGCCCTACTATATGCTACCTCCTCGCACCAATGTCTGTGTTATCACTGTTTCCTCTTCTCAAACATGTCCATGGTATCTGCGACCCCTTCCTATTACCCATGACAATATTAATCCTCTCCCTCTCCTCATCTATATATATGCTACCAACAGTTAACTCAATCAATATTTTCCTATACTACATGTGCTGACTACTCTCATTCATGGCTGCTATCTGTGCTCCATCTTCTCATCTATATTCATTCATTATCCCTTTGCTCCTTAGGGAGTACAGGTCTTCATTTGTAAACCATCCTGCCTGTGCCATCAATTGAAGATCTTTCTAAGTTATCTGTATCCCTTTCATATCTGTCTTTTATTCCTTTCTTCATGTGTTTTAATGTCTCCCTCCATTTCTCATACCCTAGGAGATTCTAGAACAAGGACTAACTTGTAATGCTATCACCTGGTTACCTCAAAGTGTGTGTGTTTGAACAGACAGGAGAGGGCAGGAAGACTGGGCATGTATTTATTGATGGCCTGAGCATCACAGGCAGCTAAAAAAATAATGAATTAATTAATTTCATTGCCATTCTACATTAAGATCACAAATACTCTAACCAAGAACATCACAACAAACCTACTTGATGCCCTGCCCAACGTCTCGTAGCATTTCCTTAGCTTGCTTGTGGCTTGTGTATCCATGTGTTTCTACTTCTGTCAGGCGCTGTTGGTAATTCTCCAGCTTGCGCTGAAGGTGCATGATATTCTGAGCTGATTTCTGATTTTTCTTTTCGAAAAGGGCCTTAATTCTGGCTGTTGGCTGCTTCTCTGCTGTCATCTGAAGGTACTCATTCACTATTGCTGGAGAGAAGCAGTGTTTTAACATTTTAAGTATTTTTGGGGTCGCAGTGGCTAGGCTAGGAGGTATACCGCCTGCGTCTAATTCTAAAAGTACCGGGTTAGCTCCCAATACAGGAATATAATTGATGGAAACTTTTTTCAAAACTAGTACAATGTAGTTTCTAATGATATCCTACTCCTCCCTGATCTGCTGGGTAATGAGATCTATTGCCTAGCCTTCTCAGATAAGGGTGAAAAAATAGGAGTATGCAAGTTGTGCACATTAAAAATCCATCAGCAGTTGGAAATTATAAAGAGTAGGCCAAACGGCCACTGCCCTGGCAAAAAATTTAAAAAATAGGAAACCTACCCACCACAAAAATATTTATAGAATGTGATTTCTGTATACACACATAGATATCCCCGCCGGTGCTACAGAGTTCGTGCATTGTGTGGAGGTCCTCCTTGTGTGATATAAGGGAGGAGATCAGAGCATTGATGGTGTTGTCAGTGTACAGTGAAGATAGTCTTTGAAACCAAACCAAAGTATTCTTCATCATCATCATTCTCCTTGTGTGATATAAGGGAGGAGATCAGAGCATTGATGGTGTTGTCAGTGTACAGTAAAGATAGTCCTTGAAACCAAACCAAAGTATTCTTCATCATCATCACTCTCCTTGTCGCTCCATAGTGGAGCCACCACTGCAGCTGGCCCTCCTAGCGGGAACCCTGCATCAAAGCATTCACATGCTCTTGTAGTGGTAGTTTCTGTAGCAATTTGTATTACATGATGAGGTTGCCAACCTCAGGTACAACCTCACATTAGTCACCTTGTACGACATGCCTGAGTGTGGGTGTAGTCCTATTCTGTCTTTGTCTCATCACAGACTTTCAGCAACTACATGGGGCTCAACCATTTTGAAAACATGAATTTATATTCATATAAGCAGGGGCCGACCAAGATGACGGTGGACACAGGACATTGAAGACACCTTCAACATGACATTGGAGGAGGCAGGAGGGCTGGCTAGAGATCGAGAGTCTTTCAGGCGGGTTGTGATGAGAGCGATGTTCTGCAAAGGACATGCTACATGATGTTGATGATGAATTTATATTTCTATTACTTAAACTGGGGGAGGGAGCAAGAAAGACAGAGGGATAAAAAAAAATGAGACAAAAAGCAAAAGTATACACAAACAAATAAGAGATCAAGAGAATAAGCAAGAGGAAGCAAAAGGAGAAAGAATAAAGCAGTGCAACAAAGACAGAAACTTGACATAAATCCCACAACAATACAGGCTCACATCAGACACCTGCGATACGCTTGGCTCAAGCACATACACTTCTCATAAGCTCTCTATAATGCTTCACATCAAGAGTGGACACACAAGAACAAAAATTAAGTAGGTAAGTAATAAAGACAGCATGACAGGAAGATAAGAGAAAGTGCAAGAATAGAGAAGTAAAGAATTAGAAAGCATCATGCCACATTGTCTACTTCATTCATAATAATTAGCTTCATTCCACATCACTTACAAACAAAAAAACTAATATGACTATGTTCTGGTAGAGCATGAGGAAAACTAAATCGTCGTCATGAGTTATTTCATGACTGGTTTCTGTGGCACTTTGTTATACATGACAAGGTTGCCAGCCTCTTGGACCACCTCATATTAGTTGTATTGAACGATATACCCACAGGTGTAGCAGTACTAACAAACAGATGTAGCAGTACTAACCCACAGGTGTAGCAGTACTATTCTGCCATTGTCTCTACAACGACCCCCAGAAACTACACCACGACATAAAACTCTAATCAACCTACACATCTGTATCCTTTTATCCGAAATCCTGGAGGGACAGCTTTCTTTCTGAAACCGGATTTTTTTTTCTCGTTTTCAAATATCACCCAATACTTGTTCAAAAAGTAGCCCAAAATGTGTTTGGAGATAGCCTAAAGTTGCCCAAAAATTGTTGGAAAATAGCCAAAAGTCACCCAAAAATTGTTGGAAAATAGCCAAAAGCCACCCAAAAATTGTTGGAAAATAGCCCAAAGTCACCCAAAAATTATTGGAAAATAGCCCAAAGTCACCCAAAAATTGTTGGAAAATAGCCCAAAATCACCCAAAAATTGTTGGAAAATAGCCTACTGTCACCCAAAATAGTAGAAATCACCCAAATTGTGATTGAAAAGTAGCTCAAAGTAGCTGAAAGAAACTTTCAATTCTCAGAGTATTTTGGTTTTCAGATGTTTAGATAAAAGTTATAGCCCTGTATTGTTAATCCTTACCTTCTTTCATGCTCTGCTCTCTTCTGATGGCCTCCTTAGTTTTCAGTATCTTGGCCAGCAGTGTTTCTATGACCTGTTTTGTTCTAGTGCTGCTCTCACCACTGTCCACCTCATCTGTACCTGTGTCACTGCCATTATCCAGCTAGGGAAGGTGGTGTGAGAGGACAGCATGTTTGATCAAGGAAACGAATATCATTCATGCAATTAATAATTTCCCTTTTTGCTCCCAGTGGTAAAAAAGGGTAAAGGATCCTGTTACACGCCCACTGAGGCATATTGGGAACATGGTGTTAGGCCCATATTTTCTTGACCATCGGCACACTAGGGATGATGTGGTCAGCATCACACCGGCCGCCTTAACCTTCCCAGAGTTACTCTAGTACCCAATTCATGAGACTGGGTCGACCCCAGAGCCGTTTGTGGTCTAAAAAATTCCACCTTCACTAGGGATCGAACCATGGACGACCTAGCTAGGAAGCCAGTGCACTAACCACTGCGCTACCACAGCTCCCCCCTTGCAGGAAGCCTGCACCAAAACAATCATATGTTCTTACAGCAGTGGGTTCTGTAACAATGTTTTACATGATGAGATTGCCAGCCTCATGTACAACCTCATCCTAGTCACCTCTTTAGACATAAACCTCATCCTAGTCACCTCTTTAGACATAAACCTCATCCTAGTCACCTCTTTAGACATAAACCTCATCCTAGTCACCTCTTTAGACATACCTGAGGGAGCAATAGTTCTATTCTTCTTTGTATCCTCAGAGATTCATGGGAGGCAAAACAAAAATACAGCTGCCATAATATGCCATTTTCACTTAATGACATTATCATTATGCTATACAGCTATAGTCATCCATATAAAGTGGATGAGGTCAGAGAAGATGGCCAATAAACTGATGAATGATTAAACAGCCATGTATGCCTCAGACACTTGATCCTACTTCAGACACTTGATCAAACTAGCTTACATCAACTTAGGATCAGCATCTGGATTTGATACACAGAACTAGAGTTTATATACACACACACATGTTAAAAAAAGTGTGAAGATTATGTTAACATTCTATTCAGTCACTCAAGCCAGCTTGTTTAAATACAGTGTCTGGTTGGCAGAGTGGTTAGAGCGCTGGCCTCTGTAGGCTAAAGTGATATGTTTGAAACACAGTAAAATCATGCTCCAGTCTACCAAGCAGTAAATGGATACCAGAGTCTGCTACTGAGTTAGGGAAGGAAAAGGCAGCAAGGAAGGCAACTGGTCACCCCATCTCTTGATGCTAGACCTAGTATAGTAAAGTCTCTAACACTTCACTCTATGGCAGTATCTGCTGCGGTACTACCTTTACCTATTCCACATCAATGCTGCAAGAGAATGTTAATCCTTTGTGGTACGATGCCATGATCACATATCTGCAAATGGATATATATGAACGTACAGACACTATATATTCTGACTGTAACTGATGACAGGTTGAACAAGATATTTCTCTACATTAATTTAAATATAAAAGCTTTGTGTTAGCTCCTACAAAAGAGGAGACCAGCTCTAGTAGTGGCTCCATGCTCCATAGGCAGCCAAAAGGAAAATGATAATTCCACTCGATAAAGTCAGGCACTGGGATAACCTACCCCCCCCGAGATAAAGTCAGGCACGGGGATGACCTACCCCCCCCGAGATAAAGTCAGGCACTGGGATGACCCCCCCACCCCCCCCCCCCGAGATAAAGTCAGGCACTGGGATGACCTCCCCCCCCGAGATAAAGTCAGGCACTGGGATGACATACCCCCCGAGATAAAGTCAGGCACTGGGATGACCTATCCCCCCGAGATAAAGTCAGGCACTGGGATGACATACCCCCCGAGATAAAGTCAGGCACTGGGATGACCTACCCCCCAGAGATAAAGTCAGGCACTGGGATGACCTACCCCCCCGAGATAAAGTCAGGCACTGGGATGACCTACCCCCCCCCCGAGATAAAGTCAGGCACTGGGATGACCTACTCCCCCGAGATAAAGTCAGGCACTGGGATGACCTCTCCCCCCCCCCCCCCCCCCCCTCCCCCCCGAGATAAAGTCAGGCACTGGGATGACCTACTCCCCCGAGATATAGTCAGGTGCTTCTTCTTTTTATTCTTGGATACTTAGCCCCTAACTGACAAAGCAGTCCATGGCCATCACGCCTAGTGGCATCATGTAGGGCAGCAACAAACTGTCCCAATTTTGCTTGGTCAGTGGCCATTCTTCGTGCCGTGCCCTAACTCTAGTTCATGCTTTGCGTCTTAGCCTCCACTGTTCTCCGTCAGATTGTCTTTGGTATGTTTCTTTCACCGTCCTTATGGGGTCCATGGCATAGCAGTTCTGGTGATGGTATCAGGGTCCATTCTGAGGACATGGCCAACCAATTCCAGTGTCTGTCCGCAATGATGGTATGCATGCCCTTTTCACTGCATCATGTAAGCAGTTTACTAGTTGGAGACGGTATTTGGCCAAAACATTCAAAAAACTTTCTTTAGGCAGGTTGTGTGGAAAAGGAAATGTCCAAATTATCCTCTTTCCACACAACCTGCATAAGGAAAATTCCTCAAATATTTTGGCCGAATACCATCTCCAACCAGCCAGCTGCTTAGATCATCAAATATTATGCAAAGTGAAAGTGCCCATATTGTTTTATCCAAACAAATTCAGGTAATGTCATAAGTTCTGTCTTCCATACAAAGCTTGTTGCAAATACATCTTTTTCAGGAAGTCCGTCAAGTGCTCATATCATCTACTTTACTAATACAAAGTCAGACCTTCAGAAAATCTACTTCACTCAAGTAAAGTCAACCATTCAGGTTATCTCTTTCATCCAAAATCAGATACACAGATTATGTATCACTCGTGTAGACAGTACAGTCATCAGCAAATAGGTCACAGGATGCGTGCTCGAAGAAGAAAAATGAAAAGACTGATGAACTAAGAAAACAGATGGAGAAAGAAGGTGAGAGACAAGATGGACCAAAAAACGGAGGCAAATTTTAAATAAACTGACATAAACTGGCCAGGTGACTGACCGCCGGCTAAACTGCCCTTCTTCTTCTGGTGTCCCGGGGGTAAGACAAGCAGGGGTAGACCCAACAACCCATGGAGAAGAGAAATGGATACATAAATGAAAATAAGAACGGGGGTTGAATGTAAAAACTTGGGCTGATGGCATGTTAGAGGAGGCCTTGACATACGTTTGTTGAAGGCCTATGTTTGGGTAATTGAAAATTAATGAAAGAAAGAAACCGTAACTCTCATCGTTCACCAAACAAACAATAATTTCTCTGTGATTCCCACCTACTTACCACCAGTTCATCAGAACTCGCCCCGGCTGTAGTACTGTCGTCACTGCCGGCGCTGCTTCCAGCAAACAATCCCGTCAAAGTCTGGTTACTGGACTCCAGTGACAGGGGTAGAGATTTTTTGCTCATCAGCGGGCTGGTGCGCCCCGGCGCCAGTTTAGACGCTCCTTTGGTTGAAACGCCTGCTTTCTGATCAGTCTTTTTCCTGTTTTGACCAAGATTATAAGACATGCCAGTTACACATGAAGACGAAACTAATTCACAATCAGAACATATTAAGCGAGCGCAAGAGAGAATACTTATGTACAGGGAAAGTTATAGTTACATAGACAGTCTGCGGCGAATGCGAGATCTGGCCAACATGAAAGTGTGTGACCCAGCTAAGATTCGGCCCGCACATTCAGTCCATATAAAGGTGTGTGAACGGTTACTATAGCAGCTGAACCAAACAATCTAACAATTCTAAATGTATATGCTAAAGATGGCACAATTAAAGATGAAGAAATACTAGCCATAAGCACCAGACTAGGCCCCAAAACAATCATAGTAGGCGATTTTAACTCCCATCATTGTGCCTGGGGCGGACAACATGCAGATAATGCAGGAAAATGCCTACTTGACTTCATAGAAAACAATGAACTACTAATACTAAATGATGGATCTGCAACAAGAATTAATCCACAAGCTAATAGGGCAGACTCAGCAATAGACATAAGTATAGCAACTAACAACCTAGCGAATGTAAATTGGGAAGTGTTACAAGACACAAACTCAGATCATCTGCCCATTGTAATAACCATGCATGAAAATGTCATTCCAAACCCAGAACCAGAGAAACCTACCTTCAACTATAAAAAAGCAAACTGGGAAGCTTTCCAATCAGAGCTGGAGGTGATGGAATATAAAGACATGGAATCAGATGATACTGACTTGTGGGCGGAAACACTGACCAATGAAATTCTGAAAATAGCAATAAAGTATATACCAAATAAAAATATGCCACAACACCTTAAACCAATAAGTAACATTAATAAGAAAAGAGAAACTCAATGGAATAAAGAACCAGTTGCCTGGTGGAATAAAAGCTGTGCAGAAATTCATGAGAGAAGAAAAAGGGCCTTACAAAAATATAGAAATAACAGAACAGAAGAAAATTATGATAAGTATAAACTTATTAGGAATGAATCTAACAGAATAATATTCAAAGCCAAAGAAACTAACTGGAAGGAGTTTTGTCAGTCACTTAAACCTAGCACTCAAATTAGAGAAGTATGGAAAAAGCTTAAGGCAATCAAAGGGAACAATAAGAAAACAATAATGCCAACAATCAAACTACCAAAGAGAGCAGAAACAGATAAAGAAAAAGCTAATGCCCTTGCCGAGTATTTCTATAAAGTCAGTGCAAAAAGTAGCCTTGGACAGGAAGAAAATGAGAGAAGAGAAAGACTTAGGATACAGTTTTTAAAAGAACTACCAGACCAGATAGATGAAACAAACTATTTAGATGCTGATATAACAGAGGAAGAAGTAACTAATGCAATAAAAGATAAATC
Source organism: Oreohelix idahoensis (assembly GCA_024509875.1). NCBI lineage: Eukaryota > Metazoa > Mollusca > Gastropoda > Stylommatophora > Oreohelicidae > Oreohelix > Oreohelix idahoensis. The sequence goes on from JAMPIV010008361.1 coordinate 172,850, forward strand.
TAATACTGCCTCAGGGCAAGATATACTTAGTTATGAAATCCTTAAGAAAGTACCCAAAAGAACTATAAACATAATAACTTCACTTTATAACAAAATCTGGAACTTAGGAAAGATACCAAAAGCATGGAAAGTAGCTATGATAGTACCCATTCTAAAACCCAATAAGGAAGCCCATGAAGTAAGTTCATATAGGCCTATCTCCTTAACATCACAACTAGGTAAAATACTGGAAACTGTTGTGAATAAAAGAGTTAAATTCTACCTGGAAAAAAACCAGTTATATAGCCCAAACCAGTCAGGGTTTAGAGCAGACAGAAGTACAGTAGACCAGCTTGTAAGATTAGAACATGATGTAAAGCTAGGGTTCAAGAGGAAAGAGAAAACAGTGGCAGTCTTTCTAGATGTAGCTAGAGCATATGATGAATGCTGGCGCGATGGAGCTCTTTACAAAATGAAAAAGATTGGCATTACTGGTAAAACCTATAGGTATCTAGAAAACTTTTTACAGGACAGGTATTTTGCTGTACAGGTGAATAATGATAGGTCAGAAATATATGAACAACAGAATGGGATTCCTCAAGGATCAGTGATCTCTCCTTCAATTTTCACTATAGCTGTAAATGATTTAGCAGATGAATTTAATGACATAAAGAATGCAGTATCACAATTTGCAGATGACTGTGCCATTTGGCGATCTGGAAAAAACTTGGACCATGTTTACAAAAAACTTCAAAATCAAATAGACAAAGTTTCAGAGTGGATGAAAAGTTGGGGCTTCCAAATTAATGTAAACAAAACAGTAGGTATGATTTTCAGCAAAGGAAATTTAAAAAAAAATAACAAAATCAATATAACCATTAAAGGACAGAAAATATGTACCTCCTCAACAACTAGATTTCTGGGCATAACTTTAGATAAACAACTAAATTATAATAAACATATAGACAATTTGGTAGAAAGCTGTAGGGGACCCCTAAATATACTAAGGATTGTAAAAGGTAATGGATGGGGGGCCAGCAATAAAATAATGCTTATGTTCTACAAGTCCTTCATCAGGGGGAAACTGGATTATGCCAGCATAGTCTATGACTCAGCTGCAGCTTCTAACAAAGCAAAACTGGACAGGATTCAAAATGCAGCCATGAGAACTATTACAGGTGCATTTATATCGACACCAGTAGAAGCTCTAGAAGTAGCTCTCGGCATACCTCCCCTTGGTCTAAGACGGAAAGAACTGAGATTAAATTATTGGAGTAAAGTAGCACAAGAAGTGACCCACCCAGCACATAAAGCATTTGTCAAAAACCAACCAAGTGTATGGGACGTCCCCTTAAATAAAGATAGATATCCAACAGGATGGAGAACTATAGAAGACCTAATGCAGTTCAAAGAACTATCAAACACAATTGAAAATAGTAATAAATACAGAAGCAAAATACCACCCTGGGAACTAAAAACACCAATCATAGACTACTCACTTACTGAAAAGATCAAACAAAACATAGAAGATAAGGAAGCCAAAATGATAAGTAGAAAGTTCATAGAGCAACTAACTAAACAAAGTCTGGCCGTCTACACTGATGGATCCAAGGGTGATAGTGGGCAACTAGGTGCCGGAGTTGTAATACCACAATGGGGAATAAAAAAGAGCTACAGTATAACGGAAGGGGCATCGATTTTTACTGCAGAGATGGTAGCAATTCTTAAAAGTCTAGAAATAATCGAAGATAACCCACCAGAAGCTGTTACGATATTTACAGACTCACTATCATCACTACAAGCACTAGAACACCCAGGTAAATGTAGCCGGCCAGACATAAAGGAAGAAATTCTAGCAATTAATACATCACTAGAGAACAGAGGATGTAGTGTGAGGCTAGTGTGGGTTCCAGCACACATAGGTATAGCTGGCAACGAGTTGGCAGACCAGAATGCCAAGAAGGGAAGAACAAGTAAAAACAATATAAAAGCAGGACTGGGAAGGTCAGAGATCAAGAGCCAAGTGAAGGAAACTATAAACGAGGAATGGAAGACAACATGGAAGGAAAGTAGAAAAGGCAGACACGCGTTCAAACTGCTGAAAGAACCAACGAGGACATGCCAGGTCAGAGAAGAATTAAAGATACCATCGAACAAAAAACTGTGGCGTCTCCGACTCGGTGCAGCATACTTCATGGTAGAAGAACCACACTGCCAAGAATGTCAGGAAGAGAATGACATAGACCACTACCTGATCCACTGTAAAAAGTATGAACAACAAAGGCTTGAATTAAAAACTTACTATAGAAATCACAATATAGACTTAACAGGTGATAAGGTTTTAAGTATAGATGCCCCAAGAGATGCCCAATCAATACTTAAAAGATATATACATAAAACAAAGGAAAAAATATAAGGTTAGAACTTCAGGAAAATCACCCAACTAAATAGAAATTAAGCAGCAAGAACTAACAAAGCATTAACAAAAAAAAAAAAATAACTACTCATAGGACAAGGAAAGACAAGTTATTAAAAAAAAAGGGACAACAACTCAAAAAGAACAAATACTAATACAAATTAAAACCAAGTGTAAAGGACAATAGTTATCTAGAAACAATACAAAAGAGAAAATAAAATTGACAAATACTAATATAAATAAAAATCAGCAACTGCAAAAAACAACAGTTATTTAAATTGAATACAAAATTAGTAAATAAAATGACACTAAATACCCCAATTATAACCAACTTTCAGGTTGAACAGGGTAGACCAAGATGGAACGAGAAGAGGCAACAATGATCAGAGTTTGAGTGCCCGATCTCCACCCATCATTTAATCAAAACAACAACAACAAATATTTGAAGGTGCTTTCGGTCTGAAAATGATTTTATGTGACATTTTAGGAGCTTTACAGAACACGTTATAAGGGAATTATATAGGCCTTACATCATCTTGAGGACAGGAAAGAAATGTTTCATAAAAGAATATATACACAAAGCCACCTATTATAATTGTCCTGCATTCTGAAACGCTCCAAAATATCGGAAATAATCCGGGCAGGAATACATCTGCAATGAAAGCAATTTAATTACCCATTCGCCACTTTGTTTGTATGTGATGCACAACCAACTTTTTAGATGTTATCGGTATGTCTACTGTACATGTTCTCATTTCTGTTTATACGGGGGGTTTCACAATAATTTTCATTTATAATCATTTTACTTGACAATGCGGTAAAACGGGACCCATAATGATTTTTTTTTTAAAAGGAGTAAACGTCCCATTGCAGAAACTGCCGCTGGGGAGTGAAGTGTTAAAGACTTCACTATACTAGGTCCATTAAGATATAAAGGTGTAATTAGTACCAACAGAAATCATAGTTTAGTATAAGGGATGAGATATATTAAGCAGAATGTGCAGACCTACGTGAAATAAGCAACATGGTTCTGAAAGGAAAGCACAGTGTTGCGTCTCACCTTTCATACTGAATTCATTTATTCTCATATGCATTTTACATATCAAATTCAAGGAATTCAACGTTGTAAAGTAAAATAATAATATAGCACACTCATATTAACATTAATTACTTATAAGCATGACATAACATATGTTGAAAAGTACAAACATTATCAGAGATAGATAGATAGATAGATAGATAGATAGATAGATAGATAGATAGATAGATAGATAGATAGATAGATAGATAGATAGATAGATAGATAGATAGATAGATAGATAGATAGATAGATAGATAGATAGATAGATAGGTAGATAGATAATTAGATAGATAGATAGATAGATAGATAGATAGATAGATAGATAGATAGATAGATAGATAGATAGATAGATAGATAGATAGATAGATAGATAGATAGATAGAACGAACGAACGAACGAACTTTATTTTCAAAGGGTTTAGAATTGGTCACGCAGGCCCGTCTAACATTCTGCCCTTCCTTTCTCTCTTCTTCCATAGTTAATCTATTTATTCTCACACGTATCCTAAATGTTACTTAAATAATAAAATAACAAGAAAGTACAATAAAATAAAATCCCAACATTGTAACAGTACAATAACAGTTACACAAATTTACAGATGCGTATCATAATTTATACTAAACAGGACAAAATTAACTTTAAAACCTACATATGATGTTATGTAATAATAATAATAATAATAATAATAGCCCCTTCAGTCATAACTGACTATGGGAATGCGCCCCTGAGGTGACAGCGTAATTATTTAAGAACATAACGAAATTAGGGTGGCATATAATCTGCACTCATGATGTATTTGAAAAGTCTGTGATTGAATGAATATGGACTATGAGTATTTTTTAAGTCGTGTGGAAGAGTATTCCACAGATGAGCAGCAGAAAAAGCTAAACTTTTCTTGAATAAGTCGAGCCTAGGCTTGGGCATGTGTAATTTATTTAAGCGTTGACTGCGTCTTCCGCTGTATTTGAAAATAGGCCACAGATACGTTGGAGCATTCTGTGACAAGATTTTGTGAATAAATTTGGCTTTGTTGAAGAGAAGGCGCTTTCTTAGTGGTAATATGTTAAGATATGTATATGCGTCTACACACTGTGTGAGGTTTTTGTCTGAAATTAGGCGCACTGCACGTTTTTTGTAATGAAAAGAGTCTTTTAGTGTTGGACATGGTGCAGCCATCCCAAATTGTGGAACAATAGTCTAGATGTGTTTGTATCTGGGATGTATAGAACATTTTTCGTGTCTCCTCATCTAGGAAATGTTTGATTTTAGCTAACTGGTAAACTTTTTGTGCCGTTTGTTTGGTCAGTGCTTGTACATGCGAATTCCAACTTAAATGTTGGTCAATTATGAGTCCTAGTGTTTATATATTCATTTACATTTTCAATTAAAGAGGTTCCAATGTAGAGCTGAAGTGTTGTTTTCGGCGAGTTTTGTAATTTTTGTCTAGTTGATATTATCATACATTTTGTTTTAGTGATATTTATTTGCATGCAGTTTTCATTGCTCCACTTAATAAGATTGTCTGTGTCGCTTTGTAATAATATTTCTAGCGTGTTGCAACTTTTATCACTAGTATAAATGGTACAGTCATCGGCAAATAGGTCGCAGGATGAGTGCTCGATGTGTAGTGGAAGGTCATTTATGTAAATGGAAAAAAGTAGAGGGCCGAGAATAGAACCCTGAGGAACACCAGTGTCAATAATAGTTGGGCTTGACAAGGAGTTATTGTACCACACTACTTGCTGTCTGTCGGACAGGAATGATTTAAGTAATGTCACTAGTTTAAAGTTAACTTTCATTGTTTCTAATTTTCTTATTAAAACAGCGTGATCTAACATATCAAATGCTTTCCTAAAGTCTACAAAGATTGCTCCACATATGTTATCGTTATTTATGTTTAGGTGCAAGTTGTCTATCATCTTAGTTAGAGCTGTGTGGCATGAATGCTTTTGTCGAAACCCTGACTGACTGTCAATTAGCAAGTCATTGCTAACTAGGTAATGTAGTGTTGCTTTATGTATGTGTTTTTCTAGTGGTTTAGAAAGCGATGATAAAAGAGAAATAGGTCTATAGTTACCAAGATTACTGTTATCTGACGAGCCAGGTTTGAAGAGAGGATATACTTTGGCAATCTTAAAGGCTGAAGGAAAATAACTTTTAGCAATACATTGATTATATATAAAAGTTAGTGAATCACTAATAGCTGGTGCGGCGTAACGCAGTATTCGATTACTAATTCCGTCAAGCCCTGATGAGCTATTATCCTTAAGGCCAATAAGATAGTTATACACTTCATTAACTGTCATAAAAGGAATGTCGGGTGGAACTGAGTTTGTACATTTGTTTTTACAGAATGCTGAAAGTTTGTCTAAGTCACTACAGGAAGGTGGTATTGTGGATTTCAGACCGTTTATTTCTGCTTGAAAGTGATTGCTGAAGTCGGTGCAAGTAAATGAAGTGTTGGAAGAGAATGAGTCTGGTGCATTACGTTTTTTCGCTAAGGTGTTAATTGCCTTCCATATTTCCTTACTATTTGATTTGTTCTGAACTATATTTCTAAAACGATTTTTCTTTTCTTTCCGAATTAAATATTGAACTTTGTTCCTGTATACCCTGTATGTGTTGAGGTCCTTATTTTTGTGCGCTTGATCTCTCTGCCTCATAGCCTCCAACACTTCCTGCGTGATCCACGGAGATTTTAATTGTCGTTTGACGCGAATTTCCTTAGCTGGTACGTGCGTGTCAAAAACATTATAAAAAATTTTTGTCCAGTATTCAATAGCGTCATCCGGATCAGGAAGTTGGTAAACACGGGCGAGAGGTGCAGTTAGCAAGTCATTTAAAAATAATTCCTTACTGAAATGTTTGAAACTTCTAAATTTGATACTTACATGTTTATTTTTCGGAACTTTACATTTATTCTTTGACCATGTACAGCATACTGGATAGTGGTCACTCATTGCAATATTAGGGACAGAGCATTCTATGATGTTTTCTGGGCAAGTTACGTAGATGTGGTCGATTAGTGTGGTTGATGCTTGTGTTACTCTTGTAGGCTGGTTAACTATTTGTTTTAAGTTGTACGATAATATTATATTTTTCCATGTTAGATTTGAATTGTGTATATCGATGTTGAAATCACCAAGAAGAACAACCTCCTTGACTGTGGCAAATACATTGTCCATCATTATGGTGAAATCTTCGTACCATATAGGTCCTGCACTAGGATTTCGATAAAGATATCCCACCAGAAATGGGCCCTGATTCGGTAGCTTTATTTCCAACCATACACATTCTATCTCTGCTGTCTCTAAGTCGTTTCTGCGGCGAAAATTAAGGGAAGTGGAAATATAAACTGTTATACCTGTCTCTTGTTTTTTGCTTGCGTCTCGCCGAATAGTTTTAAAACCATTTAACGCAATGTCATCGTCTGTTATTCTGTCATTTAGGCGACTTTCTGAAAGTCCAAAAATGTGAAAATTATTACTTAGAATGTATGTAAGTTCGGGGAGTTTACCTAGAAGATGGTAAATATTCAGATGACCAAGTCGTAGACCATCCTTGTGAAGCCACGGTACATAATTACCAGCCATGCTTGTATAGTAAAAAGAAAGATATATTTTAAAAAAAATATAAAAAAATATAATAAAAAAATACAAGTTAAAAAACAGTTAGGCTATGCACACAAAAAGCGCAAAATATTTTTACGAATTAATACTTCACCAAGGAAGTGGAATTCAAGAAATGAGAAATTGCAGAAAATACAATATTAAAATAATTAATACAACTAATAAAAAACAATTTCAACTGAGTATATGAAAATTGTCACAAAACAATCAGGCATACAACATATCACACCAGAACTGCTCAACACAACAAAGTGAAGTTAAACGAGAGATGGAAGAAATTAATAATAGTCACAAGTCAGACAAGTTAAGTATACAACACTTCACACCTTAACACCGAAAATTCTAACAAATTGAAGCTACGCGTGATAATAAGAAATTTAAATTGTAACGAAATAAGTAATCAAAGAAATTTTTTTTTTAGAGGATATTAACCGATAAACTATTAAAAGTTCTGATTATTACCGTTGTATTAAAAAATCAACAAATGTTCAAATGGAGTGAAGGCTGTAGTAACAGAGATTTAGTGAAGCAAAGTGTTTGTTCGTCAATAACTGACGTCTCTGCCGGGCATATAATAGGGATGACTTTGGGCAGACATCATTAATGCTTGTCTAAGTGACGCAGGGCTGAATTGCATCAGATAGACAAGTTCAGGGTTCCACTGAGGACGATAATAAGAACTAGGGGAGGAAGCATGGTGATCTCTGATTTCTTCCGTCCTTGTTGTAGTGTTGGTAGGAGTATTCTGCGCCTGGGACATTGGAATACTGTTGGTAGAGGTACCTGAGTGGGGCTGCTTTGTGACTATGGGGGAAACATGGTATCATAAGATTCGGCTTCCTGATTGAAAGTGGCGTTGTGATAGCTGGAAGGCTGCCTGCTTGCAATAGGTGTGCTTCTTTGAGGGGTAGGTGGGGTTTGTGATGCGTTGTAATTATATGTTGATGTCTCAGTAGATTTCGTTGCATTCTCTATATGGGTTGAGCTGTCTTGTTGTGTCCTTTCTGGATATTTTATGTTTTTGGCCAGGATACTGCTTCCCAGTGTGGATGTGTGAATTTGATCTCTGTAGAGTCGTTTCTTAGGTGCTCCTGAGTTAGATGTAAAGAATGGAGTATTGTTGATGAAGCCAAGGCCGTTTTGTTTACAATAGTTCTGTAGTTTTGTGTTGTAAGTGTCCGCTGTGCGACGCTGAAACCCATAGCATGGTGGTATGATTGATGAAATAAAGATGGAGGCTTTGGGAAATTTTTGTTTTATTGTAGCCACCAATCCTGAGGGGTTTAGGCTCTGCTCATTCATGATATCATTAATTCCTACGTGTAGTGTTGTTTTTGTTATCTTGTGATTAATATCGAACTTATTAATTATGTCCAGTAGTCTTTTAATACCAGCCCCCGGCACTGTCATAACTGAAACGATGTCTTCTCTTGTAGTGGACATTCTTTCACAATAAATACCCTTCAAGAGGGAGTCACCAATTACAATATGTGTAACGTCACTACGTTTTTCTTCACTTTGTTTTCTATTAGATTGATGCTGCTGCCTTTTGTGGTGTTCTTTTTGTGGACTGTTGTGATGGCTCTGAGATTTGTGAATTTGGTTTTCGGGCACTGGAACGTTGTCTGGTAGGGATGCTGATACCTGCTCATTTTCTGTTGAACAATCCTCAAGAACTTGAAATCTGTTGGTAATTTTGACTCCAATGGGATATGTTGTGTTTGTGAGTGTCTCTTCGTGTTTTTTGTGTACAGTTTGGTGGTGACCTTTTTGCTGATTTGGCGTATTTTTATGTATGGATTCTTCGCAATCTTCTACTATTGTTTGAGGATGATCTGGTTGTCTTATCTTATAGAGTGAGAAGTCTCTCTGCAGTTTTTCGATGATGTCCTTCATGCTAGAATTGTCTTCCCTCAGAGATACTATCTCCCTTTTAAGAAGTTCGTTTTCGGCCTTGAGCGATGTCTGTATACTAGACATGAGATCACCAATTAAACTTCGTAGCGTGTCCTCCATATTTTGCATTAGCTCCTGGCAGCACGACACAGGTAACTTCGTGGTGTCTTCTTTTTGTTGCTCAAGAGATACAGTTTCAGCTTTTCGTATATTTTCATGGTCCATGGGGTATTCGATGGCCAACATAGGTTTAGAAATTGTAGGGGTGTCTGTTATTGTATCCAATACTGCAGAAGGTAGAATTTCTGATTCACTGTGAGACATTGGGTTGCAGCTGATGTTGAGAATGTCGTTGTCGGTAGTAAAGTCACTTATGCCTGGAATCATTGAGTCTACTGCCAAGTGGGGCATAGAAACAGCGGAGTCCATTTTAGTGTTTTCTAACTCAACATCAGTTACAATTTTTGCAGATTCTTTTAATTCTTCAAATTCTGTTTCTAGCCATGATTCGATAGCTGCGGCAGTCCCCTGGGTCATAATTTTGTTCTTAGTGTGATAAAGGTGAATTTTGAGAAGTGGTGTTGTTATAACGTCTTCTACTAGTGCACCATTTATGTCTGTTCTTGACTCTACAAGTCCTGTTTCGTAGAATTTAATGACAATCTTTATGGTCGTTGGTCTTAAACGAGCGTCCCTGGGGCCCACTGTTAGCTGCGAACTAACACCTTCTTCCAAGCATGACATTGTTACATTCCACCGGGCGTTTTGTTATCGGTGAGGAACAATGATAGGAAACTCTTTACAGAGCGATACAACAGGAGGCAATCTGATCATCAGAAGAAGTCCCCCCATCGGACAAGTGTTTCGGCCCAGTATACTCCTTTACACTCTAAGGGGGGCGGGCCCACTTGGGTCATGACTCCCAAGCGTCTCAGCCTCCTGTTGTCTTGTATCGAAAATGAACCCATTTCACTTATGGTAGCAACTTTAATCCACAACTCCGCCAGCCGTGGAGGCAATTGTGAAAGTAACAAAGAGAAGACAAATTATTCCGTTCGTTCCGTCGCACACACTGAGACACCATCGCGAAGCCGCCGAGCCTAGCCACTGAAATTCTGACTCTGACATTGTATACCGGGAAAATTTTATGATGCTTGACGCAACGCTTACCAACAACTGACCTCTTGCTTTGGCGAAGGTCACATTCGGATGAGTCATGTAGTCATTGTTAAAAATATCCTCCAGTAACATAGAGAAAAAACTGATACACATTTCAACGGTATTCTATAAAATGTTACACATTACATTAACACAATATCATGTTTAAAAATTTCACCGTCTAATAACCAATATACTGATGTAAAAATCCACGGAATGTGACTTAAACTTCCTGCGTTAATGCTGCGAAATGTGAGAGCAGATAAAAAACACGTCCGTCCATGACGAAGGGAATCAGCAGCGGATATCAGCAGCAAAGAAAAACAAATATCTGTTGTTAAATCTTTAAAATTCCTGATACAGAACAGCGACGTGTTATACCAGATCAGCAGACTATGTCGGTCTGCACAATAGTGGAGCAACGATTATTTCATTCAATAAAATGTTTGTTCAATAACTATTTCAATATTCATACTGGATATGAACATGACTACATTAAAGACTGACATCTCAAATCGTTACAGAAACCACTACTGCAAGAATTTCTGCTTTGACGTAGGCAGGAGGGGGCAGGGGCATCTGCATTGGTGGATAGGAGATGATGGTGTGTGTGTGTGTGTGTGTGTGTGTGTGTGTGTGTGTGTGTGTGTGTGTGTGATTTAACAGGATACACGGGGAGCTTTTCGTATGAGAAGTTATACGATTTACATAACACATCCAATACCATAATTCCCGCCGTAAGTACGTCGGTCGGTCACATCATGCACACCGTCATTTGCGCACTTTTCTATTTTCGAGAGAGTACATTAACTTTCGACCACAGCTAAGGGGGTGCAACTGTGGTTGAAAGTTAGACAATAATTGTATTGTTTCCCTTATATGTACTCTCCCGAAAATAGAAAAGTGCGCGAATGACGGTGTGCATGAACAGTTTGATTATTGAAAGAAGCCAACAACACAATTGATAAACAGTACATGAACTGGAGACAGGAAGGTGCGGAGATGCAGATTAAATCAACAGACAATCAAGATACTCTTCTGTCCAGTTTCATTCGGGAAACGGATTTAACTCATCATTTTCTTAAAAATAACCTTAAAATATAAGTTTTTGTTTCTTCAAGACAGAATTTTAATTTAAAGTATTGCAGACTTATTATTATTATGGATCAAAATGATAAGATAGCTGCAATCAAAAACCTGTCAATTTTGACGGGTTGTTGCTAGTATCCACATAACATATGCGCCAATGCATCTATACTTAGTTTTTAGGTGTGCTTCGATTTGGCAAGGCGCGCACCGCTCAGCCTAGATACAATATTAGGGAGCATTCCAGAAGTACAAGACTGTGATCTGGTTAAATAGGTGACAAGGCACCTGACTTACATGATAATATTACTATATCTGTTTTTTTTAATGAGTTTTGCTTCGTTTTGGCGAGGCGCGTCCGCTCAACCTGGAGACAATATTAGGGTGCATGTCTAGACATAAAGATCAAGTATATGGCAATGAATCAGATATATGGCGTGCAAAGAGAATTCCATTTTTGTATAGCCAGTTTCATACTTAAAAGTACGTGGATGGTCCTGGGTTCGCATCCCTAGTGTAAGCCTATGTCTTCTGTCTTATAATTTTCTATTTCTTTATTTCTTACAAGTGCTCATAACATCCCCATTTATGTGTAGTATTTATTCACGTGAAAATATGTCTTGTTTATTGTGAGGTGCCAACTTCAGTGTCTGTCAAGAAATGCGATACCTAGTTCTCAGGGGCAGAAGTTGACCTCATAATTGTATAGTACATGGAGTGTGTGTGATTGTGTGTGTCCGCAGAAAGGCGGAGCAAGGACAAGATAATAAAAAAATATTTAAAACGCATGCTTTTAATGCACTAAAAAACCCAAAAACAATTTGTCAAGGAGTTTTTTAAAGCTTGCAGTAAAAAAAAATGTAACACCAAATTGAAAAAAGCATCGGGCTCTAAGTGCTCCTCATATATTTTATCCATAAGAGTCTAATGAAGTATAAAGCAGAAGTTAATTTCATGCAGAATCAGCACCCCACGCTGTTTGTCAATTTGATGTTAAATTTTTTGACTGCAAGCTATAAACTCCTTGAAAAATATTATTTGTGGCTTTTTAGTGCATTAAAAGCCTGTGTTTAAAATATATATATATATATATATATATATATATATATATATATATATATATATATATATATATATATATATATATATATATCTTCTTTTTAGTGTTAGAAAAATTATGACACACTAAAACATAAACAATATTTTTACTTATTGTAAATCTGGTTTAAAATTTCTTAAGCGGTCCATTTCTTTTACAGCGTCAATATTACATGGCTTTGTGAGTGTTAATTTTGTGCAATCAATTTCTTCAACTTGAAGGCCATCTAGAGATCGAACGACTTTCCCTTGATTCATAATTTTATAATTTGGATTGTTTCCCTTGATTTAGCTAGACTCTTCTTTGAGTATTGCCCGGTTTTACTCATAGAAAAAAATAAAGCACACCACGTACTCTTGAATTTTTAATAACTTGATTATGGCCCCTGATTTGTTTACATTTCTTTAAGAAAAACTTTAATTACTCATAATGTCATAATTACAATATTAAATTACAGTAGAACTCCATTTATCCGAACCCCATGGGACCGAGCATCGTTCGGATAATCAAATGTTCGGATAATTGGATTACATAATGTATCGAGTACATGTACACATATTTCTAAAAATAATTAACCATCACAAGGAAAATACTCTATAAAACATATTTACTTGTACTGTAATAATAATACCCACACTGTATTAGATCACTGTATCACCAAAATCTTTCATTACACTGCAGTGCATGTACTACTTGTATTAATTTTTTTTTTTTTTAAGAAAGAGAAATGTTATCAAAATAACATTACAAACGATTCAAAACCAGGCGCAACTAACGTATACATGTACTTGCACAGATGTAGCCCACTATTTAAAATAATGAGGAATCCTCTTTTGCACCAAACTGGATAGTCTCCTTTTGGCTGCTAAGTCCCGCATTGTCTTCAACAGCAGAAGCTGTGTAGGACAGCTGTCATCTTCTTGCTCGTACCAAGCCATCGCTGTTTCTAGTGCTATAAAGGCCTCTTCAGGATTTGGTCGACGTTTTGGGTTTTCTTCATAATCTACAAGTACATCATGTACATCTGATGAGTCTTCATCATCGGTCACTACATGTATTTGGTTTTATTCTTGCACAAAAGACAAAATTTCTTCGTCATTCAAAAACTGAAAACCAGAATCATTATCAACTTCTAGCCACATGTGTGCATCATCTTTGTCACAGTCCGAAAATCCGGGCATTGCTTGAAACAGTTCCACAACTTCATTTATTCCATCATCACTTGTGTCCACTGCAGTAGTTTCATTTCCTCATTTTTTCCCAAGCAATCTATTCCCAGCCTTGTTGAGATTATCTTGTGACAGGGTGGTCCAAGCATCAGCTAACATATAGCAGCAGTCTTTGAGATTTAGCTTTTTGGAAAACGCCACCACACTTTCTTCATCAGCAGCCAACAATAAACGACGCAGGACTTCCTTCTTGTACATCTTTTTAAGCTTTGCTATAACACCCTGATCCATTGGTTGAATCAGTGCTGTTACATTGGGAGGCAGAAAAATTACTTTAAAATTTGCATCAACTGCATTCAATGTATCCGTCTCTGGATGAGATGGTGCATTGTCCAGTAGAAGAATTACTTTTCCAGTTTGCTTTTCTTGTTCTCTCAACCTCTTCACATTTGGGAGGAACAGATTTGTATACCAATCAAGAAATATTTCACTATTTATCCAAGCACTCTTCTGTGCTTTGTAGCACAATGGGAGACATGTCACATTCTTTAAACGACGTGGTTTTTTTGGCTTTGCCGATCATTAGCACCGGTAAACGATGACTTCCACTGGCATTCGCGGCTACCAAAATTGTTACTCTCTCTTTGCACTTTTTAAACCCAGGGGCAGCTGCTTCGCTCTGAGATGCAAGTGATTTTGGAGGCAATGATTTCCAGTATAAGCCAGTCTCATCGGCATTATACACATCATCGAGTGAATAACCTTCTTCTTCCAAAAAAGCCAAGAATGTTTCTTTAAAATTTTCAGCGGCAGTTGCATCGCTAGGTAAAAATTTCCCTTGAATCTCCAATTCTCGTATGCCATGACGAGATTTCAAGTTTCGTAACCATCCCTGGCTAGCCTTAAAGTCAGGAGGACCGTCAAGTTGATTGTTGAACTGAAGTGTCTTTTCACACAATAGAGAGCCAGAGATAGGTTACCCTTTGGTTCTTCTTTGCACAAACCATATATACAAAGCCTCTTCCAATTTCAAATCTTTCGCATTCCTCATGGTTTTACGTTTCTTCGACCCATTTTAACTATCCAATTTCGATGCAAAACTCATAATTTTATCCTTGTTACTTTTGATGTCAGAGACGGTAGCTTTCCCAACATTGAAAATCCTCGCAAGTGAAGACACAGTTTCACCTTTTCCTAGTCTCTTGATAATTTCTGTTTTCGTTTCAATTGACAAAACATTGCGGTTCCTTTTATATGCTTTAGGCCTACTGGAAGATGCCATATCGCACAGAGAAATACTTGTACACCAAAATTATTCTGCTGTAGTAGCAGACACAATTATTTTAAGTTGAACTGTCTGTTTAGCCAGTGTTCTGCCTAGAACGCACACGTACACTGGCTAAACAGACAGTTCAACTTAAAATAATTGTGTCTGCTACTACAGCAGAATAATTTTGGTGTACAAGTATTTCTCTGTGCGATATGGCATCTTCCAGTAGGCCTAAAGCATATAAAAGGAACCGCAATGTTTTGTCAATTGAAACGAAAACAGAAATTATCAAGAGACTAGGAAAAGGTGAAACTGTGTCTTCACTTGCGAGGATTTTCAATGTTGGGAAAGCTACCGTCTCTGACATCAAAAGTAACAAGGATAAAATTATGAGTTTTGCATCGAAATTGGATAGTGAAAATGGGTCGAAGAAACGTAAAACCATGAGAAATGCGAAAGATTTGAAATTGGAAGAGGCTTTGTATATATGGTT
This sequence comes from Oreohelix idahoensis, assembly GCA_024509875.1. Classification (NCBI taxonomy): domain Eukaryota; kingdom Metazoa; phylum Mollusca; class Gastropoda; order Stylommatophora; family Oreohelicidae; genus Oreohelix; species Oreohelix idahoensis. The sequence continues at coordinate 188,126 of JAMPIV010008361.1, forward strand.
TGTGCAAAGAAGAAGCAAAGGGGAACCTATCTCTGGCTCTCTATTGTGTGAAAAGGCACTTCAGTTCAACAATCAACTTGACGGTCCTCCTGACTTTAAGGCTAGCCAGGGATGGTTACGAAACTTGAAATCTCGTCATGGCATACGAGAATTGGAGATTCAAGGGAAATTTTTACCTAGCGATGCAACTGCCGCTGAAAATTTTAAAGAAACATTCTTGGCTTTTTTGGAAGAAGAAGGTTATTCACTCGATGATGTGTATAATGCCGATGAGACTGGCTTATACTGGAAATCATTGCCTCCAAAATCACTTGCATCTCAGAGCGAAGCAGCTGCCCCTGGGTTTAAAAAGTGCAAAGAGAGAGTAACAATTTTGGTAGCCGCGAATGCCAGTGGAAGTCATCGTTTACCGGTGCTAATGATCGGCAAAGCCAAAAAACCACGTCGTTTAAAGAATGTGACATGTCTCCCATTGTGCTACAAAGCACAGAAGAGTGCTTGGATAAATAGTGAAATATTTCTTGATTGGTATACAAATCTGTTCCTCCCAAATGTGAAGAGGTTGAGAGAACAAGAAAAGCAAACTGGAAAAGTAATTCTTCTACTGGACAATGCACCATCTCATCCAGAGACGGATACATTGAATGCAGTTGATGCAAATTTTAAAGTAATTTTTCTGCCTCCCAATGTAACAGCACTGATTCAACCAATGGATCAGGGTGTTATAGCAAAGCTTAAAAAGATGTACAAGAAGGAAGTCCTGCGTCGTTTATTGTTGGCTGCTGATGAAGAAAGTGTGGTGGCGTTTTTTTCCAAAAAGCTAAATCTCAAAGACTGCTGCTATATGTTAGCTGATGCTTGGACCACCCTGTCACAAGATAATCTCAACAAGGCTGGGAATAGATTGCTTGGGAAAAAATGAGGAAATGAAACTACTGCAGTGGACACAAGTGATGATGGAATAAATGAAGTTGTGGAACTGTTTCAAGCAATGCCCGGATTTTTTGGACTGTGACAAAGATGATGCACACATGTGGCTAGAAGTTGATAATGATTCTGGTTTTCAGTTTTTGAATGACGAAGAAATTTTGTCTTTTGTGCAAGAATAAAACCAAATACATGTAGTGACCGATGATGAAGACTCATCAGATGTACATGATGTACTTGTAGATTATGAAGAAAACCCAAAACGTCGACCAAATCCTGAAGAGGCCTTTATAGCACTAGAAACAGCGATGGCTTGGTACGAGCAAGAAGATGACAGCTGTCCTACACAGCTTCTGCTGTTGAAGACAATGCGGGACTTAGCAGCCAAAAGGAGACTATCCAGTTTGGTGCAAAAGAGGATTCCTCATTATTTTAAATAGTGGGCTACATCTGTGCAAGTACATGTATACGTTAGTTGCGCCTGGTTTTGAATCGTTTGTAATGTTATTTTGATAACATTTCTCTTTCTTAAAAAAAAAAAAAAATTAATACAAGTAGTACATGCACTGCAGTGTAATGAAAGATTTTGGTGATACAGTGATCTAATACAGTGTGGGTATTATTATTACAGTACAAGTAAATATGTTTTATAGAGTATTTTCCTTGTGATGGTTAATTATTTTTAGAAATATGTGTACATGTACTCGATACATTATGTAATCCAATTATCCGAACATTTGATTATCCGAACGATGCTCGGTCCCATGGGGTTCGGATAAATGGAGTTCTACTGTAATTTAATATTGTAATTATGACATTATGAGTAATTAAAGTTTTTTCTTAAAGAAATGTAAACAAATCAGGGTCCTTAATCAAATTAATGAAAAATTGAATAGTACATGGTATGCTTTATTTTTTTCTATGAGTAAAACCGGGCAATACTCAAAGAAGAGTCTAGCTAAATCAAGGGAAACAATCCAAATTATAAAATTATGAATCAAGGGAAAGTCGTTCGATCTCTAGATGGCCTTCAGATTGAAGAAATTTATTGCACCAAATTAACAGGCACAAAGCCATGTAATATTGACGCTCTAAAAGAAATGGACCCATCTTTGATTTTAGACCAGATTTACAATAAGTCAAAATATTGTTTATGTTTTTAGTTTGTCATAATTTTTCTAACACTAAAAAGAAGATATATATATATATATAATATATATATAATATATATATATATATATATATATATATATATATATATATATATATATATATTAAACACACGCTTTTAATGCACTAAAAACCCAAAAATAATTTTTCAAGGAGTTTATAGCTTGCAGTCAAAAAATATAACATCAAATTGACAAACAGCGTGGGGTGCTGATTCTGCATGAAATTAACTTCTGCTTTTTACTTCATTAGACACTTATGGATAAAATATATGATAAGCACTTAGAGCCCCATGCTTTTTTCAATTTGGTGTTACATTTTTTTACTGCAAGCTTTAAACTCCTTGACAAATTGTTTTTGGGTTTTTAGTGCATTAAAAGCATGCGTTTTAAATATTTTTTTATTATCTTGTCCTTGCTCCGCCTTTCTGCGGACACACACAATCACACACACTCCATGTACTATACAATTATGAGGTCAACTTCTGCCCCTGAGAACTAGGTATCGCATTTCTTGACAGACACTGAAGTTGGCACCTCACAATAAACAAGACATATTTTCACGTGAATAAATACTACACATAAATGGGGATGTTATGAGCACTTGTAAGAAATAAAGAAATAGAAAATTATAAGACAGAAGACATAGGCTTACACTAGGGATGCGAACCCAGGACCATCCACGTACTTTTAAGTATGAAACTGGCTATACAAAAATGGAATTCTCTTTGCACGCCATATATCTGATTCATTGCCATATACTTGATCTTTATGTCTAGACATGCACCCTAATATTGTCTCCAGGTTGAGCGGACGCGCCTCGCCAAAACGAAGCAAAACTCATTAAAAAAAACAGATATAGTAATATTATCATGTAAGTCAGGTGCCTTGTCACCTATTTAACCAGATCACAGTCTTGTACTTCTGGAATGCTCCCTAATATTGTATCTAGGCTGAGCGGTGCGCGCCTTGCCAAATCGAAGCACACCTAAAAACTAAGTATAGATGCATTGGCGCATATGTTATGTGGATACTAGCAACAACCCGTCAAAATTGACAGGTTTTTAATTGCAGCCATCTTATCATTTTGATCCATAATAATAAGTCTGCAATACTTTAAATTAAAATTTTGTCTTGAAGAAACAAACAAAAACTTAAATTTTAAGGTTACTTTTAAGGAAATGATGAGTGAAATCCGTTTCCCGAATGAAACTGGACAGAAGAGTATCTTGATTGTCTGTTGATTTAATCTGCATCTCCGCACCTTCCTGTCTCCAGTTCATGTACTGTTTATCAATTGTGTTGTTGGCTTCTTTCCATAATCAAACTGTTCATGCACACCGTCATTTGCGCACTTTTCTATTTTCGGGAGAGTACATATAAGGGAAACAATACAATTATTGTCTAACTTTCAACCACAGTTGCACCCCCTTAGCTGTGGTTGAAAGTTAATGTACTCTCTCGAAAATAGAAAAGTGCGCAAATGACGGTGTGCATGATGTGACCGACCGACGTACTTACGGCGGGAATTATGGTATTGGATGGTTATGTAAAATCGTATAACTTCTCATACGAAAAGCTCCCCGTGTATCCTGTTAAATCACACACACACACACACACACACACACACACACACACACACACACACACACACACACCATCATCCCCTATCCACCAACGCAGATGCCCCTGCCCCCTCCTGCCTACGTCAAAGCAGAAATTGGTGCAGTAGTGGGTTCTGTAACGATTTGAGATGTCAGTCTTTAATGTAGTCGTGTTCATATCCAGGATGAATATTGAAATAGTTATTGAACAAACATTTTTATTGAATGAAATAATCGTTGCTCCACTATTGTGCAGACCGACATAGTCTGCTGATCTGGTATAACACGTCGCTGTTCTGTATCAGGAATTTTAAAGATTTAACAACAGATATTTGTTTTTCTTTGCTGCTGATATCCGCTGCTGATTCCCTTCGTCATGGACGGACGTGTTTTTTATCTGCTCTCACATTTCGCAGCATTAACGCAGGAAGTTTAAGTCACATTCCGTGGATTTTTACATCAGTATATTGGTTATTAGACGGTGAAATTTTTAAACATGATATTGTGTTAATGTAATGTGTAACATTTTATAGAATACCGTTGAAATGTGTATCAGTTTTTTCTCTATGTTACTGGAGGATATTTTTAACAATGACTACATGACTCATCCGAATGTGACCTTCGCCAAAGCAAGAGGTCAGTTGTTGGTAAGCGTTGCGTCAAGCATCATAAAATTTTCCCGGTATACAATGTCAGAGTCAGAATTTCAGTGGCTAGGCTCGGCGGCTTCGCGATGGTGTCTCAGTGTGTGCGACGGAACGAACGGAATAATTTGTCTTCTCTTTGTTACTTTCACAATTGCCTCCACGGCTGGCGGAGTTGTGGATTAAAGTTGCTACCATAAGTGAAATGGGTTCATTTTCGATACAAGACAACAGGAGGCTGAGACGCTTGGGAGTCATGACCCAAGGAAGAAGGTGTTAGTTCGCAGCTAACAGTGGGCCCCAGGGACGCTCGTTTAAGACCAACGACCATAAAGAACTATGCTTTGAACAAAGAGAGGGCTATTCACCTAAAACTTAAAGGTTGTAGAACAGGGTCCGGTATAACCTTGAAGCTATCAAGTCATGGAAAATGTGTAACTATAACATTCCAGAACACCTTTCAGTACGAGGCATTTCGTTTCATTGTCATTAAATTCTACGAAACAGGACTTGTAGAGTCAAGAACAGACATAAATGGTGCACTAGTAGAAGACGTTATAACAACACCACTTCTCAAAATTCACCTTTATCACACTAAGAACAAAATTATGACCCAGGGGACTGCCGCAGCTATCGAATCATGGCTAGAAACAGAATTTGAAGAATTAAAAGAATCTGCAAAAATTGTAACTGATGTTGAGTTAGAAAACACTAAAATGGACTCCGCTGTTTCTATGCCCCACTTGGCAGTAGACTCAATGATTCCAGGCATAAGTGACTTTACTACCGACAACGACATTCTCAACATCAGCTGCAACCCAATGTCTCACAGTGAATCAGAAATTCTACCTTCTGCAGTATTGGATACAATAACAGACACCCCTACAATTTCTAAACCTATGTTGGCCATCGAATACCCCATGGACCATGAAAATATACGAAAAGCTGAAACTGTATCTCTTGAGCAACAAAAAGAAGACACCACGAAGTTACCTGTGTCGTGCTGCCAGGAGCTAATGCAAAATATGGAGGACACGCTACGAAGTTTAATTGGTGATCTCATGTCTAGTATACAGACATCGCTCAAGGCCGAAAACGAACTTCTTAAAAGGGAGATAGTATCTCTGAGGGAAGACAATTCTAGCATGAAGGACATCATCGAAAAACTGCAGAGAGACTTCTCACTCTATAAGATAAGACAACCAGATCATCCTCAAACAATAGTAGAAGATTGCGAAGAATCCATACATAAAAATACGCCAAATCAGCAAAGGTCACCACCAAACTGTACACAAAAAACACGAAGAGACACTCACAAACACAACATATCCCATTGGAGTCAAAATTACCAACAGATTTCAAGTTCTTGAGGATTGTTCAACAGAAAATGAGCAGGTATCAGCATCCCTACCAGACAACGTTCCAGTGCCCGAAAACCAAATTCACAAATCTCAGAGCCATCACAACAGTCCACAAAAAGAACACCACAAAAGGCAGCAGCATCAATCTAATAGAAAACAAAGTGAAGAAATACGTAGTGACGTTACACATATTGTAATTGGTGACTCCCTCTTGAAGGGTATTTATTGTGAAAGAATGTCCACTACAAGAGAAGACATCGTTTCAGTTATGACAGTGCCGGGGGCTGGTATTAAAAGACTACTGGACATAATTAATAAGTTCGATATTAATCACAAGATAACAAAAACAACACTACACGTAGGAATTAATGATATCATGAATGAGCAGAGCCTAAACCCCTCAGGATTGGTGGCTACAATAAAACAAAAATTTCCCAAAGCCTCCATCTTTATTTCATCAATCATACCACCATGCTATGGGTTTCAGCGTCGCACAGCGGACACTTACAACACAAAACTACAGAACTATTGTAAACAAAACGGCCTTGGCTTCATCAACAATACTCCATTCTTTACATCTAACTCAGGAGCACCTAAGAAACGACTCTACAGAGATCAAATTCACACATCCACACTGGGAAGCAGTATCCTGGCCAAAAACATAAAATATCCAGAAAGGACACAACAAGACAGCTCAACCCATATAGAGAATGCAACGAAATCTACTGAGACATCAACATATAATTACAACGCATCACAAACCCCACCTACCCCTCAAAGAAGCACACCTATTGCAAGCAGGCAGCCTTCCAGCTATCACAACGCCACTTTCAATCAGGAAGCCGAATCTTATGATACCATGTTTCCCCCATTAGTCACAAAGCAGCCCCACTCAGGTACCTCTACCAACAGTATTCCAATGTCCCAGGCGCAGAATACTCCTACCAACACTACAACAAGGACGGAAGAAATCAGAGATCACCATGCTTCCTCCCCTAGTTCTTATTATCGTCCTCAGTGGAACCCTGAACTTGTCTATCTGATGCAATTCAGCCCTGCGTCACTTAGACAAGCATTAATGATGTCTGCCCAAAGTCATCCCTATTATATGCCCGGCAGAGACGTCAGTTATTGACGAACAAACACTTTGCTTCACTAAATCTCTGTTACTACAGCCTTCACTCCATTTGAACATTTGTTGATTTTTTAATACAACGGTAATAATCAGAACTTTTAATAGTTTATCGGTTAATATCCTCTAAAAAAAAAATTTCTTTGATTACTTATTTCGTTACAATTTAAATTTCTTATTATCACGCGTAGCTTCAATTTGTTAGAATTTTCGGTGTTAAGGTGTGAAGTGTTGTATACTTAACTTGTCTGACTTGTGACTATTATTAATTTCTTCCATCTCTCGTTTAACTTCACTTTGTTGTGTTGAGCAGTTCTGGTGTGATATGTTGTATGCCTGATTGTTTTGTGACAATTTTCATATACTCAGTTGAAATTGTTTTTTATTAGTTGTATTAATTATTTTAATATTGTATTTTCTGCAATTTCTCATTTCTTGAATTCCACTTCCTTGGTGAAGTATTAATTCGTAAAAATATTTTGCGCTTTTTGTGTGCATAGCCTAACTGTTTTTTAACTTGTATTTTTTTTATTATATTTTTTTATATTTTTTTTTTAAATATATCTTTCTTTTTACTATACAAGCATGGCTGGTAATTATGTACCGTGGCTTCACAAGGATGGTCTACGACTTGGTCATCTGAATATTTACCATCTTCTAGGTAAACTCCCCGAACTTACATACATTCTAAGTAATAATTTTCACATTTTTGGACTTTCAGAAAGTCGCCTAAATGACAGAATAACAGACGATGACATTGCGTTAAATGGTTTTAAAACTATTCGGCGAGACGCAAGCAAAAAACAAGAGACAGGTATAACAGTTTATATATTTCCACTTCCCTTAATTTTCGCCGCAGAAACGACTTAGAGACAGCAGAGATAGAATGTGTATGGTTGGAAATAAAGCTACCGAATCAGGGCCCATTTCTGGTGGGATATCTTTATCGAAATCCTAGTGCAGGACCTATATGGTACGAAGATTTCACCATAATGATGGACAATGTATTTGCCACAGTCAAGGAGGTTGTTCTTCTTGGTGATTTCAACATCGATATACACAATTCAAATCTAACATGGAAAAATATAATATTATCGTACAACTTAAAACAAATAGTTAACCAGCCTACAAGAGTAACACAAGCATCAACCACACTAATCGACCACATCTACGTAACTTGCCCAGAAAACATCATAGAATGCTCTGTCCCTAATATTGCAATGAGTGACCACTATCCAGTATGCTGTACATGGTCAAAGAATAAATGTAAAGTTCCGAAAAATAAACATGTAAGTATCAAATTTAGAAGTTTCAAACATTTCAGTAAGGAATTATTTTTAAATGACTTGCTAACTGCACCTCTCGCCCGTGTTTACCAACTTCCTGATCCGGATGACGCTATTGAATACTGGACAAAAATTTTTTATAATGTTTTTGACACGCACGTACCAGCTAAGGAAATTCGCGTCAAACGACAATTAAAATCTCCGTGGATCACGCAGGAAGTGTTGGAGGCTATGAGGCAGAGAGATCAAGCGCACAAAAATAAGGACCTCAACACATACAGGGTATACAGGAACAAAGTTCAATATTTAATTCGGAAAGAAAAGAAAAATCGTTTTAGAAATATAGTTCAGAACAAATCAAATAGTAAGGAAATATGGAAGGCAATTAACACCTTAGCGAAAAAACGTAATGCACCAGACTCATTCTCTTCCAACACTTCATTTACTTGCACCGACTTCAGCAATCACTTTCAAGCAGAAATAAACGGTCTGAAATCCACAATACCACCTTCCTGTAGTGACTTAGACAAACTTTCAGCATTCTGTAAAAACAAATGTACAAACTCAGTTCCACCCGACATTCCTTTTATGACAGTTAATGAAGTGTATAACTATCTTATTGGCCTTAAGGATAATAGCTCATCAGGGCTTGACGGAATTAGTAATCGAATACTGCGTTACGCCGCACCAGCTATTAGTGATTCACTAACTTTTATATATAATCAATGTATTGCTAAAAGTTATTTTCCTTCAGCCTTTAAGATTGCCAAAGTATATCCTCTCTTCAAACCTGGCTCGTCAGATAACAGTAATCTTGGTAACTATAGACCTATTTCTCTTTTATCATCGCTTTCTAAACCACTAGAAAAACACATACATAAAGCAACACTACATTACCTAGTTAGCAATGACTTGCTAATTGACAGTCAGTCAGGGTTTCGACAAAAGCATTCATGCCACACAGCTCTAACTAAGATGATAGACAACTTGCACCTAAACATAAATAACGATAACATATGTGGAGCAATCTTTGTAGACTTTAGGAAAGCATTTGATATGTTAGATCACGCTGTTTTAATAAGAAAATTAGAAACAATGAAAGTTAACTTTAAACTAGTGACATTACTTAAATCATTCCTGTCCGACAGACAGCAAGTAGTGTGGTACAATAACTCCTTGTCAAGCCCAACTATTATTGACACTGGTGTTCCTCAGGGTTCTATTCTCGGCCCTCTACTTTTTTCCATTTACATAAATGACCTTCCACTACACATCGAGCACTCATCCTGCGACCTATTTGCCGATGACTGTACCATTTATACTAGTGATAAAAGTTGCAACACGCTAGAAATATTATTACAAAGCGACACAGACAATCTTATTAAGTGGAGCAATGAAAACTGCATGCAAATAAATATCACTAAAACAAAATGTATGATAATATCAACTAGACAAAAATTACAAAACTCGCCGAAAACAACACTTCAGCTCTACATTGGAACCTCTTTAATTGAAAATGTAAATGAATATAAAACACTAGGACTCATAATTGACCAACATTTAAGTTGGAATTCGCATGTACAAGCACTGACCAAACAAACGGCACAAAAAGTTTACCAGTTAGCTAAAATCAAACATTTCCTAGATGAGGAGACACGAAAAATGTTCTATACATCCCAGATACAAACACATCTAGACTATTGTTCCACAATTTGGGATGGCTGCACCATGTCCAACACTAAAAGACTCTTTTCATTACAAAAACGTGCAGTGCGCCTAATTTCAGACAAAAACCTCACACAGTGTGTAGACGCATATACATATCTTAACATATTACCACTAAGAAAGCGCCTTCTCTTCAACAAAGCCAAATTTATTCACAAAATCTTGTCACAGAATGCTCCAACGTATCTGTGGCCTATTTTCAAATACAGCGGAAGACGCAGTCAACGCTTAAATAAATTACACATGCCCAAGCCTAGGCTCGACTTATTCAAGAAAAGTTTAGCTTTTTCTGCTGCTCATCTGTGGAATACTCTTCCACACGACTTAAAAAATACTCTTAGTCCATATTCATTCAATCACAGACTTTTCAAATACATCATGAGTGCAGATTATATGCCACCCTAATTTCGTTATGTTCTTAAATAATTACGCTGTCACCTCAGGGGCGCATTCCCATAGTCAGTTATGACTGAAGGGGCTATTATTATTATTATTATTATTATTACATAACATCATATGTAGGTTTTAAAGTTAATTTTGTCCTGTTTAGTATAAATTATGATACGCATCTGTAAATTTGTGTAACTGTTATTGTACTGTTACAATGTTGGGATTTTATTTTATTGTACTTTCTTGTTATTTTATTATTTAAGTAACATTTAGGATACGTGTGAGAATAAATAGATTAACTATGGAAGAAGAGAGAAAGGAAGGGCAGAATGTTAGACGGGCCTGCGTGACCAATTCTAAACCCTTTGAAAATAAAGTTCGTTCGTTCGTTCGTTCGTTCGTTCTATCTATCTATCTATCTATCTATCTATCTATCTATCTATCTATCTATCTATCTATCTATCTATCTATCTATCTATCTATCTATCTATCTATCTATCTATCTATCTATCTATCTATCTATCTATCTATCTATCTATTTATCTATCTATCTATCTATCTATCTATCTATCTATCTATCTATCTATCTATCTATCTATCTATCTATCTATCTATCTATCTATCTATCTATCTATCTATCTATCTATCTATCTCTGATAATGTTTGTACTTTTCAACATATGTTATGTCATGCTTATAAGTAATTAATGTTAATATGAGTGTGCTATATTATTATTTTACTTTACAACGTTGAATTCCTTGAATTTGATATGTAAAATGCATATGAGAATAAATGAATTCAGTATGAAAGGTGAGAGAAAGGAAGGGCAGAATGTCAATGATTATAAATGAAAATTATTGTGAAACCCCCCGTATAAACAGAAATGAGAACATGTACAGTAGACATACCGATAACATCTAAAAAGTTGGTTGTGCATCACATACAAACAAAGTGGCGAATGGGTAATTAAATTGCTTTCATTGCAGATGTATTCCTGCCCGGATTATTTCCGATATTTTGGAGCGTTTCAGAATGCAGGACAATTATAATAGGTGGCTTTGTGTATATATTCTTTTATGAAACATTTCTTTCCTGTCCTCAAGATGATGTAGGCCTATATAATTCCCTTATAACGTGTTCTGTAAAGCTCCTAAAATGTCACATAAAATCATTTTCAGACCGAAAGCACCTTCAAATATTTGTTGTTGTTGTTTTGATTAAATGATGGGTGGAGATCGGGCACTCAAACTCTGATCATTGTTGCCTCTTCTCGTTCCATCTTGGTCTACCCTGTTCAACCTGAAAGTTGGTTATAATTGGGGTATTTAGTGTCATTTTATTTACTAATTTTGTATTCAATTTAAATAACTGTTGTTTTTTGCAGTTGCTGATTTTTATTTATATTAGTATTTGTCAATTTTATTTTCTCTTTTGTATTGTTTCTAGATAACTATTGTCCTTTACACTTGGTTTTAATTTGTATTAGTATTTGTTCTTTTTGAGTTGTTGTCCCTTTTTTTTAATAACTTGTCTTTCCTTGTCCTATGAGTAGTTTTTTTTTTTTTTGTTAATGCTTTGTTAGTTCTTGCTGCTTAATTTCTATTTAGTTGGGTGATTTTCCTGAAGTTCTAACCTTATATTTTTTCCTTTGTTTTATGTATATATCTTTTAAGTATTGATTGGGCATCTCTTGGGGCATCTATACTTAAAACCTTATCACCTGTTAAGTCTATATTGTGATTTCTATAGTAAGTTTTTAATTCAAGCCTTTGTTGTTCATACTTTTTACAGTGGATCAGGTAGTGGTCTATGTCATTCTCTTCCTGACATTCTTGGCAGTGTGGTTCTTCTACCATGAAGTATGCTGCACCGAGTCGGAGACGCCACAGTTTTTTGTTCGATGGTATCTTTAATTCTTCTCTGACCTGGCATGTCCTCGTTGGTTCTTTCAGCAGTTTGAACGCGTGTCTGCCTTTTCTACTTTCCTTCCATGTTGTCTTCCATTCCTCGTTTATAGTTTCCTTCACTTGGCTCTTGATCTCTGACCTTCCCAGTCCTGCTTTTATATTGTTTTTACTTGTTCTTCCCTTCTTGGCATTCTGGTCTGCCAACTCGTTGCCAGCTATACCTATGTGTGCTGGAACCCACACTAGCCTCACACTACATCCTCTGTTCTCTAGTGATGTATTAATTGCTAGAATTTCTTCCTTTATGTCTGGCCGGCTACATTTACCTGGGTGTTCTAGTGCTTGTAGTGATGATAGTGAGTCTGTAAATATCGTAACAGCTTCTGGTGGGTTATCTTCGATTATTTCTAGACTTTTAAGAATTGCTACCATCTCTGCAGTAAAAATCGATGCCCCTTCCGTTATACTGTAGCTCTTTTTTATTCCCCATTGTGGTATTACAACTCCGGCACCTAGTTGCCCACTATCACCCTTGGATCCATCAGTGTAGACGGCCAGACTTTGTTTAGTTAGTTGCTCTATGAACTTTCTACTTATCATTTTGGCTTCCTTATCTTCTATGTTTTGTTTGATCTTTTCAGTAAGTGAGTAGTCTATGATTGGTGTTTTTAGTTCCCAGGGTGGTATTTTGCTTCTGTATTTATTACTATTTTCAATTGTGTTTGATAGTTCTTTGAACTGCATTAGGTCTTCTATAGTTCTCCATCCTGTTGGATATCTATCTTTATTTAAGGGGACGTCCCATACACTTGGTTGGTTTTTGACAAATGCTTTATGTGCTGGGTGGGTCACTTCTTGTGCTACTTTACTCCAATAATTTAATCTCAGTTCTTTCCGTCTTAGACCAAGGGGAGGTATGCCGAGAGCTACTTCTAGAGCTTCTACTGGTGTCGATATAAATGCACCTGTAATAGTTCTCATGGCTGCATTTTGAATCCTGTCCAGTTTTGCTTTGTTAGAAGCTGCAGCTGAGTCATAGACTATGCTGGCATAATCCAGTTTCCCCCTGATGAAGGACTTGTAGAACATAAGCATTATTTTATTGCTGGCCCCCCATCCATTACCTTTTACAATCCTTAGTATATTTAGGGGTCCCCTACAGCTTTCTACCAAATTGTCTATATGTTTATTATAATTTAGTTGTTTATCTAAAGTTATGCCCAGAAATCTAGTTGTTGAGGAGGTACATATTTTCTGTCCTTTAATGGTTATATTGATTTTGTTATTTTTTTTTTAAATTTCCTTTGCTGAAAATCATACCTACTGTTTTGTTTACATTAATTTGGAAGCCCCAACTTTTCATCCACTCTGAAACTTTTTCTATTTGATTTTGAAGTTTTTTGTAAACATGGTCCAAGTTTTTTCCAGATCGCCAAATGGCACAGTCATCTGCAAATTGTGATACTGCATTCTTTATGTCATTAAATTCATCTGCTAAATCATTTACAGCTATAGTGAAAATTGAAGGAGAGATCACTGATCCTTGAGGAATCCCATTCTGTTGTTCATATATTTCTGACCTATCATTATTCACCTGTACAGCAAAATACCTGTCCTGTAAAAAGTTTTCTAGATACCTATAGGTTTTACCAGTAATGCCAATCTTTTTCATTTTGTAAAGAGCTCCATCGCGCCAGCATTCATCATATGCTCTAGCTACATCTAGAAAGACTGCCACTGTTTTCTCTTTCCTCTTGAACCCTAGCTTTACATCATGTTCTAATCTTACAAGCTGGTCTACTGTACTTCTGTCTGCTCTAAACCCTGACTGGTTTGGGCTATATAACTGGTTTTTTTCCAGGTAGAATTTAACTCTTTTATTCACAACAGTTTCCAGTATTTTACCTAGTTGTGATGTTAAGGAGATAGGCCTATATGAACTTACTTCATGGGCTTCCTTATTGGGTTTTAGAATGGGTACTATCATAGCTACTTTCCATGCTTTTGGTATCTTTCCTAAGTTCCAGATTTTGTTATAAAGTGAAGTTATTATGTTTATAGTTCTTTTGGGTACTTTCTTAAGGATTTCATAACTAAGTATATCTTGCCCTGAGGCAGTATTAGATTTATCTTTTATTGCATTAGTTACTTCTTCCTCTGTTATATCAGCATCTAAATAGTTTTTGTTTCATCTATCTGGTCTGGTAGTTCTTTTAAAAACTGTATCCTAAGTCTTTCTCTTCTCTCATTTTCTTCCTGTCCAAGGCTACTTTTTGCACTGACTTTATAGAAATACTCGGCAAGGGCATTAGCTTTTTCTTTATCTGTTTCTGCTCTCTTTGGTAGTTTGATTGTTGGCATTATTGTTTTCTTATTGTTCCCTTTGATTGCCTTAAGCTTTTTCCATACTTCTCTAATTTGAGTGCTAGGTTTAAGTGACTGACAAAACTCCTTCCAGTTAGTTTCTTTGGCTTTGAATATTATTCTGTTAGATTCATTCCTAATAAGTTTATACTTATCATAATTTTCTTCTGTTCTGTTATTTCTATATTTTTGTAAGGCCCTTTTTCTTCTCTCATGAATTTCTGCACAGCTTTTATTCCACCAGGCAACTGGTTCTTTATTCCATTGAGTTTCTCTTTTCTTATTAATGTTACTTATTGGTTTAAGGTGTTGTGGCATATTTTTATTTGGTATATACTTTATTGCTATTTTCAGAATTTCATTGGTCAGTGTTTCCGCCCACAAGTCAGTATCATCTGATTCCATGTCTTTATATTCCATCACCTCCAGCTCTGATTGGAAAGCTTCCCAGTTTGCTTTTTTTATAGTTGAAGGTAGGTTTCTCTGGTTCTGGGTTTGGAATGACATTTTCATGCATGGTTATTACAATGGGCAGATGATCTGAGTTTGTGTCTTGTAACACTTCCCAATTTACATTCGCTAGGTTGTTAGTTGCTATACTTATGTCTATTGCTGAGTCTGCCCTATTAGCTTGTGGATTAATTCTTGTTGCAGATCCATCATTTAGTATTAGTAGTTCATTGTTTTCTATGAAGTCAAGTAGGCATTTTCCTGCATTATCTGCATGTTGTCCGCCCCAGGCACAATGATGGGAGTTAAAATCGCCTACTATGATTGTTTTGGGGCCTAGTCTGGTGCTTATGGCTAGTATTTCTTCATCTTTAATTGTGCCATCTTTAGCATATACATTTAGAATTGTTAGATTGTTTGGTTCAGCTGCTATAGTAACCGTTCACACACCTTTATATGGACTGAATGTGCGGGCCGAATCTTAGCTGGGTCACACACTTTCATGTTGGCCAGATCTCGCATTCGCCGCAGACTGTCTATGTAACTATAACTTTCCCTGTACATAAGTATTCTCTCTTGCGCTCGCTTAATATGTTCTGATTGTGAATTAGTTTCGTCTTCATGTGTAACTGGCATGTCTTATAATCTTGGTCAAAACAGGAAAAAGACTGATCAGAAAGCAGGCGTTTCAACCAAAGGAGCGTCTAAACTGGCGCCGGGGCGCACCAGCCCGCTGATGAGCAAAAAATCTCTACCCCTGTCACTGGAGTCCAGTAACCAGACTTTGACGGGATTGTTTGCTGGAAGCAGCGCCGGCAGTGACGACAGTACTACAGCCGGGGCGAGTTCTGATGAACTGGTGGTAAGTAGGTGGGAATCACAGAGAAATTATTGTTTGTTTGGTGAACGATGAGAGTTTACGGTTTCTTTCTTTCATTAATTTTCAATTACCCAAACATAGGCCTTCAACAAACGTATGTCAAGGCCTCCTCTAACATGCCATCAGCCCAAGTTTTTACATTCAACCCCCGTTCTTATTTTCATTTATGTATCCATTTTCTCTTCTCCATGGGTTGTTTGGGTCTACCCCTGCTTGTCTTACCCCCGGGACACCAGAAGAAGAAGGGCAGTTTAGCCGGCGGTCAGTCACCTGGCCAGTTTATGTCAGTTTTATTTAAAATTTGCCTCCGTTTTTTGGTCCATCTTGTCTCTCACCTTCTTTCTCCATCTGTTTTTCTTAGTTCATCAGTCTTTTCATTTTTCTTCTTCGAGCACGCATCCTGTGACCTATTTGCTGATGACTGTACTGTCTACACGAGTGATACATAATCTGTGTATCTGATTTTGGATGAAAGAGATAACCTGAATGGTTGACTTTACTTGAGTGAAGTAGATTTTCTGAAGGTCTGACTTTGTATTAGTAAAGTAGATGATATGAGCACTTGACGGACTTCCTGAAAAAAGATGTATTTGCAACAAGCTTTGTATGGAAGACAGAACTTATGACATTACCTGAATTTGTTTGGATAAAACAATATGGGCACTTTCACTTTGCATAATATTTGATGATCTAAGCAGCTGGCTGGTTGGAGATGGTATTCGGCCAAAAAATATTTGAGGAATTTTCCTTATGCAGGTTGTGTGGAAAGAGGATAATTTGGACATTTCCTTTTCCACACAACCTGCCTAAAGAAAGTTTTTTTGAATGTTTTGGCCAAATACCGTCTCCAACTAGTAAACTGCTTACATGATGCAGTGAAAAGGGCATGCATACCATCATTGCGGACAGACACTGGAATTGGTTGGCCATGTCCTCAGAATGGACCCTGATACCATCACCAGAACTGCTATGCCATGGACCCCATAAGGACGGTGAAAGAAACATACCAAAGACAATCTGACGGAGAACAGTGGAGGCTAAGACGCAAAGCATGAACTAGAGTTAGGGCACGGCACGAAGAATGGCCACTGACCAAGCAAAATTGGGACAGTTTGTTGCTGCCCTACATGATGCCACTAGGCGTGATGGCCATGGACTGCTTTGTCAGTTAGGGGCTAAGTATCCAAGAATAAAAAGAAGAAGCACCTGACTATATCTCGGGGGAGTAGGTCATCCCAGTGCCTGACTTTATCTTGGGGGGGGGGGGGGGGGGGGGAGGGGGGGGAGAGGTCATCCCAGTGCCTGACTTTATCTCTGACTTTATCTCGGGGGAGTAGGTCATCCCAGTGCCTGACTTTATTTCGGGGGGGGAGTAGGTCATCCCAGTGCCTGACTTTATCTCGGGGGAGTAGGTCATCCCAGTGCCTGACTTTATCTCTGGGGGGTAGGTCATCCCAGTGCCTGACTTTATCTCGGGGGGTATGTCATCCCAGTGCCTGACTTTATCTCGGGGGGATAGGTCATCCCAGTGCCTGACTTTATCTCGGGGGGTATGTCATCCCAGTGCCTTACTTTATCTCTGGGGGGGTAGGTCATCCCAGTGCCTGACTTTATCTCGGGGGGGGTAGGTTATCCCAGTGCCTGACTTTATCGAGTGGTGAATTATCATTTTCCTTTTGGCTGCCTATGGAGCATGGAGCCACTACTAGAGCTGGTCTCCTCTTTGTAGGAGCTAACACAAAGCTTTTATATTTAAATTAATGTAGAGAAATATCTTGTTCAACCTGTCATCAGTTACAGTCAGAATATATAGTGTCTGTACGTTCATATATATCCATTTTGCAATATGTGATCATAGGCATCGTACCACAAAGGATTAACATTCTCTTGCAGCATTGATGTGAATAGTAAAGGTAGTACCGCAGCAGATACTGCCATAGAGTGAAGTGTTAGAGACAATTACATAACTAAGGTCTAGCATCAAAGAGATGGGTGACCAGTTGCCTTCACCAAGCTTGCCTTTTCCTTCCCTAAACTCAGTAAGCAGACTCTGGGTATCCATTTACTGCGGTGGTAGACTGGAGTGTAGCATGATTTTACTGTGTTTCAAACATATCACTTTAGCCTACAGAGCCACACGACCGACGCTGCTAACCACTCTGCCAACCAGACACTGTATTTTAAACAAGCTGGCTTGAGTGACTGATAGAATGTTTAACATAATCTTCACACTTTTGGTTTTTAACATGTGGTGTGTGTACTTCTAAACTCTAGTTCTGTGAATCAAATCCAGATGCTGATCCTAAGTTGATGTAAGCTAGTCTTTTGATCAAGTGTCCCTGAAGTAGGTCATTCAAGTGTCTGAGGCATACATGGCTCCTCCAGTTTAATCATTCATCAGTTTAATTGCCATCTTCTCTGACCTCATCCACTTTATATGATTGAACTAAGCTGTATAGCATAATGATAATGGTTTTCATTAAGTGAAAATGTCCATATTATGGCAGCTGTAATTTTTTTGCCTCCCATGAATCTCTGAGGATACAAAGCAGAAATAGAACTATTGCTCCCTCAGGTATGTCTCAAAGAGGTCCACTAGGGATGAGTTTATGTCTAAAAGAGTGTGACATTAGATGAGGTTTATGTCTAAAGATGGTGACTAGGATGAGGTTTATGTCATAAAGAGGTGACTAGAATGAGGTTTGTACATGAGGCCTGGCAATCTCATCATGCGAAAAACATTGTTACAGAACCCACTGCAATCTGTAAGAACATATGATTGTTTTGGTGCAGGCTTCACTGCAAGGTGGGATTAGCTGTGGGTTAGGCGCAGTGGATTTAGTGCACTGTCTTCCTAGCTAGGTCGTCCCATGGTTCGATCCCTAGTGAAGTGGAATTTTTTAGACCACAAACGGCTCTGGGGTCGACCCAGTCCTCATGAATTGGGTACTAGAGAGAACTCCTGGGGAAGGTTAAGGCGGCGGTGTGATGCTGACCACATCATCCCTAGTGTGTGCCGATGGTCAAGAAAATATGGGCCTAACACCGAATGTTCCCAATATGCCTCAGTGTGGCGTGTAACAGGATCCTTTACACCTTTTTTTACCACTGGAGCAAAAAGGGAAATTATTAATTGCATGAATGATATTCGTTTCCTTGATTCAAACATGCTGTCCTCTCACACCACCCTTCCCTAGCTGGAATAATGGCAGTGACACAGTACAGATAAGTGTGGACAGTGGTGAGAGCACACTAGAACAAAACAGTAGTCCAAGAAACACTGCTGGCCAAAGATACTGAAAACTAAGGAGGCCATCAGAAGAGAGCAGAGCATGAAAGAAGGTAAGGATATAACAATACAGGGCTATAACTTTTATCTAAACATACCTGAAAACCAAAATACTCTGAGAATTGAAAGTTTTCTTTCAGCTACTTTGAGCTACTTTTCAATCACAAAATTGGGTGAATTTTCTACTATTTTGGGTGACAGTATAGGTATTTTTCCTACAAGTTTGGGGTGAATTTTGGGCTATGGGTTCCCAACAATTTTTGGGGGACCTTTGGGATTTGCCAATATTTTTTGGGGGGACTTTGGGCTAGTTTCCAACAATTTTGGGTGTAGGGGGGAGAGGGTAAATTTTGGCTATTTTCCCAACAATTTTGTGGGGGTGACTTTTGGCTATTTTCTTCAACCAATTGTTTTTGGGCAACTTTAGGATATCTCCAAACACATTTTGGGGCTATATTTTGAACAAGTATTGGGTGATATTTGAAAAGAGTAAAAAAAAATCAGGTTTCAGAAAAGAAAGCTGTCCCTCCAGGATTTCGGATAAAAGGATACAGATGTGTAGGTTGATTAGAGTTTTTATCGGTCGTGGTGTAGTTTTTCTGGGGTCGTTGAGAGAGACAATGGCAGATTTAGTACTGCTACACCTGTGGGTTAGTACTGCTACATCTGTTTTTGTTAGTACTGCTACACCTGTTGGTGTATATCGTTCAATACAACTAATATGAGGTGGTCCAAGAGGCTGGCAAACCTTGTCATGTATAACAAAGTGCCACAGAAACCAGTCCATGAAATAACTCATGACGAGGCGATTTAGATTTTTTCCTCATGCTGGCAACCAGAACAGTTAGTCCTATTAGTTTTTTTGTTTTGTAAGTGATGGTGGAATGAAGCTATGATTAATTATGAATGAAGTAGGACAATGTGTGCCATGATGCTTTCTAATTCTTTACTTCTCTATTCTTGCACTTTCTCTTATCTTCCTGTCATGCTGTCATTTATTACTTACCTACTAATTTTTGGTCTTGTGTGTCCACTCTTGATGTGAAGCAATTATATAGAGTGCTTATGAGAAGTGTATGTGTGCTTGGCCAAGCGTATCGCAGGTGTCTGATGTAAGCCTGGTATTGTTGGGGGATTTATGTCAAGCTTTTCTGTCTTTGTTGCACTGCTTTATTCTTTCTCCTTTTTTGCTTCCTCTTGCTTATTCTCTTGATCTCTTATTTGTTTGTGTATACTTTTTGCTTTTTGTCTCATTTTTATTATCCCTCTGTCTTTCTGGCTCCCTCCCCCAGTTTTAAGTAATAGAAATATAAATTCATCATTCAACATCATGTAGCATGTCCTTTGCAGAAACATCGCTCTCATCACAACCCGCCTGTAAAGACTCTCGATCTCTAGCCAGCCCTCCTGCCTCCTCCCAATGTCATGGTTAAGGTGTCTTCAACTGTCCTTGTGTGGCCACCGTCATCTTGGTCGGCCCCTGCTTATATGAATTATAAATTCATGTTTTCAAAATGGTTGAGACCCCATGTAGTTGCTGAAAAGCTTCTGTGATGAGACAAAGACAGGAATAGGACTTACACCCACATACTCAGGCATGTACGTACAAGATTTTGACTAATGTGAGGTTGTACCTAGAGTTTGGCAACCTCATCATGTAATACAAATTGCTACAGAAACTACCACTACAAGAGCATGTGGAATGCTTTGATGCAGGGTTTCCCGCTAGGAGGGCCAGCTGCAGTGGTGGCTCCACTATGGAGCGACAAGGAGAGTAGGTGATGATTGAAGAATTACTTTGGTTTTGGTTTCAAGGACTATCTTTACTGTACACTGACAACACCTTCAATGCTCTGATCTCCTCTTCTTATATCACACAAGGAGTATGATGATGATGAAGAATACTTTGTTTGGTTTCAAAAGACTATCTTTCACTGTACACTGACAACACCAGTCAATGCTCTGATCTCACTCCTTATATCACACAAGGAGGAACCTCCACACAATGCACGAAACTCTGTAGCACCGGCGTGTGGGGGATATCCTATAATCGGTGGTATACAGAAAATCAACATTCTATACATATTTTTGTGGTGGGTAGGTTTTCCTATTTTTTAAATTTTTTTTGGCAGTGGGGCAGTGTATCGTTTTTGGCCTCTTTATAATTTCCAACTGCTGATGATTTCGTTTTTAATGTGCATCCAACTCTTGCATACTCTATTTTTTCACCCTTATCTGAGAAGGCTAGCAATAGATCGTTCATTACCCTCGCAGAACAGGGAGGAGTAAGGATATCATTAGCAAAACTACATACGGTACTAGTTTTGGATTACATAATTACAGAAATCAAAAGTCTTTGGGGCTTATTTTCCATCAATTATATTCCTGTATTGGGAGCTAACCGGTACCTTTAGAATTAAGATGCAGGCGGTATACCTCCTAGCCTAGTCCACTGCGACCGCCACAAAAATACTTAAAATGTTAAAACACTGCTTCTCTCCAGCAATAGTGAAATGATTACCTTCAGATGACAGCAAGAGAAGCAGCCAACAGCCAGAATTAAGGCCTTTTCGAAAAGAAAAATCAGAAATCAGCTCAGAATTTTCATGCACCTTCAGCGCAAGCTGGAGAATTACCAACAGCGCCTTTACAGAATGTAGAAACACATGGAAACACAAGCCACAAGCAAGCTAAAGAAATGCTATGTACGAGACGTTGGGCAGGGCATCAAGTAGGTTTGTTGTGATGTTCCTTGGGTTAGAGAATTTGTGATCCCTTAATGTAGAATGGCAATGAAAATTAATTAATTCATTATTTTTTTTTAGCTGCCTGTGATGCTCAGGCAATCAATAAATACATGCCCAGTCTTCCTGCCCTCTCCTGTCTGTTCACAACACAACACACTTTTGTTGGTAACCAGGTGATAGCATTACAAGTTAGTCCTTGTTCTAGAATCTTCCTAGGGTATGAGAAATGGAGGGAGACATTAAAAAACACATGAAGAAAGGAATAAAAGACAGATATGAAAGGGAATACAGATAACTTAGAAAGATCTTCAATTGATGCACAGGCAGGATGGTTTACAAATGAAGACCTGTACTCCCTAAGGAGCAAAGGGATAATGAATGATATAGATGAGTGAGAAGATGGAGCACAGATATGCAGCCATGAATGAGAGTAGGTCCAGCACATGTTAGTATAGGAAAATATTGATTGAGTTAAAAGATTGGTAGCATAATATAGATGAGGAGAGGGAGAGATGGTAGATTATTTGTCACTGGGTAATAGGAAGGGGTCGGGTCGCAGATACCATGGACATGTTGAGAAGAGGAAACAGTGATAACACAGACATTGGTGCGAGGAGGTAGCATATAATCGGACGGATCTAAGTATTCAATTCAAAGCCGAATCGTGCGTTCATTGAACTATTCGTATTCGGCCGCCGGATAGTACGCTGCAGTCAAATACGAGTAGTAAAATTTAGTTCACCCACGGCGTGATTAATTTTAGACCCAGAAAGTAGGCTGACTTTCAAGTTTCCATTGGTCCTGCTACTAACTCAACTGAAGCACTGACACAAATGTTGACCGAATGGAAAATTGATTGCAACACAAGTGTGCATTGTTGTATTGCCGTTGAGATAAAGTGGGGACGGGCTAAATAGTGAGTGAATGAAGAGCGCACAAAAGCAAGGCCAAACTTGATCAAATGGTTTAGCAAGTGGCCTGTAGTATGCTGACCCCATACATTACACTGGAAGTGGTTCTATTTACGGATGCCATTCTTATTGTGGAGACTGCCGTCTAGTGGAAGATAGAACTTAGTGAACATCTGCCCGCGAGAGAGTTGGGTGTGGGCCCACATGTTAGAAGGCAATCTGGATGATGGCAGCTACATGAGTCGCCATCAGGAGGGGTCCAAATACAATAAAAATTTTTAACTGGGATTGGAAGCCTTGAACATCAGCGACTGCCAAGGATGATATGGATATCGTTGTGAATTCAATCATGTGTACATTGTGTACATCGTCCTTGACAGAACAGTTGGAATGTGGGTAAATCTCATATGGTTCAGTGCGTAAGAAGTTAGGCGATCATGGATTATTGCATATATTGCCTGTAATTGTGACAATAAATCAGTGGAATCTGGTGATCTCGAGTTCTGACAGGACTGAAGCCCTTGTGAAGCAACTGACTCGTGAAATCAGCACTGGCAAATGCCTGTTTGTCCAGTGGTCTTGCCAGGCCATAAATCAAGCTATTCTTGCTGTATCTGCAGAAGGACATATGCTGATGATGGAATCAAGAAGACAGTCCCCCAGAAATTATATCCAGCGTTGGTAAAACACAGTCTATCTGGTCTGTATGATTATGAACTTTTTGTTGTTTCCTGCAGGGTTAGATCCCCGGTTTAACGTTACCTTCTTAACTGAAGTAACAGAAAATTAAAGCCAGGAAGTGCAGTCAATATTAGCAGCTGTAAACATTATGACAATCTCAGGACGTCACCACTGCGATGAACAACAGTAATGTCAATCTCAGGATGTCAGCACTGCAGGTGACAATAGTAATTGTCTATCCTCATGTACGTGCAACACCTGTCCAGTGAACAACGTATGGACAATCTCAACAATCAACACTTGTCATACAAACGGTTTCCCCAATCGCAGGATGTCCAACACAGTCCCAGTGACAACGGTAATGTCAATCTCAGGAATGTCAAACACTGTCCAGTGAAACAACAGTATGATCAATCTCAGATTCAACACTTGTCATTGACAACAGTATTCAATCTCAGGACTTCAATACTGATCAGTGACAACAGTATGAAAGTGAAATATGAAACCCCACCCATTAAGAAGAGTAAGATCGCAAAGCAGATGTATTCTGGGCCTCGTGGATTTGGTGCAAAACATACAATGACCACCAGAAACCAGACCTTCAAACTTAATATAAAGATCCACTGAACATGTTCCTGAATGAACTGTGGTGGCTGAGGTATATTAACCAGTGCCTTGGTGGCAGACCAACGCTGACCGGTTTTCAGATTCTCCGCTCCTGTGCACAACATATCTCCTGCGCCTCCCACAAGAATCCAAGTGAACGTCTTTCAGCACTGCTGGCAACCGTTTTTTCAGATAACAATTTGACTTTTAGCAGAGAATGTGAAGAGACGTGTTTTTATTTTTCGGGAAAAGCCAATACATTGTTCATGCAACAATTTTAAAAACATATTAATAGCTAGTTAGTAGCAATAAATAGTATTCAAAAATAATTTGCCCTATTTTTTTGTAACTCAGTTTAATTGACTAAAAGATGTCAGTAGACCTAATGAACACAACGTTTGTGGTGCCCAACATACAACTCACTAATCGAATTTTGGCCGAATTACTTTCAAGGCTCTATTCGCATTCACCGAATAGTTTTAAAACCCACTATTTGGTTGTCATCCCTAGCAATATAGCATAAGTATGAATGAAATAGAATAGATGCAGCACATACAATTTGTCAGTAAATGAGACCACATTCTGACATATCTTTCTTCCTTTACTCATTCCCACTAGTTTCCGATTTGGCAGATTGGTTAGAGCGCTGCCATTCACGCAAAGTTTACCAGGTTACAAAACCGGTGGTGTCATAACCTTAAGTCCCAACTTTTATTGTAAATGGGTACCAGACCTCAGCTGTTTGAGTTAGGGAAGGCAAAGGTCAAGTGATGGAAGGAGAGATTTTTTTTTTTTTTTTTTTTTTTTTTTTAATCACCCTACCTCATAAAGCTGACCTATATAGTTTGTTGAGGATTACTGCATGATTCGTAATCAGTTTGGTTTTACTTCAATCTATTAGGTATTGCACATGCCAGCACCTCACTTGAATAGACATAACAAAACATACGCGGTAAATAACTATCTGACGTGTGTAGGCTTAGTAAACGAAAACTGTCGATGTATGGCAAATTCAGCCTGGATGGTTGATGTGTGGCCTAAGTGCCAATTATAGTGTTTAACTGTGTGGTAATCCACTTATTCTAGAAGGATAACCGTCATATGATTCAGGTGTTAAGCCAAAATAATAATATGTGTTTAAAGACTAAGAGTCTAAATAAGATATTAAAGATGTGAATATTCAAACGCTGTATGACATGCGGAGAATTATAGAGATGGTGCAAGATAGGCCAAACTGCATATGTGTGAAAGCTAAGATAATGGTAACTGATTCTGGCGTATAAGGCCACACACTAGAGTAATGTTCAGACAGTAGTTCTGAATTGAAACAGGTATTAAAGAATTAAAATATAATATATGTATGCGGCTGAACGGGGCATGATAACGATTATATAAAATCAATATTCAAGAGAGATATTTATTATCGGATACAGCTGACGAAGATGCTGTTGACGGTTAGAAATGACTGCTTATAGGGTTAATCGTAAGATTGATTATGTGAAGTTTACTTTGAAGTGTCATTTGTTATCATTTGATGGGAAATCAGTTGCTACTGGATCGTGAGATCATATTGTTGCAATGTATGTGATAAAAGATAGATTAAGAGAAAATGTAAGAGAGTCGTGTCAACTATCAATGTTTACATGACGAAGATTATTATTACAATGTTGATATTCACGGATGTTGCCAAGTTGTGTTGATGGCAGAAATCAGAATGAATTATGTTGTTCGATTTATGGTTCAAGATTAAACATGATGCAAAGGACACTTCGACAAGAATGTCAACCGTGAACATGAATGTCAAAAACGGATCTATTTGACAACAGTGCCAAGCGGTCAGAAGAATTAAGGAATAAAACTTTTAATATCGCAAAAACCAGTAGATAAATATGAACAGTGAGATACGAAGTTAGAAAAACTTTACAGGTTGTGCGATTACAGGTGTAATTAATCGATAATAGTCTCAAAGCCAGAAATCTTCCACTAAGTAGAAATATCCCACTAAGCAGAAACCATTCCACATAATTAACATAAATACCCACAAATACAGAGAAACGCCCATAACAAGAAGTGGAATTGTGTGCTCAGACCCTTTTTCATTCCCCTGTATATTGCTATGTGGATTATCTTTGTTTATGTGTTCCACCTCATAGTAAACTGTGTGTGTGTTTTTCTGTCAATGGTCAATTATCATATTTGTTTTCACTTATATCATGTTTATTAGATTTTCCGATTTATCACATACTGTTTCCCCTCGTATTTATCCTTCATGTTATAATTATTAGTTATTTTTTTTATTTTATCTGTCTGTTTACTGTTTTCCCGTGATATTTATGTTTATTATAGTTTGTCATTTTGCAACTCATTGGTTTTTGTTTTGTTTGGTTTGAAGGAATACTCCTTTTCATTTGCAAACAACCCGGGTCTCAGCTCCATCCAGTGCTTCCGATCTTCTGTCTCTTAGATCTCACACAAGAGTAAGGAATTCTCTGTCTACAGTGCCACGATACTCCAATAGCTACCGGACTTGAGAATCTCAAATATGTGTATATAGGTACGAATCACACAACTGTTCTCATAAATATATTGTGGTATTGGGGATTAGTGTTCTTTAATTTTATAAAATTATTGCCGAGGGTAGCAGCCATATGGCCTACTCTTTACAATGTCCAACTGCCGTGGGATATATTGGCATGCCTCAACTTGCCACGTGACCTCCCTTATTTTTTCACCCATATCCGAGAAGCATAGGCATCCTATCTCACTAATCATGAGACCGGGGGGATTTATATGGACATCATTAGCGACCATTGGTTCTTAAATAAATTAAATCCCTCTACTCCGGAATAGAACCCGGCTACCTATATTCTGAGCAGATGCATACCTCTTACCACTCCAACACCTATTTCAGACAACCCCTGCTGATTTAAGGCTAGGGGATCACATTATTCTATTTGTCATTTCAACTCATAACAATGAGCCCCAGCGTAAGTGGTTGACAACACCGCTCTGTCGACCGGTGATTCAGGATCAATACCCGTGGCGACAGAGCATTTGAGATTTTTCGTCGACCGGCCTTGGTCTCTGAAATAAAATCGAGACTGTTGATGACATTTGGCACCATTGCTACTGTGCGACCAGGGAATGGCGGAACCTGAGGCCGACCCAACTGCAATGGGTGACCTTCTGAAGTCGGCAGATGCATAATTCGTCTGAATGGCGACAGGACACCTGTCTCAGTACAACTAAATAGGGATTCTACGTTCAAAATCAATGTGCTAGGGTTACTCCACTTGTAATAACCGAGATTATCCGCCTCGAGTATTATCGTGTGTACGCAAAAAAAAAAAAAAAAAAAAAAAAAAAAAAATTTGTCAACTCGTATCTGAATTTCTTCTTGTTAACTATGTACGCTTTAGAATTGTCATTTCTACCCTCTTACCTGAAAGAGATTACTCGCACAAATATTTGAACTACCCGTGTGATTGTCCAGAGGCACCCATTGGTATCCAAACTCCAAAGAGTTTGTCCTGTACCTTATAAAAGAAACAAGTTCGGGCTAGCGTCTTGAAAACATTGCTCAGCTAGAAGCTAAATGTTGTCTATGTAGGTATGGTTTTTTTATCATTCCATGCGCGAAAAATAGTTTTATTCTCCTGAGCTTTCTACATGTTCGATATTTCTTTTTTAATTTTTTCTTTGCTTTGTGATTCAGTTTATTTTACTTGGCTAACATAAACTCACAGCCACGGCTCTATCACAGTGGCGTTAGCGTGCACTGCGCGTTCCCAAGCTCAGCGGTGCGCCTCAATGGTTCGCATCCATCAGTTTGAACCGGTCGTCTGATTTTCGCTTCGATGCAAAAACAGCGCTCCCCCGGGCCCGTCAAAACCCCCCTACTAAGCCAGACATGATCTTTCGGCAGATACCAGCAACCAAATCTGGGGAAGGACTAAGCGCAGCCACCGGCATCGGTGCGGACCCAACATCACTCTAGTGTGCAGATGGTTTAAACGTATCAATACTCGGCGCGCCCCTCTCAACATATTCCCATACGTTCACCCACAATGGCGTGCCCCCCCCCCCCCTCCAACTATACGGCGCTGAAACGGGAGATACACTATTTCGCTCATTAGCCCTAATCAGGAAGCGACTAAGCTGAACGAATTGGCGCCACGCTAAAAAGGAAGGACCGAAAACTTTTTAGAATAAATAAGATAATCCCTAAACATAGTTCTCCATGCTTTGTGCAAACATTCCAGATATGCAGCGCTAAAGGCTGTTCAGATCCGTACATTGACTTCATTACAACTGCCCATGATAGGTGCTAATGATATTTATGGGATTTCGTGCATAAGTAGTCGCACTGTCAACAGTGCTGACGGGAATACAGCTATATAAAGAGTTGAAATTGGTATTTCAGCCTAACGCATTGAACAAAACTGTGACTAGCTTATCCTCTTAACATGATGCATCAAAAACTTAACAGTGAATGTATATATCCTCGCACACACATCTCAAGGGCACAAGCCATAGAAGACAGAAGCCATGGTCTCACACATGGTTACTGCACTGGGCATGAACAAATGGTCTCCAATGGTTCCATCCCCAGTTGAGGTGAGATTATTCTGGACAGTCAAACTTTTTCCTTCTTCTTCTTAGATCCTGATGAATTAGGTACCAGCACAACTCTGCTCCGTCAGGTATATCGCCTCGAGGTCATGGTGCTGACTCGACGTCAACGCTCTAGTTGTGCAGATGGTTCAAGAAAATGGTCGGCGCAACAACAAATCAGATTCACAATATGCCTCAATGCCCCTCGAAACGGGATCCTCTATCGCGTACACAGGTAGCAAGCTGAGATTCACGTAAAACAGGAAAAAGACAGCCCCTCGCTAACCAACTAAATAAGATCTAAATAGATTCTGATTGTGACTCAGAACATGAAAGACTGTAGATACTGATAAAAAAGAAGATCCTAAACGCATTTTTGACTCTTGCAAGCTGCACACAAAAGTGAGAAAACCAAAAGAGTTGAAAATATGGTTCTAAAGACAAATGCAACTTTACTTAAATAAATAACAA
Source organism: Oreohelix idahoensis (assembly GCA_024509875.1). Classification (NCBI taxonomy): domain Eukaryota; kingdom Metazoa; phylum Mollusca; class Gastropoda; order Stylommatophora; family Oreohelicidae; genus Oreohelix; species Oreohelix idahoensis. The sequence continues at coordinate 217,284 of JAMPIV010008361.1, forward strand.
ACAGTGAAATGTAATAATCTCAGACAAAAAAAAAAAAGCCAGAAACACCACAAACACCTGACAAATTTCAGGGACCAAGCAATTGGATATCTGGACAGTTCCTTCTTATCGTTCTTACTTCGTCAGGGGGCGTCCTTAAGCCATTGACCGTCAAGCAGTCAGTGGCCATCACGCCTAGTGGCGTCTTGTAGGGCAACAACAAATTGATTCCACTTTGCACGGTCGGTGGCCATCCTTCGTACAGTGCCCCAACTCTGGTTCATTCTTCTTGCATCTCAGCCTCCACAGTCCTCCGCCAAGTTGTTTTTGGTCGGCCTCTCTTTCGCTTTCCTTCAGGGGTCCAAAGCATAGCTGTTCTTGTGATGGCATCGGGGTCTCTTCTGAGGACATGACCAACCCAGCTCCAGTGTCTGCCAGCTATGATGGTGTGCATGTCCTCTTGCTTGCTACGAGTAAGCAGATCTTGGTTGGTGATGGTATTCGGCCAAAAGATGCGGTGAATTTTTTCTTAGGCATGTTGTGTGAAAAGAGGACAATTTTGACATTTCCTTCTCTGTGACTCTCCAGCATTCCGCACCATAGAGAAGCACAGAAAGCACACAGCTCTGGTATAATGATTAATATCGGCGTGCTTGTGCTGTATTGGGAGGACTTCCAGATGTTATTTAGGCTAAAGAAGGCTGTTCTTGCCTTATTCATTCTGATGTTGATGTCTTTGCCTGCCCCACCGTCTGGTGTTACTATGCTTCCTAGGTATGTGAAGGTATCTGTCTGTACCAGTTGCTGATTCCTTACTGATATGGGCTCAGGGTTGCTCACATTGAGCGTCATGACCTCAGGCTTCTTTAAGTTGATGTTCAAGCCCACCTGCTGGCTAAACTTATTAAGTCTATCCGTTTTTTCTTGGATGTGTTGATGTGAATGTGCTAGTAGTGTAATGTCATCTGCATATTCCAGATCTTCCAATGTAGAAAAATGTAGTCCATCTTATTCCTCTTGGACTGCCCTCTGTTGTCTGGCGCATCACCCAGTCTATGACTGTTAAAAATAGAGTGGTTGATAGGGGCATCCCTGTCGTACTCCTGTCTTCACCTCGAAGGTTAGGTTGCTCTGCCCAACACTACACGTAAAGTTGGCATAGAGGCTTGTTAGAATTGACACTATGCAGCTTGGAATTCCATAAGCCCTCAGTATTTTCCATAAACTGTCCCTATGTATGCTGTCAAAAGCCTTTTCAAAATCAACAAAATTTATGTAAAGCTGTCTTTGCCATTCTGAGCACTGCTCTATAATGTTCCTGAGAGTGAATATATGTCTACACATCTTCTGTTCTTTCTAAATCCTGCTTGTTCTTTCCTCAGTTTGTGGTCTACTGCTTTTGAAATTCTCTGTATAATTATCCTGCCTAGTATTTTGCTGGGAACTGAGAGGAAGAGTGATTCCTCTCCAATTATTGCCGTCTGCAAAATCTCCCTTCTTGGGCAATTTGACAATTATTCCTTTGTTCCACTCTGATGGTGTTGTCCCCGTTTTCCCCACTTGTGCAAATAGTGGTTCTAATAGTTCTGCTGCTAGCTCAGGGTCTGTCTTAAATAGCTCTGCATTTAAGTTATCATGGCCCGGAGCTTTACAGTTCTTTAACCCTTTGATTTGCTGTGATGATTTCTTCTTTTCGTGGAATGTCTGTATTTACATCTAGATCGTTTTCAGCCTCAGGAACATTCAATTGTGTCTCTGGTGGTTCCTTGTTCAGAGTTTCTCTGAAGTGCTCTGCCCATCTTGTTTCCTGTCCCTCTGCAGTCTTGATGAGATTTCCTTGCTTATCTCTTACTAATGTAATATTGTTTGCACCTTGTTTTCCGCTGATGAATTTAGTTATTTTGTATACTGTGCTTTGTTCATTATCTCAGTTGCTGCCTCCTCTGCCTGTCTTTGCAGATCATCTAGGAAATTCCTTTTGTTGGCTCGGGTTTGGCGTTTAACTTCCTTGTCCAGCTGACTGTACTGTTCGCTATATAGTTGCTTTAACCTGGGGGACTTCGCTTATATTTTCTTTCTTTTCATGTCCTTTCTCAGAGTTATGGAGTAAATAATGTTTTTTTTCTGGTTTATCCCAGTCCCTTGCTACTTCCTTTCCTGGAATCCCAAGCAATGAATTGCTGCTTTCCTTACATATAGTTGAAATGGTGTTGAATTTCTGGTCTATATCATCAGTCAAAGTCTTTCTGACCTTTGGCAAATTTTGAAATTATTAGTATCTTTATGTCAGCCGCAAAGCTTTTCTGGTAAGGGGGTCCTTCAATTTGCTGATGTCAAACCTTTTCTGTGTAGTTACAGTTGGTCCAGCCCTTCTTAGTTTCACTTTCAGTTTTGCTACTACTAAATGGTGATCACTTCCCACATCTGCACCACTTCTACCTTCACATCTTGTACTGCATGTCTCCATCTACCTTTAATCATGATGAGTATTCCTATCTGGACAGTAAACAGGAAGAAAGCTTTGAACGCATTGCATAAAGTGGTGAAGTTTAAGTCAATAATTATGCACTTAATCAAATACAAAAGTTCAAAAACCATAATCACTAAAACATTGTGCCAGATTTATAGCATGACTGTTTAGAAAGCAGTTAATGGTGGTTTTGTATGTTGTTAACAACACCTTACTATCGATCCGACAATAGAGGCAGCCAGACCAAAAGAACTGGAAACCCAGTCAAAATTCAAATAAACCTGGTAGTGTTTTGAACCCTGAGCTTGAAAATTTGTTTTTCCCTGTTTAGTTGAAATCTCTCCCTGGGGAATTTCTTTTCCTTTGGTGCAGTATTCCCTGGGCCACTATATTGTTTGTTTGTTCTTCCTTTTTTTCTTACATTATACATTAAATTGTGTGCAGCAGAGATGGGTCAAATAATTTTATATTTTCATTACATGTAACAGTAGAAACAAAAAAAGAGAAAGAATTAATACAAACTATACACTCACATTACAAACTTGTCTTGTTCATATAGAGAATGATCCCACTTGCAGTGCACACTTGTACAGCACTCAGATGGCAAATAGCCTCTGGTCGGTATGTACACAGTTTGTGCAAATAAGTTTCAGGGGCTGAATCACATGATAGGTCATGACCTGGTTTGAAGCTAAGAAAGTCGGACATGAATTGCACTCTGTGGGGAAATATTTACTACTTCACAACCCTCAACCTTGTGTTACATTAAATATCATTCAAAAATGAGAATCCTATTGAACAGCATTGAGACAACAATTATCTAATGACTGTAGCAGCAAAGAGAGTATGTACATCAGTGTAGCTTACTGCTATAATCCATAAAACTTTTTATGTTGTTTTATTTAACCTTGACAGTGCCAAAATAGCAGTGTATAAAATGTGAGGGGCTCATGGTCCCTGTGATGTGGGGTTCAAATCTTAGTGCATGGAATTTTTTTTCTACCTTCCCTCTCCCTTTC
>JAMPIV010008362.1:0-47500 GCA_024509875.1 Oreohelix idahoensis
AGCTGTAAATGGAGACTAACGATCTGGACAAATACGTCACATGATGATGAAGATGAGATGAGATAAATAATTATATAATATATATATATATATATATATATATATAATATATATATATATATATATATAAATATATATAGATAGATATAATAATAATATATATAAGAAATACAAGTAACTCTCAAGAAAATGAGCAACGAATTATGTGTGCGACTTTCACCTGCTATATTCGGTTTTTTCCTTTCAAAACTTTCCTACACCTCTTCACAATCGACAGAGCAAATAGCCGGTCAACACCCCCAAGACAGAGGTGGGAAATATATCATAAACAAAAACTTGCCTTATGAAAACTAAAGACAGATGACCAGACTTTAAAAAAAAACACCTTCTTGGATATAGAATCCCAAAACATACCCATTTTTGCTTTGAAGGCCGACTTTCTAACCATTAAAAATCATCTAATCGCAACTTGGTATATTAGTTAGCGTAACAAAAACATGGGTTACTGTGACCTGTATTGCCTTCCCCTGCTTTGCAGTTAGTGGACCAACAGTGGCCAAAAACACCAAAGTATCTAATATGGGCTTCAACAATGTATCACGTTATCCGCACAAGATTAACTCCTTGGTAGAAAGATGTAGATAGAAGGGTTGATGACATTTCTATTACACAGGGAGACATCACAAGATATTCAGAATAAGCGAGAAAAACTGTACTGCTTTGGCTGAGTATGTTAACTCTGTTATTCTGCCCGACGCTTTTGTGAAGGATTTAAGCACTTATTACTTTCAGCTCGTTTAAGAGCCCCCACCTACTGATTTACTCAGTGGAATTCTATTATTATAGTAAAGCGCTGTTTAGATTGTGTGAAGTAAATTGCCTGAGACACACATGCAGTAAATCTAAAATGATTCAATCGAAGTTAAATTTGTAACATTACAATTAACAAAATTTAATAATCACTTTAGGTTTTAAACAGTTGAATAGTTGTGGATCAAGAAAGTTATCATCACACTGTCTTTAGGGAGTGTGAGATATTCAAGATGTTCAAGTGGCAGACATATATTTATACTTCGCTGCCAATGGCGGTTCTGTCTCTTTTTTATGGGTTTGTTATATCACTCTGCTCACGCTCGTCCTCTGATTAAGGTTGTCGGGGGTATCTCGTTTACCCAGAAACGTCAAGGAAAGTCTACCGCGTGGGTCCTTCGTCTTAAAGCTAAGGCCACGGTTTCCCTTCTTGTTCCAGAGATAGTACTTTCTGCTGGTACCCAAACCAATAACTGTGGTAAAAGAATAGAACGAAACGCTGTTCTGAGTATGACGATTTTCCACCCCATATTATGTGGTTCCTATCTTCCCAAGCCACACCATCCCAATTACTCAGTACTTTACCCTCGATGAAATTTATATATATTATATATATATCTATATATATATATATATATATATATATAATATATATATAAATAATATATATATATATAATATATATATATGTACATCAAGCTTTGTATTCGACATTATGATGGTGTGAACCAAAAAAGAAATGTTTCATTCTTAGTAAGTTTTCTTCTTTGAGTCAAATGACAAAGAAATGACCAACGTTGCAACCACAACCTCTTTGTCTAGGGCAGCGTTTTTCAAGCGTTGTGCCGCGGCTAGTGTGCCGCCGCAACTATCAAAGTATGCCGCAAACATTTTGTAACTTTACTACACGAAGTATATTTGTAGTGATCATGTAATGTAAAACTGATCGTATAGCTTGAACTCATTCAAAAATAATTGGAGCTTTGAACAAAAATTGATATACTTCAAAATTATTTTAAAAAATTATGAGAAAATCAAATTGAGAGTTTTCTATATTCCTTAAAGTACCTCAAGTTAGTGTATTTAATTTAGTATATATCACTGTACTTTTTAAATTCAGTCTCAGGGTCAGATAGGTGTGCCGTAAATTTTCTAAAAAAATTGAAAAGTGTGCCGTGAACACAAAAAGATTGAGAAAACACTGTCAAGGGCAAAGAAACAAAACAAAACACCAACACTGGGTAAAAGGGAGAATTAATCTAAATGCGGCAGCCGCGCTGGTGTAATGGTTACCACACTGCGCTGGCGATCGGGTGATCCAGGTTCAAACCCGGGCGAAAACATTTGAAGAAGTATCGTCGGCCAGGGACTGGAATAACCTGAACCGCTACTGAGCCGACCCAGCTGTAATGGGTACTCTCCGAAGACAGCGTGTATCTGCCTGAATGGCAAGAGGACACCTGTCAGTGTACATGAAAAATTGGATACTCACGTAAAAATCAGTCTCAGGTTAGACATAATAACCTGAGATTTCGCCTCGAGTAATAGCGGGCGTAAGTTTAAAAAAAAAATTTTTTTAATATCTAAATGCGCCACCAAAATAATTGTTTTTATTCAACAAAGTTAGTCCCATAGTAGATACTGTCGTAGGGGAGTGAAGTGTCACAGACTTCACTATACTACGCCCAGCACCTAGAGGTGGGAGTGACAGTTTCATTCCTGGCTGCCTTTCCTTCCCTAACTCAAGAGCAAAGGCAGGTACCCATTTACAATTGGGTAGGCTGGAGCGTTTCAACACAAATACGACCTGCAAATAAAGTTTGCTGTCGTCACTCTGATAACTCTCAGTGAGACAAGGCGCGACAATTACGATGCTGTTGAAGTAACATTAACACTGTGTAATACAAGGAGGTCTATGAGATGATAAAGAAAGAAATAAAGTACTTCTTATATCTTCATGTCGTAAGGAGCCATTAATATCAGGATGTGCATAGGGCTGGCAACCTCATCAATATATATATAAAATCCCAGCTTTTTCTGTCACTAACGCTAAGGGATGCAACTTTCGTTGAAAGTTAGACATTAATTGTATTGTTTCCCTTATACGAGGGGCGTTCAGAAAGTAATGTACCACATCGTTTTTCTCAGCTAATAATGAAGATAGAAACATGAAATTTTGCAGGCATCAAATATGGCTTGTGCCAGTTGTGTGCACCAAATTGCACTGCAACTGGCCAAATAATACGGCTGCCCTAAACCGTTGAAATGGAGCGTGTTAGCAACTTGCGTTATAAGCAGCGAATTGTGATAGAATTTCTCGTTGCAGAGAAGGAAACTGTTGTGAACATTCACAAGCGTCTATGTGATGTGTATGGAAGTTTTGCAGTCGACAGGAGTACAGTCAGTCGCTGGGTTCAGAGAATCAAAGAATCAGGAAGTGGAGATACGGAGCTGCTTGATCGGCCTCGCTGTGGACGTCCTGCCACAGCCACCAACGCAGAAATGTTGAAATGCGCTGAGGGCATTATTCTTACTGATAGGCAAATCACTACTCAACAATTGGCCTTACAGCTGTCAGTCAGCATTGGTAGTGCAAATGCAGTTATAAAAACTCTCGGATTTTCTAAGGTTTGCGCAAGATGGGTTCCTCGAAGTCTCACTAATGACCACCGATTGCAAAGGAAAGCAATTTCTTCTGAAATTGTTGGAGCGTTTCAATGCTGATGGAGAGAACTTTTTGGCTTAGATCGTTACAGGTGACGAAACCTGGGCACATCATTTTGAACCTGAGACAAAAAGACAGTCAATGGAGTGGCATCATCCGCAATCACCACGAAGAAAGAAATTCAAGACAATTCCTTCAGCTGGAAAGGTCATGATCACTGTCTTTTGAGACATTGAAGGTGTGATTCTTGTGGACGTTATGCCAAGAGGAGAGACAATCAATTCGCAAGCTTACATTAAGACATTGAAAAAACTCAATCAACGTTTTCGCAGAGTTCGGCCGCACAAGAATCCAGCAGACATCATCTCCTTCACGACAATGCGCGACCTCATACAAGTCTGGCAACACGGGAAGCAATCACCAAATTGGGTTGGACTGTACTACCCCATCCACCCTATAGTCCCGATTTGGCAACCTCTGATTTTCATCTATTTGGTCCACTTAAAGATGCACTCCGTGGGACAAGGTTTGAAGATGATGAAGGAGTGATTCATGCAGCGAAGAAATGGCTACATGATCAAGACAAAATCTGGTACTGGCTAGAAATACATGCACTTGTTTCACGCTGGCATAAGGCCGTACAAGTTGATGGGGATTATGTTTAATAATATCGATGTTTACATGACAAATCCATGTATATTGCGTATAAATTTCATGCTTTTTGAATAAACAGCTCCTGAAAAAAACAATGTGGTGCATTACTTTCTGAACGCCCCTCGTATGTACTCTCCCGAAAAATAGTAACATTCGACAAAGAAAATTGCGCAAATGACGGTGTGCACAAAAATATTTATAGAATGTGTGATACCGTATACAGACATTAGGATCCTCGCTGCTGCTACGTAGTTCGTGTACTGTGGCGATGCACAGTGTTTGTTTTTAATACTTTTAAATAAGTAAAATTCCCGTTAGGTATTGGGGCTTTTGAATTCAATTCCTGTCTTATGACGGCCTTTTACGCAAGTGTAAAATAAATTGCTATAAGACAATCATCGTATCTAGGAGCATATGAAGTTTTTTTAAAACAGGGCCTCCTGCATTTTTAGTCTGTGGAGTCGGAACAAGAACGTCAGGCAAGCCAAAGACAATCGGATTAACAAGTTTCTAATTCTCCTCGTCTGCTTTTAGAACCGTCATTAAATCATGCCTGGTATCGCAAATGGCAACGTTACGGAGGTGATTGTATCTCTAACAAATCTGGGTCCCGTATTCCATAGCTGCGTGTGGTGTCGTGGAATGACCACCAACAAGAAAGCTTTGGGGTGAAAAAAGGAAAGGTGGGGGGGGGGGGGGGTGGGGGCGGGGGTGTACGGAGTCGGCCATGTATCCTGTAACAATTCGCTCCGGCAGCGAGGCGGTGGCGCATTCCGATATTCACTGGTTCGATTTCCACTTCTTCTTCTTCTTCCGTCCTTAGCCACCGACCGTCAAAGCAGTCAGTGGCCATTACGCCTAGTGGCGTCTTAGGGCAACAGCAGATAGGTTTTCTTTGCCATTGTTTCCCATCACGCCTATTGGCGTCTTTAGGGCAACGGCAAATCAATCCATTTGCTGTTGTTTCCGTAATCGAAGTGACTGGCAAACGGGTGATCAGCCCATTGGGTCGATTTCCACTGTGAGCCAGAAAATACATTTTTACATGTACTCTGTGGTATAGAATAAAAATACATGGCCAGTTACCATTACTCAGCATTTCTTAATGTGGTTTAAACATTTTATAATTTTTGTGTGTGAACGATTAGTGTTAACTGGCCGTCCACTTTTCTTCTTCTGCTGCGTTCGTCCTGAAAAGGACGCTGGTTGCGTTGTGTCACCGTCTACAGCAAAGCTGCGATATCTGCGCCTTTCGGCCCGACACATCCGACTTCGGCACGGCATTTTTTAGGATCGGGTTTGCCTTCCCACTTCGATCCCAAATCTCTCAGCCCGACTGCAGTGATGCAGCCTGTTTCCATGACCACCACTTGGAGGTGAAGTAGGGTCTTGGTCAGCTCTGGTTCGCTGTCCCTAACGCAAGCAGTCAGCTATGGGTCGCTGAATGCATTCCTCACTTTTGACGCGTCCTTAGGTCCCACTTTTATTCAAAACAGCAGAATGTATGGGTTTTTTTTTCCGCCTTTTAAGTGCATTTGGTACCAACAGTAAAAAAATGGTCCCTAAAACTAGTTTTTCCCCATTTTTACTTTTTAAAAATAAAATTGGTTAGTTTGAAAATTCTGTAATGGTGTTTCCCTGCCAAATATTAATTATTAATAAAATGAATCGTCAGAGAATTCACGTGTAAATCAAGACATGCGCATTAAAAAATAATATATCAAACAAGTTCCTTTCTAACGCTCCTCTAAACTATGCTATATACATCTTCACCCTTTGTCACGTATATAACTTTGCTTTTAAGTTTATCACCCAGAGCCAGCTATTAATCTCGCTCGCAAGCAATATCCGTAACCAGAAAAATGCATGTCGTAAATCAATTTAAACAGGTGCCAACCACTACATAATTTAATTTCCAATCTAAAAATGAATCTTATCTGGCCAATTAAATCCACTGCGGCATATACCTCTAGAAGTGTGAATGCAAAACCTGGTGTCAGAAGACAGTGAACATAATTCTTATCAGAACTCTGTACATTTAGGCCCTCTGCCTGCATTGTGATGTTGCATTTATTTTTCGATAAGAGGGCTTTTTTATGCGGCAGGAGATTGCAAACGAGGATGAGCATTAACAAAGAACTTACAGGCACACGGTGAGTATGTTTGTGTACTGAGTTACAAAAATTTCAATTTGAGCAGGCGCGCGTGAGGGTGCATAGTTAACGCCTTCGGAGACACATGGGCATACTTTGCGTAGTTTGAAACAAAACATACTTCCTCGTCCCCAACCCACACCCCCTTTTGGGTTCTGTTCCTGGTAAGCCTATCACTTACATTTTCTTTATGTTGTCTGGTGTTGTCTTTTATGTCCAAGGAATGCTTGTTGATTACCTGTCTTTATTTATTTTTGGGTGGGGGAAGGGGCCGATTGATCCAAATCCTTTTTGAAACTATGTGCATTAAATGTGGCTTATTTTGTAAGCTCCTTGCCCTGATTCTCCAGGAGACGAGCACTTTGACGAGCGCCAGAAATTCTGAAAATTGCTCTGTTTAGATAATACATAAAAAATCGAGGAAGTAGAGGGGAACTGCGGTAAGACGTGGAGTACAATGGATGGGTTTGAAAAAAAATCGAAAAAAGGTGATTCGTCTAACGAGGACAAGAGACAAAGAAAATACACTATAAGGATCACATATGTCCGCTGCCTGCAATGAATGCTGTTCAATCAGATATAAACAACAATCTGTATACTTTAGGGCACCAACTGCCCGCACTATGAATATATCATAGTTAGTGTACAGGTTAACAATGCTTACTCTCAATATTCACTTTCCAAACACTTGATACGGAAAATGTCAAACGTTAACATAACACCATCACTAAAACTCCGCCTCCTTTGAGAACACCACACAGAATAATGTCTTAACCCCTTAAAGACCCAGTGCCCCATTTATGATCCATCATAAATGATTATATTAAATTGTATAATACACTACCTTTGAAGGCCCGTTTGGGTCATATGCTGGTCACTTCATAACTAGAAGGATGCCAGTCAGGTTTATAAGTCAAGTTACATTCTACAATGAATATTCTATCTTAAAACGCGCAACTTCCTTGACATTACTATTTCTATCACGCCCTCCGTCCTTAATACCTCAGTATACTACAAGCCAACAGATGCCCACAGCTACCTCCTGTATACCTCTTCTCATCCCCGGGCCTGTCGTGACTCCCTTCCTTTTTCACAACTTCTCCGCCTCCGCCGTTTGTGCCAAGACGACGATGACTTCCACTTCCGAGCCAATGAGATGTTGGATTTCTTCCGTAGCAGACTTTTTATCCGGAACATGTTCTCACCTCTGCTCTCCAACGTGTGCTCCCCATCTCTCGTCAGGAGGCCCTCATACCTCACTATAAATCCACTTCAGATAGAGTCAAATTAATCTTGACCCATCACCCTCACAGTACTACTGTCAAACAGATCCTTTTCCGCCACCTCCCTATCCTCCAAGCAGAGCCTGCGACCCAAGAAGTATTCGGCGAAGCACCTTTGGTGGCATATAGACGTGCCAAGAACTTGAAGGATCTTCTTGTTCACAGCCGTCTCCCAAAGGAGAATGCCACTCACTTTGGCACACTACCAGTGGCGGCTTTCTTTAATGTGCTGGTGAGGCTGCAGCACTCCCTATAAAAAAAAGACTACTATAATACGTAATCCGGACAGACTAAAAAATTGAGGTTACACCGGAAGGGTTGAATACGAGACAAAAAAAATTATCTAAGACCGTATCGTGGTGTGCTGCGAACGATTACAGTTCAAGTGACCTTGACCTCTTATAAGCGAATGCTTGTTATATACAGCTGCGTTTGGGTTGAATTTATTTAACTCTTTGACTCCGGAACATTACGGCACAGGGCGAAAAATAATTGCGGAGTCAAAGAGTTAACAAGTGCTGCAACGAAAGACAGCTCGCAAGTGCAAGGAACTGTAATTAAAGGGAAGTTACAATGAAAATTTTAAACACGAGCAATAGCAGCATAAATGTCTGTGTAACCTGGTTTGAAACTCGGGAAACTGCTTCGACTGACAAAAATTACTCCTAGTTGCAGTAAACTTTTAAAATAACTTTTCAGATGTTCTTGACAGATTTTAGATGAGATAAGACAATAAGACACTAATCATTTGTGTCTGGGTTGATATTTTACATGGTGGTCACTGTGACGTACGTCTAGTTTGACAAGTGAATTCTCCCTGATATGATGGATGATTTAAAGGGACTTTTAGCTTTTCATAACATTAGAACCCCTGAACATTTGTTGTAACTTTTCGTTTGCCAGAACGCATTCCACCGGGACTCATGTAGGATACAGCGACGAGATCAAAGAGACAGACTGAGGATCTTAGGGGAGACTATCGGCGCTATCAAAGACAGTAGTTTTCCCTGATACGAGACGCAGTTGCTTGCCGCTAATTTCGCGTCTCGGTGTCAATCGAGGAACCGAGCGAACGGGGGAAAGCGAAACGGGCAGCAGCGAGCGGATACGAAGACCAGGGGGCGACTTCATCTCTTGATTTGGCGGTCAGATCCCCAAAAGTTCGTGAGATCAAATAAGTTGTCAAGTTTATCATGTCCCACTCAACTTACATTTCATTTTAGCTAAATAGACCATGTAGAACTAGACACGTTATCACTCGCTGGCCAGACCTTTACAGAAGCACTAGCTTTATTGAAATCTTGTTATAGATTTTCCCCTGGATTTTATATATATTTGCAGTGATTTCTATTTCTGTGCAAAGCGGTAATATATATTGTGTAAAGTGATCAGTGGTCTAGCTCAGTCATTCTATTTAAAGGGATTCTGTGTTAATTTAAATCTATTTAATTAAACCATCTCAAGAGTTCCAGTTTTAAATATAATGATCTATCTATTATATTATTTCAAAAGATAATAGATGCTTAAATTAACTTTTAAAGTCGCGAAGGAATTTATAATTAATAAATTCAGTTAAGTCCTAGTTTTATAGATGTGTGTTTTTAACCACTAGAACTCGCGCAGTGTTTATTAAATACATAATTAAATACTCGAGTGTATTATAGGCTTAACGGGAAATTCATCGCGCTTTAGAAGGTTATTTGTTTTCGGTATATTACATGTCTTTTTTTTTTCTTTCATACAGAGTGATCGTAACCTGTGCGATCCCAGCATTAAGAAAGCAATAAAGAAATCAATCTAAGCAAAGCAAAGCATAAACAGTGTGTAGAGTTCCCCTGACGCAGAACTTGTTGAGACTGTGTAAATTTTTAATCTTTGAGGCGATTCTATGTTTGGAATTCCGCTATCTAACTTATAGCAAAGAAAGCACACCCAAAGACAAATTTAACGCACCATCAAACAACTTAAGTCGTAACGGGAAGAAGAACACTGGCCCGAGCTTTGTTAGTTTACTGACACAGAGAGATAATTCATAATTTCCTGAACAGTGATGTGACTAGTTTTCTCACTGGACTTAAACCATACCTCACGGATAAAGTGTACCAGCACGCGTAAGAATTTTATTATCAGCGGCATAGTCAAATAGACCACACCATCCTCACCCCGGTATCAGAGACCGTGCCCTCCCATAGAAACTGTTATTAAGAAAAGAGACACAACTACAGATTCATTTTCCAGCGATTACGGGATCCTTTTATGTGCTGACCGCCTACCCGATAATCTGGGGCTAGAACTTGAACAAACACTCATACATTTAGTTGAGGTGTAACTGCTGTTGTGTTATTCTATGGAGTGCAAGATTTTTTCACAATCGGTAAGTGAGAGCAAGATGAGTGAAGGCCTTTGCTAGCGCGTGTATGAATGACAGGAAATTAATTCTTTTGTGTGACCATTTTGTTAACTTGCTTACCTGGTAACATATATCTTTTCTGTATACCCTACATTGTTCCTTTAAGTGGGATAGTTGATAATTTGTTAACTCTGTTTAAAACCACCTCCTTTCCATTTGCTTAGTAAAGGGAAGAACAGCTGGGAAGAACAGGTTTTTTTTTTCTATCACTTATACCTAACTTGGTAACACCTCTTTCAGAGTAATTAACTTTACTGTTAGGTTAACGTACCCGTGTTCCTGATATTATCTATCTCTGGACTGGGTTTGTCTTTGTCTAATGAGCGGGAAGGGCTTAGTCGATACCAATCTTCTTCACCCCCTCCCAAACTTGTTATTTGCATTTGTGTACTTATGATAATTTATGTAATATCTGATATTTTTAGTAATTGATGTTTAAAGTGAATAAAATCACCTAAACTCATTTAGTTCTGTGTGTTGGATATACCCAAAGCCCAACATTTCCCCTATTCGTTTAATATAGTTTGTATCAACGTCGTGTGTGTGTTTGAAAACACCGAATCGGTGTGCGCGCAGATGCGAGTCTGGAAAACTGGCAAATAATTGTTTGACCAGGAGAGTGAAAGAGAAGATTGAGAGACACGATTTGTCGTAAATAAGTCTGTCTTTACTCTCCTCCAGCACGCTGTGAAGTAACTATTAAATCTCTACATTTTCTATCACTGAGCTTTCCATCATCATTTTCCACTCTAAACCGGACCACTATTTCTACGACTCTTTTCTCTCAAAATAAATTTACGACAATATTTGGCCGGCTCGTCTGGGATAATTTTGAGATACATTTGATGCACACATATTTGTGGGCTGGTTCTGGGATCTTGAGCTACATTTGAGGCAATCGCATAGCCGGGTTAAAGATATTTTGAGTCTGATTTAGTTTGGGTCTAACTAGGTAGAGTGTGAATGATTTGTCTTTGTGAATTAGGGAAATAAATAAATAATTACACCCCTAGACAAACGTTCTTTAAGTATTTGGGTTGTCCACACAGCATATTTACAGGTTGTTTTCTCTCCACAGCAGTAGAAAGTACAGATAAACAAATATATTTGCTATTTTTATTATCCTCTGGCGGAGATAATTATATTTCTTTCTTTATAAAAGTTGCTGGGATTGCGTGATTGTTTTACAGTCACTAAGGTTTTTGAAGTCAAAAAGAGTTGAGCTTAGCTAAAGACGGATTGTTCTGATTTTTTAAAAATTAAGTTAACAACGTCTCATCTCAATAATTGACTTTAGGGACGGAGTTTGTTGTCAGAGATTTAAAATTTAGGGGAAAATTTTTTTTTTCCTTTTAAATTGTTTTAATATAAATTTTTCTCTACTGTTAGTAAAAGTAGATTCTTTTCCAGTGTAACTTACCATTTAGTGGCATAGTCGCTTGCGTTTAGAGCCTTAATTGCCAGATAATAGCAGCGATAAGTTTGCACAGTACAGGTAGGAGGTAACACAGGTAAATTTGTACTTGTGTTTTTTTTCTCGTAGCGGTTCAGAGTTCCTCCCTTTCGCGTTTCTTCTTACTAGTTCTCTAAGCATACTTCATCTTATTCTTTAACAATGGCAGAGAGGATAAAGATGAGGTCCATCTTGAGGCTGGAAGCGAAAGAGGCAGGATTAGATGCAGAAGCTGCAAACGCGTTTATTAACCAGGAATTGGAAATATATGACGCGGAGCAACAGAGAGCCGAAGCTGAGAGGAAGGCGGAGCAACAGAGAGCAGAAGCTGAGAGGAAGGAAGAGAAAGAAAGAACAGAGAGGAGAGAAGCCCAGGAGAGGGCAGATAAGAAAGAAGCGGAAGAACGTCTTTTGGAACAGAAGAAAATTGAAGCAGAGATGGAAACTCGCAGAGAGAGAGAGAGAGACAAGGAAAGACAGCATCAACTGGCGCTTAAGGCTCTAGAGAGTCGGGGCGCCTCTACTTCGACTAACGGAGAGCCGTCTTCGCCCCAGTCTCAATCAATGGACCTCTCCAGTACTCAATCTGCCCAATTAACTGCTATGTCGTTTTCTTTAGAATCTTTTCCTAGCCCTAACGAAAAAATTGACAGCTACCTAGAAAAATTCGAGAGACTCGCGAATCTTTATGGGTTAGAGAGTACCCGCTGGGCGCTCAAACTTTCAACGTCACTGAAAGGCAATGCTTATGACGTGTACACAAAGCTGGGACCGAATCAACATGATTACGACATGTTGAAAAAGGCCTTACTACAGCAGTTTGAGATGACTGCCCGAAAGTTTCTGCAGTTGTTCAGAAACAGCCGAAAAGAGAGCACGGAAACATTTCCACAGTTCTCTTCACGTCTCACGGGTTATCTGACAAAGTGCATTGAATTATCTGACCTACCTCTTTCATATGAGGGACTCCTCGAACTTGTTCTTGTGGAGCAGATAAAATCCACTTTGTCGAATGAAACACGTAGATTTTTGGCTGAACAGGGGGCAGTCAGGCTTGAAGACATACTCAATAAAGCCGAACGCTATAGCAATGCAATGGCCGAACTTCCCAGCACTAAACGTAAACCCACCGATGAGCCATCTCGAAAACAGAATCTAGAACAGGCATCCTATTCTTCCACTTCCTCTCAACATTATAACCAACGAGATAACAATACCCAGAAACCTCCCCAGGAAAAATCGAAATTCTACAAAACCCGATACCCCCCCAACAACAATTCTGATCAACCCAACAAGCCTACGTGGCAGCGCGGCCACCAAGGTCAAGGAAAAGGGAAGACCCCTACACCAGGAACGTCTGATCAGGGCAAACAAACCGGTGCAAACCGCATTGGATGTTTGCATACAGCCTCGAAAGGTAGAGTCAATGTCAGTGATTCTCAACCTGAGGGGGACCGACCCTCAACTCGAGGAACTGTAATTTTGAACGGTACCTCCACTACTTGTCTTTTTGACACTGGATTAAGTTTTGATTGTATTGTCGCTAGGCACCTAGTCAAACCCGGTCAGGAGACAGAGGAAACCGTCAAACTTAGTGGAGTTTTCAGGAGTGATGCACCCAGGACGCTTCCTATCGCACTGGTAGAAATACACTCTGACTTTGTCAGAGGAGTTATTAAAGCGGCCATAATGGATGATCCGATCTACCCAGTTATCCTGGGATGTAGATATGTGTTCATTGGGAGACCTAAGGAGCCGATTGTGGCAGCGGTAACCACAAGAGGGCAAGCCAAGAAGGAGAGGGAGCCTGCGCCAAACTTGTTGCCGAATGAACTGAAGGAGGCGCAACAAAAGGACCCTACTCTGGCGCCCTGCTTTAAAAAACTGCCCATGGCTAAGGACCCCAGACACAACGGAGACATCTTTTCTAAGGATGGTGTATTGTATCGTAGAACGGGCAACCCGGACACGGGGAATAACCAGCTCCTAGTACCGACGCAGTACAGAAACCAGATCTTAGAAATGGGGCACTCTCTTCCCTTTAGCGGACACATGGGACAAAACGCCACTATTCAGCGAATAAAAAACCACTATTGGTGGCCAGGAATGAACTCTGACATTGTCAGGTACGTGAAATCCTGCGCCCAGTGCCAACGGGTAGCACCCAAGCACTTGACACCCCCAGTACCTATGGGGCAAATGCCAATAGTAGGGACTCCATTTGAACGGGTTGCTGTCGACATTATTGGTCCTCTGGAAAAGACCAAAAGAAGGAACAGGTTCATCCTGACCTTAGTTGACACTTGCACTATGTGGGCCGAAGCCGTACCGCTACCATGCACTAATTCCAAGCATGTCGCAGAAGCCCTTGTGCAAATTTTTACACGGTTGGGATTCCCTCAACAAGTTTTGACGGACAATGGATCCCAATTCCGTAGCCTGTTAATGGAGGAGATCTTTAAGATCTTGAGGGCCAAACATATCCACACAAGTCCCTACCATCCGGCCGGAAATGGGCTCGTGGAACGTTTTAACGGTACCCTCACCATGATGTTACGTAAGCTGGGTCAGGAGAAACCGGAAGACTGGGACCAATATATATCGGCTGCCTTATTCGCCTACCGAGAGGTACCCCAAGCGTCTACGGGTTTTGCGCCAGCTACACTTTTATTTGGCAGACCTATTAAGGGGCCACTAGAAGCCTTACTTCGGTCCCTGACAGACCAGAAGGCTGACGAGACAGTCGTCTCTGCAAGCAAGTATGTATCTGAGCTTAAGGAAAGGCTAAAGCTAGGATGGGATCTAGCTACTACCAACCTTAAGAAAGCCCGCGCTAAAATTACTAAAAGATACAACAAAGCTGCAAAAGAGAGAGAACTACAACCAGGGGAGAAAGTCCTATTGCTACTTCCAACCGGAAGCAATAAACTTCGCATCGGATGGCAAGGACCGTTTACCGTCCTTAAAAAGATCTCACGTACCAACTACAAGATCTCCATCAAAGGAAAGGAGAAGGTCTTCCACATAAATCTGCTAAAGAAATATTTGGAAAGACCGGTGCCATCCTCCGAGCATCTCCTGGCTGTCGCCATAGCAACGGAAGACGAGGAAGATGATGATGGTTGCATGGAGTATCCACTGCAACCCACAGAATCCTTTAAAGATGTCAAGTTCGGCGACAATCTCTCACCAGAACAACAAACAGAAACTAGGGCTCTACTAAAACAGTACAGTGCAGTTTTAACGGATGTACCTGGTCGAACAAATCTCATTGAATTTGATATGAAATTAACAAACGAGACCCCTGTTCAAACCAGAGTTTACCCCATCCCGTACGCTAAAGCTGATGCACTTCGCGGAGAAATAGACAAGCTGCGTCAGGCAGGAATTATCAGTGAGTCTACATCTCCTTACAGCTCGAGCGTAGTGCTGTTGCAGAAGCCCAATAAGGAAGTTCGGCTGTGCATTGATTACAGGTTGCTAAACGCTGTAACGGAATTCCAGCCCGAACCTCTCCAAACTGTTTCTGAGTTGTTCACCAAGCTCAGCAAAGCTAAGATCTTCTCCAAGATTGACCTCAGTAAAGGTTATTATCAAATACCAGTCAAGGAGGAAATTAAACCTTTGTTAGCTTTCAGCACTAGTGAAGGACATTACACATTTAACGTGATGCCGTTCGGTTTGCATAACGCACCAGGAGTGTTCACCAGGATGATGAGGAAGCTTCTACAACCTTTGCAAAGTCCCCATATCCATAATTTCATGGATGACATCTTAATTGCATCGGAAACCTATGAAGAACATATTGCTACGGTTGCTATGCTCCTCAGGAGACTACAGGAAACGGGTCTCACAGCCAGACCTAGCAAATGTCTCATCGGGTTTGAACAGTTAGACTTCCTGGGGCACACTATTTCTCACGGATGCAGTTGGCCTATTAAGAAGAACGTGGAGAAAATTGTGGCAGCAAAAAGACCCCGAACGAAGAAAGACGTACGTTCCTTCATATCGCTATGTGCATACTATCAGAAGTACATCCAGAACTTCAACGGACTGACGGCACCTCTGACTGACCTCACAAAGAAAGGTTGTCCTGATAAGGTCATATGGGATCAAAAGTGCGAACACGCGTATAGCACTTTGAAAGGACAGTTGTCTGCATACCCCATTTTGAGGTTGCCTGACCTCAAGAAACCTTTTGTACTGAGAGTCGACGCGTCAGGTCAGGGCATCGGGTCAACACTGCTTCAAGCCGATGACAGTGACCTGAACATGCTATTTCCAGTTGCCTATGGCAGTCGGAAATTAAATAAAGCGGAACGGAACTACAGCGTAGTTGAAAGGGAATGTCTTGCTCTGATTGACGGTATCAGACGCCATCATGAGTTTCTTTATGGTACATCTTTCACGGTGCAAACAGACCACGCTCCGTTAGCATTTCTTGGTGCCAATAAAGAATTTAACGCTAGGATCATGCGTTGGGCCCTCCTTCTAAGCGTCTATTCTTTCAAAGTGGAATATATTCCGGGAAGACAGAATGTCGGGGCTGATTTTCTGAGTAGAAACTGGTCTACAGAGGAAGAAGAGCAAACTGAAGATACCACTCATCCTAAAATCACCAATCAGGTCACCTCCATTGTCAAAAAAATGAAAACATGAAAAATGGTTTCATGTCTAAAAGTGGGGACGATTGTGACGTACGTCTAGTTTGACAAGTGAATTCTCCCTGATATGATGGATGATTTAAAGGGACTTTTAGCTTTTCATAACATTAGAACCCCTGAACATTTGTTGTAACTTTTCGTTTGCCAGAACGCATTCCACCGGGACTCATGTAGGATACAGCGACGAGATCAAAGAGACAGACCGAGGGATCTTAGGGGAGACTATCGGCGCTATCAAAGACAGTAGTTTTCCCTGATACGAGACGCAGTTGCTTGCCGCTAATTTCGCGTCTCGGTGTCAATCGAGGAACCGAGCGAACGGGGGAAAGCGAAACGGGCAGCAGCGAGCGGATACGAAGACCAGGGGGCGGCTTCATCTCTTGATTTGGCGGTCAGATCCCCAAAAGTTCGTGAGATCAAATAAGTTGTCAAGTTTATCATGTCCCACTCAACTTACATTTCATTTTAGCTAAATAGACCATGTAGAACTAGACACGTTATCACTCGCTGGCCAGACCTTTACAGAAGCACTAGCTTTATTGAAATCTTGTTATAGATTTTCCCCTGGATTTTATATATATTTGCAGTGATTTCTATTTCTGTGCAAAGCGGTAATATATATTGTGTAAAGTGATCAGTGGTCTAGCTCAGTCATTCTATTTAAAGGGATTCTGTGTTAATTTAAATCTATTTAATTAAACCATCTCAAGAGTTCCAGTTTTAAATATAATGATCTATCTATTATATTATTTCAAAAGATAATAGATGCTTAAATTAACTTTTAAAGTCGCGAAGGAATTTATAATTAATAAATTCAGTTAAGTCCTAGTTTTATAGATGTGTGTTTTTAACCACTAGAACTCGCGCAGTGTTTATTAAATACATAATTAAATACTCGAGTGTATTATAGGCTTAACGGGAAATTCATCGCGCTTTAGAAGGTTATTTGTTTTCGGTATATTACATGTCTTTTTTTTCTTTCATACAGAGTGATCGTAACCTGTGCGATCCCAGCATTAAGAAAGCAATAAAGAAAAGAGACACAACTACAGATTCATTTTCCAGCGATTACGGGATCCTTTTATGTGCTGACCGCCTACCCGATAATCTGGGGCTAGAACTTGAACAAACACTCATACATTTAGTTGAGGTGTAACTGCTGTTGTGTTATTCTATGGAGTGCAAGATTTTTTCACAATCGGTAAGTGAGAGCAAGATGAGTGAAGGCCTTTGCTAGCGCGTGTATGAATGACAGGAAATTAATTCTTTTGTGTGACCATTTTGTTAACTTGCTTACCTGGTAACATATATCTTTTCTGTATACCCTACATTGTTCTTTTAAGTGGGATAGTTGATAATTTGTTAACTCTGTTTAAAACCACCTCCTTTCCATTTGCTTAGTAAAGGGAAGAACAGCTGGGAAGAACAGTTTTTTTCTATTACTTATACCTAACTTGGTAACACCTCTTTCAGAGTAATTAACTTTACTGTTAGGTTAACGTACCCGTGTTCCTGACATTATCTATCTCTGGACTGGGTTTGTCTTTGTCTAATGAGCGGGAAGGGCTTAGTCGATACCAATCTTCTTCACCCCCTCCCAAACTTGTTATTTGCATTTGTGTACTTATGATAATTTATGTAATATCTGATATTTTTAGTAATTGATGTTTAAAGTGAATAAAATCACCTAAACTCATTTAGTTCTGTGTGTTGGATATACCCAAAGCCCAACATTTCCCCTATTCGTTTAATATAGTTTGTATCAACGTCGTGTGTGTGTTTGAAAACACCGAATCGGTGTGCGCGCAGATGCGAGTCTGGAAAACTGGCAAATAATTGTTTGACCAGGAGAGTGAAAGAGAAGATTGAGAGACACGATTTGTCGTAAATAAGTCTGTCTTTACTCTCCTCCAGCACGCTGTGAAGTAACTATTAAATCTCTACATTTTCTATCACTGAGCTTTCCATCATCATTTTCCACTCTAAACCGGACCACTATTTCTACGACTCTTTTCTCTCAAAATAAATTTACGACAGTCACAATTTGTGAGTGTTATGTACCGTATAGTATTTTAAATGAATGAACAGTGCAGCACCCCCAATGACAACCCCCTGCAACCGCCACTGCACACTACCCTGTGGTCGGACACGATGCAACACGTGCAAGTATGTCATCTCAACCCAGAAGGTGTCCTTTCCTAAGGCTACGTACACCATCACCAGTAGCTTCACGTGTGAATCGCGTAATGTCATTTATACGATCATATGTAAGCGTTGCTGCAAAACCTATATTGGCCAAACAGGCAAACGACTTGGGGACAGATTCAGCCAGAACTTAAATGACATCTCTCAGCAAAAGTCCACACCAGTTGCCACACACTTCAATGGTCCTGACCACCATGGTCCCATCGACATCCAGGTCACTGCGATCCTATGCCATCCTCAAAAATTTTTTTCCTCTTCTATTTCCAGTCCCCACTTTTATTACTTTTGTGTATTTTTTCGTTTTTTTACTTTTTAGTTTCTTAGTATGTATTGTGTACATCCGGGGTCAAGAGTCACTTCCCTTTTTCAACCCAGCGTGATATGATTTAGATGCTTCGCCTTCAGGGAAGTACCTAGGTTTTATTTATTAATTTATTTATATTTGTTTATATTTATTTTTATATTCTTTTCAGTTCTTATGTCTCCTATCTAGCCTTCACTTTCTTTCTTTTCCTGACGAAGGCCTTGTGGCCGTAACGTAGACTACTTTCTTTGTCTTTTGTCCTCGTAAGACGTATCACCTTTTTTCGATTTTTTTTCAAACCCATCCGAAGTGGGTTATAACAGTACCCAGCCAAAATGGAAACTACCAGCAATTTCAAGATCTGAGCTGGTAATCATATAGCATTAAAGAACCACAAAAATAACAGAAGAGGCTACAGGGTATTGTAATAGACAGAACAAATTAAAAGGCTCACAAACCACCCAATAAAATACAGAATATGGCCGGGGAGACTTCAGAGAGTTATTGCTCTGCATACAGAGCAAAGGACAGAGTCTTTAACTATCAGCAGCACGTTCCCACCATAGAGAAGAACAGGATTTCCAGAGTTTATTTTCACAATCAAAACAGAAGCGATGAAATAAGAAGCCAAAATAGATGAAGACAGAAGCAAGGAAAAAGAGGAACCAAATAGATATAGAGAGGAAACATCGTATTACGGAATGCACTAGAAAAACGTAGCCAACCACAGAATAGACGGAGGTATAACACACAGGTGGATCTACAACAAGAGATACAAAAAGTGGAGGTGAAGGCATATACAAACAATTAAAGAATGGATAGGGCACCCACATCTCAGTGGCCACTGGGAAAATTCTCAAACAACCTCAAGACTGAGGAAGAAGCACTAGAAACAATTGTAATAACTGTCGTAAAAACTACTAGAGACAAGATAATACAATTTACACTCAAAACTGTCCTAAGGAGCCACCATAAAACAAATAATTAGTCAATCAGTAGCGCTAACAGAAACCAGTATATACATTCTAACAAAGCGCAAGTACAGTGGATTCCTAGCAACAGCAAGATACATGGAAATGAGAAGGCTAGTAGACTTACCAAAGAAGCAGGACGTGAAATTCAAACTGAAGACAAGGCAACATATGAAAAGGTTAAAGTAATAATAACAAATAATTTCAAACAAAAATGTCATAAAGAAGACGCAAAGTCAGGCACACCAGAAACAATGTTCCTTTCCAAAAAGAGTTCAAGTGATAATTTTCAAACTGAGAACCAGCCATTGACATACAGACTCGATACCATTGGAGTAGAGAAGAAGAAAACAAAAAACAGAGAAAAAATCTAATGGAACACACGGACAAGAGAGACTGAGATAAAACTAACATGTACAGTGTAGACACGGAGTAGACTGACAGGTGCAGGAAGTTTGAAGAGACCTGGTGAATGCATATGTTTCACAGGAAGCTGAAAAACGCGATAAGAGAGAAGAATGCCACGTGTCTGTTGGCAGATTTCAGTTTCCAGAGAAAAGCTAACGTTTCTGGCCAAATATAAATTCCGCATTGTTCATCTACGAGCCGTAACAGTTGTCTGCAAGCATGTGGGCATGAAGTTAGGTACAAGGCCATAAAAGTATCTAACCATCAAACAGTCTGTATTTCACAGTCATATCTGTGAGTGTACCAATATGTTGGGTTTTATGGTGCTTTGTTGGCCAACATGTCTGAAATGCCTCTTTCTTATGCATGGCGCTGTTATCAAACGGACTTTATTTTAATACGTGCCAGAGCTAGCGCTTTTCTTGTCTCTTCTTTAATGTATTCTGTATCTTACGATTGTTTATAATCTACTTAGCGCTTGCTTCTCGAGGCAAATTTATCGGGTTCAAAACCTGATAGCGTCACACTCCATCCATCCAACTGTTAAGAGGTACTTGACTCTGCTCTGGAGTTATGGAAGGCAAAGGCGGAGAGGAAAGAAACCGGTCACCCCCATCTCACAAACCTAAGACTCTAATATAAGTGAAGTTTCTAACATTTCCCTACCCTACGGCAGTATCTGCTGTGGGACTGCATTTACCTTTTATAACCTACTTGTCCTGAAGATAGATCTTATCATAATTACAGCTTTCAGTGTTTATAAACCTACTCGTCCTGAATATAGATCTTATCATAAGGACAGCCTTCAGTGTTTATAACCTACTTGTCCTGAAGATAGATCTTATCATAATTACAGCTTTCAGTGTTTATAACCTACTTGTCCTGAAGATAGATCTTATCATAATTACAGCCTTCAGTGTTTATAACCTACTTGTCCTAAAGATAGATCTTATCATAATTACAGCCTTCAGTGTCAATAATGTTATTACTGTACTTGAGCAATTATATTAATACACACTTGGAGAGAAAGTGTAAAAGACAATAAAAGATCACAAGTAAAGATATCAAGCTACTGTACCACTTAAAGGTCGTTGCTTTTAACCATATTGGAATTTTTTTTTTTTAAATAGGATGTGTGCCTCGTTTTGGCATGGCGCGTCACGCCGTTCAACCTAAGCACACGTTCCGTCAGTTATATTAGGGTGCATGTCCAAATGTAAAAGACCCTGTGGTCTGGATTAATATTTTGGAAATGATGTACGTTTTCATACAGATGAAATATATTAATTTAGAATGTTACACATATTAGTGTAGAGAGTTAGTGTTTGATTCTGAAAGTATGGAGTAAAAATTCCTCTGCATTTGAAGGTCAGATTTTTTGCATCGTAATTAAAATGGATATCTAATTCCACTTTGGAGGTTCCTCAAAAGTTAAAGATGAATGAGAAAAATGATGTGCGATTTAAAAGAAAAGATAACTTCTCAATGTGGTAGGGAAAAAAAGACATTTCTCGTAGGCAAGAAGCAAAAGGTAAACGAGAAAATAATATCAAAGGTGGAAGTATCTTCTGATACTTGTGATATTTATTTTCGTCCTCGGGTAAATCCGTTAAATGTTTTTCCAATATCGATAATTAATAGCCCAGGAGCGCCCCGGCATTAATTTAACTGGGTCGAAATACATAGGTCAAATACACTAGCACGTTTGCAGTTTTGCACAAGCATGGAAGTCAATGTTGAGTTTTCCAGTATTTATATTTTCAGAAAGACAAACTACAGAATAGTTTACAAAACTTATATAAGGAAAGGTACTGCAGTAAGGCGGCGGTAAACGGTTCAAGAGCTACCTTAGTGGGGACATGGATAAAAAGAGAGATACTAGGGACAATTTTTTTTTTTTTTTTTTTTTTTTTCTCTCACCGGCGGCACGCGAGCTTTCCCGCTCGTTCGGGCCAATGACATGTCATTGCGGGGCTGGGGGGGCAGTGGACTTTCCTTCCAACCCGGTCAGGAGCTTCGCTCCTTCCCATCCACACGGGATTTATGTGGGCACAGGAGCCGTTCGGTGTTCCCATCTCCCCCCCTAGGTTTATTCAGTCAAATTTCCGAGGGTCGTAAACATGAAGAGGGGGGTTTCTTCATAACGCCGACGGGGGGGTGGGGGGGGGGGGGGGGGGGGGGGGGGGGGGGGGGGGGGGGGGGGGGGGGGGGGGGGGGGGGGGGGGTTAGGGGAGGTATATGCCAGGAACTCCCTCAAACTTTTTGAACCATGAACACCTGGTCGCCAGTACAACGATTTAATTTAAAAAAAAGGGTTTGTAGCCATTACACCAGTGCGGCTCCCATTAGGGACAATTAATGATCACTTGTTAAAGAACGACACTGCAATCGATGAATCAACCATGTTAAAATTGCAGGAATTTGGCACCAAACGTGAGATCAGCAGAGATGGACGTATGAGAGGATCCATCTGGCGTGTGTATCAAAGTGGCTCAACAGAAAGTTAGCATTTTCATAACGCCTCGACAATTGCAGAGAGAGACCGGCACTTATGGGGTTGCCCGTAGTGCCATGACGTCGATTCTGATTAACTATAATAATCTACAATAACTCTTCCCGTATTCTTTCTTTTTAATTTTTAAATAGTTTTTTTTAACAGGAAAAAAAAAAAAAATGATAAAGCACAAAAAGTTACAACTTTACTGGACAACGAATTCGCAAATAAGTCGGATATTGGGACACATTAACAGGTGCCTTACTCATACTGACAGACATAGAAGAACGACAATGTAGATAAGGATATATTTAACGCTGTAATGTAAGGAATATTATGTTGTTTGTGAACACATGTGCCCTACTGTTGTTACTATCCTACAAGTCTTTGGTATTGTATTTCCAACTTTCCAGATATAAGGCATCACCCATTAAATATTTTGCACTGGTAAATTTATCATTATCATCATCATTATGAAATAGTCTGTCTTTGGGGGCGACACATTCAACGAGCCTTTGATTAACACTTGCCATATTTACCTATCTTGTGCACCAGGCTGGCAACCTCATCATGTTAAAAACAGACTGCAACAGAAGCTATCACTCCAAGAGAATGTGAATGCTTGGTGCAGGCTGCCTGTAAAGGGACCAGCTGCTAGATGGTGGTTCCATGCTCCATACGGAGCGAAACGGAAAATGATGGTGGTATGTTTCCCATCCATTTTAATTTGCTTGGTTCACGCTACAGGTAAATGTGTCCACTTTTTATCACTCCATTTCTTAACTCGTCTCTGCCTTGAAGAAAAATCTGTTGTAGGGCCCAAGTAATCTTGAAATGTGACAATACCATGTCAGCATCTTCTTTCACCTTGTTGTTTGTGTGGTCTTCATCTGTCACTATAGCATTCATAACTGTGTGAAATTTATGCGAACAACGCCCTGCCCTGGTTCCACTGGTTTCGGACATCTGGCTAAAGATCTAAATGAAGTCGTAGTCACGCGCACGTATTGACTGGGCGTGTTACCACCTGAGCGCATCACTGAAGTTTTATTGGGGCAAATAACTGGGCAGCTTGAACAAACTACGTCTTAGATTTGAGGAAACTTAAGGAATTTCACAAAGAGTGTCAGGTTCTGAAGCTTATGAAAGCATCTCGATACAATTTCTCCAAGTTTTAGATTCAGAGAGTAAATGCACAAGCAATAACTAAAGAATGGATAATAGCATGCGATCAAAGCAAAATAATGAAGATTCTCATTTAAAATCCTGAAAATACCAAGCTAAAAATGTCAAATACAAGATAAACTAAAACTACCAATTAATAAAACAAAATTACTAAGGCTCAAGCTTGGAACTGTATACTTCATGATAGAGGAAACCCACGTGTGAGGAGTGTCAAGAACAAAACACAATTAGATACTTTCTGGTCGACTGCAAAAAATTTGACCAGCAGAGGCAAAACACTATGCAATAACCGCAAGATAGAAATGAGTGTAGAAAATCTCATAGGCATTAAGACCCCACCAGAAATACAAAAGTTAATACAGCACTATATTACATAAACAAAAGCTATCATTAAAAAATTAAAAAATAAGGATGCGAGCCAGTAGTCTACCGTGGTGGTAGATTCCCCACCTTCTCTCTCTCTCTCTCTCTCTCTCTCTCTCTCTCTCTCTCTCTCTCTCTCTCTCTCTCTCTCTCTCTCTCCCTCTCTCTCTCCCCCTCTCTCTCCCTCTCCCTCTTTCTCTCTTTCTCCCCCCCCCCCCCCCCTTTTCCTATAAATACGGATTAAATAATCCCGCAATCAACATTAAATGCATACCTATGTAGACAGTATCATTTTCTTGAACAATAAAACAACATGAACTATAAAAGTAAAAATACTTACAAGAGAAATAATACAATATAGAGCATAAGATAAATACAAACAAGAAAATATTACAATAAATGAAACGCGTCCTGATATAACCAACTTTTCCATGTATATGGTAGATGGTTGAAAGAGGCGTGCTACAAAGAAAAGTAGTAAACACATTAATTTTAAAAAAAAAATGTTTTTTAAACTTCTCCGAGTCTAGTAAACACGGAGCCATGTCTTATAGCAACGGATAAGGCATTTTGGCCTAAGCTTTCTACGCTCTAGGATAATTTTGGCATAGTTCTAACTCTCAGTTTTCATGTTTTATCAGGTGTAGATACTGGAACACGTGGGAAGCAGAGCATCCAAGCCGCTAGAAACAGATGCATATGACCAGTTCACCAAAAGTGAACAAACGCTGATCTCCAGACTTCCACGGGACACAGAAGATTGATATACCATCTAATCAACAGGCTGAAGATTGGAACTACTGATGAGTGTTGCTGTGGCATCGATAAAACTACCAATAATCATCTGCTGCAAAAATATCCAACATATGAAGAAATGAGACAACACAAATGACCACCACCAGTACCATTCCTCTACGGAGACACCAACAACCTTAAGCCGACCACCGCTCTATTTAAACCTTATTCAAGCTGACATCTGAAATTGTAGAAGAAGATGAAGAGAAAGAAGAAGAAGTAGAAACAATCACACTTCTTTACCTTCAGATACAACATCTCATACTGCTCAAGGCAAAATTAGATGATGTTTAAACACATCAAAAGTAATAAAGAAGACACACAAAGACACTGAACGGATGGCGCAGGATAGTACAGTTCGGGGTGAATTTGTGAAGTATTATGTAACATAGGGAGCTAAAAGGTAATGCATGACAGGAATTATAAATTTACGTTAGGTAATACTTTCTGTTTTGATTCATGATTGTTCAAGGCACGGCGGTAGTTTCCTTTATGTTATAAGAAACAGATAGAAGGAAAAAGAGGCAGAGGTGGACAAAGAAAGACTATACAGGACATTTTGACAGCATGACATGGACAGAAGTCAACTATAGACTTTATAAATAGTATTGTAGACAGGAAGTTGCGGAGAGACATGATCGTCAACGCCACGAGGCACAGTACTTGAAGAAGAAGAATACTTTTTGAAAACTTGTATTAGATTTCCCAGTGCACATGCATTTAGGTGTAAATACATATAGTACATTTATTTACTTAATTTAAATTTACGTTTCTGGCCGGTAAACAGACTAGAGTCTGGTATTAGATCTGTTATTGGCCACGTCTGTCCTAAGACTTTATTTTTAAAGTGCTACCGTATTTATTTATATGAATTTGTTTTAAGTAGTTCCATGGTTGTTGTTAATTTTGTTGATCAGCTGTACTCACTCACTCACTCACTTACTCACTCACTCACTCACTCACTTACTCACTCACTCACTCATTCACTCACTCACTCACTCACTCACTCACTCACTCACTCACTCACTCACTCACTCACTCACTCACTCACTCACTTACTCACTCACTCACTCACTCACTCACTCACTCACTTACTTACTCACTCACTCACTTACTCACTCACTCACTCACTCACTCACTCACTCACTTACTTACTCACTCACTCACTCACTCACTCACTCACTCACTCACTTACTCACTCATTCACTCACTCAATCACTTACTTACTCACTCATTCACTCACTCACTTACTCATTCACTCACTCACTCACTCACTAACTGACTGACTGACTCACTCACTCACTCACTCACTCACTCACTCACTCACTCACTCACTCACTCACTCACTCACTCACTCACTCACTCACTCACTCACTCACTCACTCACTCACTCACTCACTCACTCACTTACTCACTCACTCACTTACTTACTCACTCACTCACATACATAACCTTCCATTAGTCGCCTCTGACTGATGGGGGAACTAGACTTAATCTTTCATTGTTCCCCAATACCCCCGGGAAATATACGACGGGGCTCACACAGAATGGTTTGTACGAAGTACTGCATCAAATCGGTGACAAATAGGAAATAACTGTCACAATACACATCTAGCGATCCTAGATCTAGGTTTTATCAAAAATAATAGCCGCTGAAGTAAAATATTTCTGAAGGGAAAAAAAGCATCAACCGCAGTTCGTTGATTCATTTTCCTCAAGTCTGGAACTAAAATGAAGCATAACTTTTCACATTCTTAAATTATTTAATGTATTTTGAACTGTGATTTTTTTTCTTCAAATCTCCACAAGCAGTGTTTC
Source organism: Oreohelix idahoensis (assembly GCA_024509875.1). NCBI lineage: Eukaryota > Metazoa > Mollusca > Gastropoda > Stylommatophora > Oreohelicidae > Oreohelix > Oreohelix idahoensis. Next base: position 26,636 of record JAMPIV010008362.1, read on the forward strand.
CCGAACTTACAATGATGGCGTACCCCTTATCAGTGTTCAGTCTTAGTGGCGTGTAGTGGGTTTGATGGTACTGTAGGGTTGTGATGTTACCTAGTGTGATGTATGAGGTCAGCTGTGAAGGCTCCTGAGATAAATGTAGATGTGAATTTACAGAAGGCCCTTCTTGCTACCACTTACGACCTCACACATATCTCTTTTTTTACTAATATGCATGTAGCTACGTTAAAAAAGTCTAGGGTACTGAAATGTAATGTGTTGTATTAGTATATACAAACACACACACAGATAATTACTAAGTGTAATAATATTAATAAAATTTATAACACACTGAACTGACTCAGCTGTTTTAGTTTTAGATATAGAAATTTTCTTTAAGTTTATTTGTTCTGAACCAAGGTTTTATTTTGGTCAGAACATATGAATGGTTATGAAGTTTATGAATGAAATGCATGGATATATGTCATAATAAAATGAAAGGTGTGTACATATGTATTTTACAAGACTAGTTAATATTAATACTGTTTATATTTTAAATTTCGCTGGGAGAACGATTAATGGATGTGCTGATGGGGTGGCGTCATCACTCCCATTCTGTAACTACAGGAGCTGTGTCCATTAGATTATAACTTTATACTGTGTCTTTCCCAAAGTTCAGTAAACCGTGGTGGGGAAATTATTATAAGTTCCTTAGAAATATGGTGAATCTTCAGCAGACCATTTAGTACTCATCTGGTCTGCGAAGAACTGATGCAGAATCAGGTGGTCCACTTCTCTCGACAGCTAGAATAGAACGATAGTCTGCTTCTATACGCTGTTTGCCTGCATACACGTCTGCTGGTGTAACTTTGAATACTTATGTAGCACTAGCTTAGTGCCACATCAGAAACTCACACTTCAGAATTACGAATAGAGAACACAGTTATATTCTAGCAAAACTCAGCTGAGCTGCTGGCTCTAGTATGGCGTCCCTCTAAATATGGAATAGCTTTCTGGGAAATACACCACTGAATTATTTACTGTGTCTACTACTGGACAGCTTTTAGTTGAATGGCAAAAATGCGCGTCTGTGCGCCAATAATATGATTATCTTTGGCCAATCACCGACTTCCCCCCTTTCAAATTTCAAACCTACAACCAAAAGTCAATTCAGTCATACCTCAGTCAAGTATGTATTATTGTCTGTTGGTCCGTCTGTCTCTACTTGCGTTTCACAAAAAACACACTTGTTTTTTGAACCAACTCTGCCGTCCCCTACACAATTTTGCCTTTAAAGTTATTTTTAGCCACAATTCTCCCCTTTTCCCCCTCTCTTTCATTTCAACTAGATTATGGCATTTGCGCGTCCCAAGGCCACAAATTTGAAACTTTAGTGACAGGATTCAACAGTACAGTCGCTAATAATACAGTCTTTTGTCAATATCTTCCTTATTATCTATTCGTCTGGATAATTTAAAGTATATTATTTGTCAGCTCAAGATGGGCTATCAAACTAGCTAAGTTTTATTTTCGTAACATTATTATTAAGAAAAACATATTTTTTTTTCTCGTCTATTTTTTTTTTTGAAATATCTTCGAGAAGCTTCTGTAATGCGTTTGCCGCTGATTTCAAATAAAACAACCAAGTATCGTAAAAGCGTCCAAGAAATGACTGTTGCGTATAATAGCTAAGGTCCCTTTTGTCCATTTCTTTACATTGTGTCACTAGTGGACGTGAATTTTTTCCTTTCCCCACCAATTGCGTCTTTTTAGCCTTGCTAGTTTCAAACACGTGTTCAGTCATATTTTTTCTTTTTGATCTCCGTTCCCTCCCGTCTCCAAGGGTAAACGTTTTGTCTGCACGTCTAACAAGTTAGTTTCCATGGCGGGTAGTGAACCGCGGCATGGGCGATCATGTCTTCTAGTAGCTTATGCATTATTTTTATCCCTACATTTTATCTTGATAGTTGGAGATATTTTAACGTTGTATCACGGTTAAATTTATCACATGGCGTACCCCTCTCAAGTATTAAGTTTTAATTAATTGTTTTCCGCAGTTTAAAAAAATATGATAACGTTTTTAAAACATTATGCCACGTATGCTTGAGAACCTAACGTACCCCCGGCAGTAAGCGTACCACACTTTGGTAAACACTGCGGCCACACGACAGACAATCACGCGGCCACGCGACAGACAATCACGCGGCCACACGACAGACAATCACGAAAAGCGAAACTTTGACACTAGAGATAGTCGGGGCTTCACTCGCTCCTGGTCCGTCAAGCGGACTAAACACATTTTTACAGCTCGTAGTGCCGATATCGAAGTGTACTTGTTGATAACTATTTATAGATATGCATCAGTTATAAATCCTTATCAAAATTACCTATTTAGTGTCATATTATCATTATAAAATATGACCTGTTTGGGGTCATATTATCTCTATGAAGTATGATCTCTTTGGATCATATTATCCCTATACAATATGACCTGTTTGATGTCATATTAACCTTATAAAAATAACTGTTTGATGACATATTAAGCCAATAAAAAAAGGACCTCTTTGATGTCACATTACCTCTACAAATTATAACCTGTTTGATGTCATATTAACTTTATGAAAAGGAGCTGTTGGTGACATATTGACCTTATAAAAATGAACTGTTTGATTCTATATTAACCTTATAAAAAGGATCTGTTTCATGTCATTTTACTCCTACAAAATATGACCGGTTTGATGTTATATTATCCATACAAAAGAAATGATAACATGATGAATGAGATCAGATCTGAGCTTAACATCATCCAAAGGTCATCAACCATTTGCCCTTCAGTGGTTACCTGCCCATTGTGGAATTGCTGGGTAATGAGAAAGCAGATGCTCTATCAAGAAGTGGCAGTAAAATGGAACAATACAGCCACCCATTGCCCTATCGGGAAGCAAAAAACCATCATCCACAACAAGTACAAAAATCAGTGGAAGGAGGAAGGGGATATATACAGCAGAGATGACCCAATCCACCACCTAAACAGACACCAACAGACGACAATTTTCCGCCTGAGAACTGGTCACTGCAGATTACTTGGACATCTCTATCGCCTCAAGATATCCCACACGAATGAATGCCCATGTGGAACTGATATCCAGACTCCAGAACACATTCTCCAGAACTGTCCAACCCATGATAAATTGCGACGTACGACCTGGCCAAAAGGTGATGAGCTCCAGCAGAAGCTATGGGGCTGCCGCGCCGACCTGGAAAAGACTGTGGACTTCGTCCTGGCGACAGGCCTGCAGATTTAGCATGACTACAAACCGAACGCAGAAGAAGAAGAAGAATCCATACAAAAAAGGATCTGTTTGATGTCATATTAACCTCTCTGCACCTGTGGCACCGGCCCAATGACAGCCGAACACCTACTGCAGTCCTGCCCAACCTACAGCAATGAAAGGAGCAGCATATGGCAATAACCCACGTCTCTCCACGAAAAACTGTTTGGAGATGTCAGGAACCTTGAGCTGACTACTGCCTTTATTAAATTCATTAATGTGGAAGTCTTAAGGCGAACGAGGAAGAAGAAGAATATCAACCTTTCAAAAAAGGACCTGTTTGATGCCATATTACTCCTATAAAATATGACCTGTTTGATGATATATTATCCATACAAAGAAGAATCTGTTTAATGTCATATTAACCATATAAAAATTACCTGCGGGATGTCATATTTTTCCTACAAAATATGACTTGTTTGATGTCATATTATCGATATTACAAATTACCTGTTTTAAGTCATATTATCATTATTAAAAATTACCTGTTTGAAATTAAGTCAACTACAGATGATGTATATCACAAATGGAGAAAAGGAAATGCTGCAAAGATATTTGTCACATACCTGCTCTTTAAAATTGTATAGTACATATGTGAAGACTATTTGCTCATTAAATATATTTAAAATGTCCACATAAATGTTTCAAGTAAACCGCACCTTTTAATATCTTCTTATTCCCTCCATGATGATCATAGGATGCCACCGCAGTAGGCCCCCGAGTAGCAAGCCTACGACAAGACTTTTCAAGTACTCTTGCAGGGGTAGTTTGTGTAGCAATATGTTTCGAATGATGAGGTTGTTAGTCTCATGGACAACCTCATATTAGTCAGCTCTAAGGAAGCAGTGGTCATATTCTCTGCTTTTTCTAGATCCTCCGGGGAACCCCAAGGGGCTAAAACCTATTGTGGGTTCTCAAAACTGTCCGGTGGAAGTGGGACGCAATTACTCAAGAAACTTTTACGCTAGTCCCCCTGAAGACATTCAGCAAGTGAAAATCGTATGTATTTTTCAATCAACTGAGTTTTAATCCCATGTAGAATCTCAGGATACGCGTAAATACCACGCAGTTCGCTATTTGAAACGCAGATATGTTCCGGCACAAAACAGCCGTATTAACTATTCTGGATGGTGCAAAGCCACCTACTGTATTCGAATAGTTACAAGTGTCTCTACCAAAACTAATTCCCCTTTACCAGGCCGCCAGACTGGCAAAGCAAAAGTCACTGGCTACTGATTCACACAGAGGTGCGCAGACTCTGGGGAGGGTGTGGGGGCGAAGAGGAAGAAAAACAAGGAACCGCCTGATCCAGACGGACTTACTTTTGTGAATTTAAACGAAAGACAAACGGGATTACCTTGAGCAACATGATAGGCATATAAATGTGTTGGATTAGTAGTTTTTGCTTCTGCTTTATCCGCAGTTGGTTCATAGGCGGATCCAAGGGGGTGGTGACGGGGCGATCGCCCTTCCTTTGGGACTTTGAAAACCTTTATTTAATATCAACTGCTCCAGTATTCCCCCCCCCCCCCCTTTCCCCGGACTTAAATGTAAGTAATCATTCGGTCGGACGACTGACAAATTAAAACATGTCTGGCACTGAACAATGGTAAGTACCCTGCAGGTTACGAACGTAGTTTGCAAGTTATTCTACGTGGCGAGACAATGAAAGACAGTAAAGGGAACCGCCATACAACAAAGAGACAAAAATCGGCGCCTAGCAGTCGAAACAAAGGGACTTCACTCGAGCCGCAAAAACGGGATTTTGTGACAAGAAATGGAAAATTACAAAAATTGTATGCCATAATATATAATACTGTATGTATAAATGTTTATAAAATTGTGTCTCTTTGTAGTTGTACCTTACTTTTGTGTAATTATGTTTTAAAGTAGCAATAACCCGTCAAACTTGACGGGTTTTTAATTATAGTGTGCTGTTTCCGTTCCCGGATGAGCAGATAGAAGTACATTTTTGGAATATTTTTGGTTTCTTTCTATTTTACAGTGTAATCAAACTGTTCTTGAACACCGTCATTTGAACGTTTTTATTTGTTGATTGTAACTATTTTGGGGAAAGTATATATAATGGAAATAATACAATTTTTCAACACGGTTGCATTCCTCAGCTGTGACCAACGTGCACACGGCGAGAATTATATTATTTTAGATTCAACTTACAAGTTCTTTTGATGACAACATTTCGTGTGAAAGTGCGAGGATTGTTTTCAAAGAGTGTTCCCTGATAATAAGTGGTTTTAACAAAAACTTTCAAGTTTTCATGATTTGTACATCGGGTGAGGGCTCATGCACACCAATTTTTACGCACTTTTTCTTTGTCGAGCGCTACTAATTTCGTGAAAGATTAAAAAAAAAAAACAAAAAAAAAACCCAAAGTATTTGTTTTATATAACACCCACGCCGCGCAAGTTGCACACCTTGCGTTGCGCACTTTTTTTTCTGGCGCGAGTTACTATTTTGAGTGAGACCGACCGACGTAACATATATCGGTAATTATGTTAGAAGAGACTAGCAATAACCCGTCAAACTTGACGGGTTTTTAATTATAGTGTGCTGTTTCCGTTCCCGGATGAGCAGATAGAAGTACATTCTTAGAGTGTTTTTTGGTTTCTTTCCATTATACAGTGTAATCAAACTGTTCATGAACACCGTCATTTGAATGCTTTTCTTTGTTGATTGTAACTATTTTCGGGAGAGTATATATAATGGAAACAATACAATTTTTCGACACGGTTGCATTCCTCAGCTGACCATTTGTCACGGGACGCGAGTAAGTCGGCATTTCAATTCCTAAGACCTATTGCCAATATTTTATCGGTAAATTTCTCACGGAATGAGAAGGCCGTCGGTTGTCTATACTCATTGTCTGCACCAGATATCGTTTGTCAAAAGTCATGAGAAATCCACCAATTTTACAGGGAATGTTTACATAACAATAGACAGCGCTCGGCGTGAGCCCTGTAAACGCAACAACATTCACCTGAAATGCTTTCACAACAAGGAGACATTAGGTCAACAGACTATCGCGGTAATCGACACTAAGTCTCGGGTGTGTTTACCCATGGCCAGTAATCTACAAATATTATTTCGGCTCGTAACAGAATATAAAGGTGGTCAGTCGGACTTCACGGATAATATTGAAGTAACGGAGACACAAAGTCGGGGCGAAAATCAATATGAAAGAATAAATAACAACATGAAAGGAGTAAAGAATACAAAGATGATAACAACACTGCACATGCCTCAAAGACGACGCAGACAGATTGTCTGGGAGAGGAAAGACAAGAAAACGATAATAGCAAAATATTACAGGAAATTTACACAGTAATGAGGACTGAATGTCTGACTAAAGGAAAACAGACGAAATTTCACATGACACCAGAAGCGAACCAGAAAAATCGCCAGCGGCGATTAGGACCAAATAAAACCAAACGAAATTTATCGCTCGGCATTGCAAGAGAAGCAGTCCGCGAACATACTTGGGTTCTAGATTTCACGAGAAAGAATCAGGACGTGTGTCAGTAAATTCTTGATATGGACACCAAGGTTAGTGTAATATAGTTTGTACCTTATCATTATTATATCTTAACTTCAGTCAGATATATATATAATATATATATATATATATATATATATATATATATATATATATATATATATATATATATATATATATATATATATATATATATAGGTATATATTTTCCATAAATATAACACTGTAAATACCATTCACGTTTATTATAATATTATATTTCATACTCATAAGTACAGGTTGCAATAAACACCATGCAGAGAATTATTATATTTATAAGATTGCACAGTTTCCACGAACTATAACGAAGTAAATACAAGACACTTTTATTTTGCCTCTTACATTACCTGTTAACCGTGTAGTAAACACCGCGCAGCCATTCATTAAAGTGATAAGATTTCCCATACAAGAACACACTACAGGCGTAACATAGATTACGGGGTACTTACAAAGGGTTCGTTATTTTATCCATCACAGTGGTAGAGACAGGGACCATTTGAGATAATTCAGCCTTCGTCTACTACGTTGTTGGCGTTAATCACGGGACAAGTGCTTTAGAGAGTAGGGCCGACCAGAAATACTGCGACGACACGCATCTCACATGTAATTAACGGCAACGAACCTACCAACACTCAACGGGGGTTTAGAAAGGAATTTGCCAGACGGTGAAGGAGCTTTCTGTCATCGACCACCCACACAGAAAAGTAAGCAGAACCTACCCAGTAGGATTGCTGCATTACTAAGAGCTGTCCACGTGAATTTAATGATCAGAAGTTGCAGGAGCAAACGGTCGATTTTTACAAGTGCCTTTGAGAAATCTTGGTCAGAAGTGGCAAGAGTAGACGGACGATCTTGTAAACCCAGTGCCTACAAAATTTATCGAGATCCTAAATTACCTGCAGTAAGGGACAGATTCTCCCCGTAAAACTGATGCGCCAGCAAATTCAATTATATACCAGATTTCACCATCATCCCCACCTGAGGAAAATATCTTCACCACACATGGACATCTGCATATCAGACGAAGTCTCCACCGCATAACATTGCTTCAACACAACCTAGTAACAAGACACCTCAGACGCGCGTGGCAATGTCAACACTCGCTTTGTGAAGAACAAAAGAGCAGGCCATCGACACCTGACGAAATAAAGTGGACCGTCCAGTATTATTGAATGCAGACAAAGACTTGTCCAGTGTATACAAATACCCAGAGTTTATATTGACAAGTCAGTCAGAGACCCGAATAAACGAGATATCCTTTTGTTAGTATTTAGGAGTTGCTTACATTTCATCATTATCATCCCATAGCATAGATTTAAAATTCATTTGTGTTATTTTGTATTAACTAATATATTTCTTCACAGGGATAGTTAATGTCATTCCTAGTTGCATTTGTATTAGTCTAATTGAATGTTGTTATATTTCAGTAATTCAATAAATGTTGTAGTTGTGTTTGCTTTACCAACACACGTTATTACATATATAGAGAAGGAAAGAAAGTGTGTGAAAGAGACATACTGTTCTTCCTTTCTTCCTCTTCTGTTCACTCAGTGTAATAGGGGAGGTGGGGGCTCGTTAGCATTATAATATAGAGAGGGGGATAGAGTGGTAGGAGTTATAGTGTCACGAGATCCAGAATCACTGGGACTGTCTGCGGGGAATTTATCCCAGAGTCTTACATTCGCCTTCTTCACTCCTGCTGCCTATTTCCAACCGGTTGCCAGGCAAATCTGAGCCATTGACAAAGCCGGCACCACACAGATAACTCTTTTTGGTTACCCTTCGGGATAACCCTGTGGCACCATTGTAACTTTTTTTCCGGGAGAGTATATATAATGGAAACAATACAATTTTTCAACACGGTTGCATTCATCAGCTGTGACCAACGTACACACGGCGAGAATTATGTTATTTTAGTTTCAATTTAAAAGTTCTTTGAAGACAACATTTCGTGTGAAAGTGCGTGGATTGTTTTCAAAGAGTGTTCGCTGATAATAATTGGTTTTAACAAAAACTTTCAAGTTTTCATGATTTGTACATCGGGTGAGGGCTCATGCACATCAATTTGTATGCACTTTTTCTTTGTCGAGCGCTTCTAATTTCGTAACAGAATTAAAAAAAAAAAAAAAAACTATTTGTTTTATATAACTCCCACGCCGCGCAAGTTGCACACCGTGCGTTGTGCATTTTTTTTCCTGACGCGAGTTTCTATTTTGAGTGTGACCGACTGTCGTACAGATAGGTTGTGAGTTTATTTTGTCCCGTCTGATTAGAGTGAATGGTGATAAGTACGTGAGGGAAAAAGGTGTGAGAAATAGATTTCACAGGTGATAGTTTAATGAGAAAGATATGTCTCTGGATGAGTAAGTTTCTCTATTCCAGCCTATCTATACGACTATAATTTAGTACAAGACCATCTTGCCCTCCTCATACATATAAATATAAGTTAAACCACACACACACACAGCTATGTGACACCAAAACACACAAACGTGAAAAACTACGGTTAAACTGAGTATGGGCCTGACCAACACACAAGGTTTCTTTTTGTTGTTTATTATCATTTAATACTTGACAACATCGAAATCTAAAGAAAGATCAAATAAACTCAGATTTACATACATGTGAAATAACAGAATAAATCTGCCCCACCCCTTTTGAGAAAAGAAACCAAAAGTTAATAACCCAAAAGTCACCGGTTAGCACTATGTTACAGAATCGACAGTAAAGAAACAAGTTCCTACTATATATGCTACCCACAGTAAAGTTAACAAGTTTAAGCAAATCCACTTTTGGTAAAAGTCCCTGTAACAAAGAAAATTATTCACTCTCTCTTTCATCCAGTGGCCACTCATTCACGCTTACCTACTCTTGGTGATATCCCTTGGAATTACAATGTTTCCTGACTATATAAAATGTCAGGTTTTTTATTTCCCAAATTGGCCCCAGTCCATTCTCTAACAAATAAAGATTAGCGAAGTGAACGCCGAATCTGGTGTGGGTTATTCCTGGATGAACAAATGTCACCGCCAGTAGTTGNTGTATAAAAAACGTAATCTTGGGGTTCACAGTTTAAAAAATACTTCCAGTATTGGGAAACATCTGGTTGCTTAAAAATGTTACAATGGATAAATGATGAAAATCCTATCGGCTGGCTCTATGGTAGGTGCTGATTCTGAAACAGCGTAAATTCGGATTTTACACTTGAATACGACTGTCAGAAGTCGGGGATAAAGGTTATTTTATCCACAACCCAGTGGGCTGATAAATTGAAAAAATAATATTGCTGGGTTTCGTAAGTCCAGTTAACTTTACAAGTTAAAATGTTTCTCATGTATCTTTGGCAAATCCTTGCTCACAAATGAAATCGGTGACGCACAAGCCAAGAAAAGACAACATTAACCAATCAGTAAAGAAAAAGACCGACGAAAAAAAGACCGCTGGACGCCGTTGATCAGGTCTGCTAGGAATAAAAAGAAACTTTTGTGGGAAAATGCTACTATTCTATATAGCTACTGTTACGGCTGTACTTTCTGGTAGGGGTGACTTATGCGAATGTTTTGTGTGGGCCGTCGCTTCGTTATAAAAATGGAGACAGGACAAAACACAACGGTAAAGACGGAGTCGTAAGGCTGACCAACTGGTAAATAATAAATCCTGGACCCTTGGTTGGATATGCATGACGAGATGATTTATTATAATATGACGTTGACATCATTGACAAGAACAGTTCATAATATAGTTTGACAGCAAATATGTTGGCCTATCTCATAATCGACTTGGACTTTGATTGACTTCGACGGCCGTTACGATACGAAGGTCAGCGGAAGTTCTTTGGCCACTAAGTTGTATGATGCATGGATTTACGAAACAACCATGTTAAAAAAGCATGAGCATAAATATATATTCAATGACGATCTAACGACCTCTCCAAGCGTTGTATTGACGCACTAAAAATCGACACACTGATCGATTGATTGAAAGCTCTGCAATGACACTGTGTGGAGGGTACTATATCTGAGGCGGTGAATATAGTTATGAGCCGATTATGGCTGAAAATTCATAGTATAATCTTCTTGGCACGTCGGGCACAAGGTAACAATATTATCAATCTCACAGATGATCTTCATACAATAAATCAAGGCCATGTCCTCCCTAGACTTGGGGATAAGATCCTGGCCAAATCAACATCTATTCGAGACGAAGGATATAATAATTTGCCTCAAGTACTTATGTTGAATAGCGACAAATCACCGCAGACAAATCGCGTCATAACCGTTAATAATAGTGCACGGTTCGTACGCAAATACTTAAACTTACAATTAACTTAGATGCGCTCACATGTGCGTCTATAAAGTACTAGACTCACATGTGAGGATTCTCAAAACATTTTACCCCCCTCCCCCCCTGTTAAAAAAAGGACTTAACAGCTAAATACATGCACACAGGACGGGGACAAGACGATCTCTTATCCACTCCATCAGTCCTGATTAAATTTAAAAAGGCACACGGTTTGTCTTTAGCCTATCCTATCGCGCGTCGCTTAGCGAGTGCAGGTTTAGTTGAGCTATGCAGCTCTTCCATTCCTGCTCCCGGTCAACAATCAGCATACAATGTTAATTATTATTCAATTATCCATACGCGCCTTTATATAAATATCGCCTGTCGTTAATAGCTATTTAAAATTGTCGGCGTCTGTTAGTCATCGTAATGGTATTAAATAATAGGCGCTTGATAATAAATGAGCACAATGAAATAAAAACGTGAATTTATTCTGTCACTATCAGTTCGCGCCTAGCATTTTAAAAACCAGTCAGCTAACCGTCTCTCCTTGTGTGAAAAAGCGGGTGGTGAAAATTAACATGATAACTGAACATCTGGTATGAAATAGCAACGCGTTATTTTTATTTCACAAGTTTTAAAAAAAACGCTAGAAAATCAAAGTCAATTATAATAGTACGCTAACACTTTAAACAAGTAAGCACTAATTTCTATTACCAGAAAATCAGAATGAAAGATACCCCACGAATGCTATTAACACATTTTCCACAAATGGTTCTAGACACTAGGGGCCTAGACTATCCAAAAATTCTGAGTGACAACTGATAGCAGGTTTAGGAAAACACAGTTTATATATCATTATTTTTCTCTGATCTATAGATGATGTTACTTTTCGCACTATTGTGTGAGTAACGGAGATTCAGAAACATAGTTACCAGATAAAGGCCTTACGCCCGTATTTCGTCTAGCGCTTTCGATCGTCATCAAAAGACTTATACGGGTAACGGGGTTCTCGAAGATTTTCTCTGTACGAATGCCCGCTTCTGGGATCAATAGAGCCCAGGGGTTTTTCTGACTCCCCTGAGTTCGAACTTCAAAGGGTCTGTGGTTTTTCACGTGCGGTTCTGTGTCAGGTATCGTAAGATTGACAGATAAGCTCGCGTGAGAAAAACTAGGTAAACAAACCTGATTCGCTACTGTTATGACTGACAGGTCACGAAAAGTTTGTAAACTTCGTTTGATTATGTTCAAAGAAAAGAGGCGTGGGTGTAAAAAGTGAGTAAAACACAGGCTGTAAAAGCCTGGTTTTGCTAGCAAATCATAGAAACGCATTACGAGGTCACAAACCTGTCAGATTATGTAGGCTCTCTTTCCATTATACGTCACACCGACCGACGTAACATACATCGGTAATTATGTTAGTTGGGATTGGGGGTAAATGGGATAGTTATTTAGAAAAAAGAGTAATTTTTTTAGTTACTGTATGGGACAAAATATCAGCTGTCACATATTTTTCAAAATTCGTTATTTTCTTTTATAATTGTCTATAAATTTGTTGTAAATAGGGAACAGGGGAAAGGGGGGGGGGGGGGGGGGTGGTTATTATTCTGATGTATCGAACCTCCTTTAGATAATTCCTATATATCCTAGATCCGACAGTTAGTTGGTTTGGTTTCGGTTTAAGGACCATCTTCTTTGCACACGGACAAGCTCCATAAGTGCTCCCCATCTCCTCCCTTAGATCATACATGAGGGATTATAAGCACAGTGCACAAACTCCGTAGCACCGACGAGGATCCCAATGTGTGTATAACAGGTAAATCATACATTTATAAATATTTTTGTGGTGGGCAGGTTTAAACGGGCCACGTTCGGTAACCCTATTTGCATCATTCTCTCAATCTTCCCACTTGTGGAAAAAGACTACCCGATTCTGCTCTTGTAGGTAGGGAAAACAAAGGCAGCGAGGAAGGAATCGGATCCCTCCCACCTTAAAGAGCTTGAGACCTAAAATATATGTGAGGTCTCTAACACTTCACTCCCCTAGGTCAGTATCTTGTATCGATCTGTTACACATCTTTTTGTACACCTCAATGTTTTCATTATTTTAAACGCTGCGGTGTTCAACTAGAGTTGTCACGGGAATAGATGTTGTGAAACTGAGTTGAGGATGTTGTGTTATGATTGTGAGTGTGATTTAGGGTAAGGTCCGTGGGAAGAAATGTAGGTCGTGAATGGGGGGGAAAGTGTTGGGTGATGTTTGGCAGTGAGTGAGTGATAAGGGGACGCAACTTACATACTAATTATATAAAGTTCGTCAATCAGGATATCAATTCATCATAAAGTGGAGCCTGTTTGTAAATAAATATTCCAAAGTTTTCGTCTACACAATGAGTGGCTCAATTTATTTAAGTTATGCTGTTGGCGTTGTGCCCCGCCTAGATGTTTACTTTGGCTTACTATTAACACTTCAACGATACGTCATTATCTACACTCATTTGCACACGCAACACAATTCTTTACCCTCTTTTTTTAAAAGTAAGAGACATTCAAAATGCACAACACACAAAAAAAAAACATTGCGGTCATCAATGGGCGGTTTTACTTCATGGTCCAGGATGTAATTATTAATGACTAAAAAACTACTGTGTTTTACGAAGAGTTCTTTGTTAATTATTCGTTTACTGCTTAATTAATATTGTATCTACGTATACAAACTACCATCAGGCCCATCTAGGAAAGGGTCAGTTTGGGCTGTCGTTCCTGCGCATGAGATTATTTGGAGGGTCGGGGTGATGGAAGAAAGTTAAAAACTTTATTATATTTTTTAAAGTTAAAAGGTCTTGTAAACTGGATAACCTAGGAACCCATTCTACTTCTCATAGGGCATGAATTGCATAACAGTGCTGCTATCTTATTCATCGCACTCGTCTATACAATAATGCATTCTTATCTTTCGGTCTTCTACCACAGTAGTCACTTGTATCTGCCTCTTCTCCATTACAAACAGTTGCCTAGTTCCGTTCTCCGGTCTCTCATTCTATACAACAGTGCTTATACTTCATTTTCTACTATCACACACAATCGCTTCTCCTTCAGTCCTTCTTCTGTTCAAGACTGTTTCCTCTTTCGTCCTACTTCTATATAACACTGCATTCCTCTTCGTCCTCTTCTATAACAAAAAAATCCTTCTTTCGGCTTCTACCACAGTACAACACTACTTCCATACCAACACCATGCTTCCTCTTCAATCTTCCTATAGAACAATACTTTCGTTTCGTCCTCTTTAATACAACAATGCCTTCTTTCATCTTCCATACAACTAGTGCTTCAATATTTTCGTCTTCGTCTATGCAATGGTGCTCTCATATTTACCCTCTTCCGTAACAACAATGCTGCTTCGTCAGTTCCTCTTCTAACAACAACAGCAACAATAATTTTTTACCATCTACTACAGTAATATTTCCGCTGGCTGTTACTAATTCGTCCTCTTCCTTCACTCCACACATCACGGTCCTACTTATATCTTTGTCTAACCGTTTTTATTCTTCACAATATCATTTCATCACGCTGTCACACAACCACCTTCCCAAATTGTACAAAAAACACTCAGAACTCCTCCATGCCATCAAGTCCACTCTTGTTAGAAACACAAAGTGGAATGTTTTTTCCTCTTAGTGGTGGTGGGAAAATAAATCGCGAGGTGGTGCTCATAGAAAAAATTCCAGACATACACCCGCAGTATACAACTTGATTGGCGTCCCTTTGAAGCTAATAAAAGATACCAATTTAGGAAACTTCATATCCCAGCAACTGCGATCAGACACTGTAGACCGCTGGCTATTTGGACCGAGTAATAATACTCATTTTGTCATGTCTGCCTAGACAAATTCATTATTACGCCTTTCAGGAATTATTCGAACGTTGCAAACTAGAAAAATGAAGAAATGAAGGGGGAGACGGAGCCCACTTATTTTTATATTAGCTACCGTTTCTTATATTTTGAAATGAAGCGCCAATGAGAGGCAAAACTTTCGGCGACAATCTGTGATTACATATTGGCAAATAGTGATTGTCATCATGGAAACTCGGAGATTGCGTCAATAAGAGCCAAATGAAATCCATGAATAGGACGTTATGACGATAAAAGGCAAAGCTACTAATTGAAAATAATATTTTTGTCACATATACAATAACAATATTTTAATGTTTGATATCAGGTTTTAAAAGTATGCCCCCCGTGTAATTCCTGTGGGTCTCTGAAGAGACAAAGAATATTCAGACTGCTCCCTCGGGCATGTCGTACAAGGCAACTGTAGCGAGAGGAAAGATATAATGATGGTGATATTATCCTGGACAAATAGATGTATCCAGGGATTAGTGCCAGATAAGAGACTGGTCTTACAAGAAATACCACCATTCTCTTAAAAATAGTGATGGTGTATGGACATCAAAGGTATAGTCAAGCTGTATAGGTTCCTAGATGAGATGGTAATGTGCTATCTAGATTCCTAATGGGCTCTTCTCCAGACTAACTTTAGGACAATAACTCTGCTAGGGGGTAATTAATTACACAACAAGAACTTTTAAAACCAAATTTAAATAATTCACTAAGGACTCTGGGTACAATTTAGAATTTATTTATGTACAAGATCTTTTCTTCTTTAATAATTTTTCAAATAAAAACTCAATTGAATAGCAAAATAAAATTAAATGGGTCACTTTCAAATATTATATATATATATAACACATGTAACAGTTTAATTTCTTAACCAAAAATAGTTCAATTTCCCACTGTTTTCCTGCTTCCTGATGGAATCTGTCTTTATTTTGTGCTTTCTTGAATAGATGAATTTAAATGTTACTTTATGATTCATCCTCTTCTTAAATAATTAACCACCGACCGTCAAAGCAGTCAGTGGCCATCACGCCTAGTGGCGTCTTGTAGGGCAACAACAAATTGATTCCACTTTGCTCGATCGGTGGCCATCCTTCGTACAGTGCCCCAACTCTGGTTCATTCTTTGCATCTCAGCCTCCACAGTCCTCCGCCAGGTTGTTTTTGGTCGGCCTCTCTTTCGTTTTCCTTCAGGGGTCCCAAAAGCATAGCTGTTTCTTGTGATGGCATCGGGGTCCCTCTTCCCTATCCTCCTCCCTTAGATCATAACAAGAGGGATTATAGCACAGTGCACAAACTCCGTAGCACCGACGAGGATCCCAAATGTGTGTATACAGGAATCATGCATCCTATGAATTGAAGGTGTCTGTCTGTACCCAGTTGCTGATTCCATACTGATCTGGGCTACAGGTTTCTTACATTGAGCGTCATGACCTCTGACTTCTTTAAATTGATGTTCAAGCCCACCTGCTGGCTATACTTATTAAGCCTATCTGTTTTTTCCTGGATGTGTTGATGTGAATGTGCTAGTAGTGCAATGTCATCTGCATATTCCAGAGCTTCCAATGTAGAAAATGTAGTCCATCTTATTCCTCTTGGACTGCCCTCTGTTGTCTGGCGCATCACCCAGTCTATGACTGTTAAAAATACAGTATTGTTGATAAGGGGCATCCCTGTCGTACTCCTGTCTTCACCTCAAAGGTTGGGTTTGCTCCTGCCCAACACTACATGAAAAGTTGGCAAGAGTTCTTTTTTATTAGATTGACCACTATTGCAGCTTGAATGCCATAAGCCCTCAGTATTTTCCATAAACTGTCCCTATGTATGCTGTCAAAAGCCTTTTCAAAATCAACGAAATTAATGTACAGCTATCTTTGCCATTCTGAGCACTGCTCTATAATGTTCCTGAGAGTGAATTATATGATCCACACATCTTCTGTTTCTTTCTAAATCCTGCATGTTCTTTCCACAGTTTTGTAGTCTAGCCTGCTTTCGAAATTCTCTGTATAATTATCCTGCCTAGTATTTTGCTCTGAACTGAGAGGAAGAGTGTGATTCCTCTCCAATTATTGCAGTCTGCAAGATCTCCCTTCATTATGATTCATATGACTGTTCAAATGTCTTCTATATAAAACCACAAGGGTTTTATTTCATCATTACATAGTCAATTCGTTAGGTGGGTTAATTTGGTGTTGTTTTAAAAATTGAAGAGTAGCCCTACACTAAGCTACTTATCTGAAACAAAAAAAGTCCATCCTAGGCCTCGTACCTATGTTCCTTACCCTGGGGAACTCCAGAACAAGGACTAAACCTAGTAATGCAATTATCAGCGTTTATTTATTGAGAAAAATATGAGAAACTTAAAGAAAGCAGAAGTACATAAATGACGGAATCTCACACAGGGAGAAAACAGGGTGGGGCGTACTTAAAATATTTTGGTACCGGGGGCGGAATCCTTTCATTCGCCCCCCACGTAAGAACGGGCAGTAAAACTGAATTATGCTTGCAGGTGGATGGTTAAAAGTGTACACTACTGTCATAATAGATTGTCCGATGGTACCCCCCCTCCCGGCTGTCATCTGGGCTGACCCTTCACCTTGCATCCCTTGTAGAACGCCACTATGGGATAAAAATGTATATTGACGTAAACAACAATATCTATGAGGGATACTAATAACCTTTTACCCTTACTTACTTAGTTGTTCCTCTTCAACCCTGGCTTTGTAGATCTACCTTACCTACCGTTACCTTTTATACCGTTTCCCATATTAGATACATGCCGTAGGGGAGTGATGTGTTAGAGACTTCACTATAATTAGGTCACGCCTTTCTGAGTCGTCGGGACCAGCTCCCTTCCTCGGCTGCCCCTTGAAGCCTTCCATAACTCAAGAACCAGAATCAGGTGATCCCATTCACAGCAAGGTAGACTGCATGTTGTGACGGCGTCACGTTTTTGAAAACCGGTGAATTAGCCTTAAGCCGTTCTATCCACTGCCCAAACCGGCGTTTTAAAAAAAAAATGAAATATGATCATTTCTAGTTAAATTTAACAGCAAATGTGTTGGTGGTGACTTAACTTAGTGAAGACTCCTGTGGGTGATAGTCACCGTACAGAAAACACTAAACTTAATTACTTTTCACTCTGCCTTCAGAGATGTCTCTCAGCTTACACATAGTCCTCGTTTAACGCCGGTTTGGTTTCCCGAAGACATGGTGTAAAAACCGAACAGGTCTTTTAATAAGCCATATTATATTGAAGTTTACGTACATGGGGATCCTGACTGAACTAATTTCTACATCAGTGCTTCTTATCCTGTTTGAAGTCTTTGCGCCCCTTTACAGCCCCGAACCCTATTATGCTCTGGCTCGCTAAAAATGTCAGACATACGGAAAAAAGAGATGCAAGTGTGTCTTTTTATATGAAATGGAAAACAAAATTACTTTTATTAATATATTTAACGC
Source organism: Oreohelix idahoensis (assembly GCA_024509875.1). NCBI lineage: Eukaryota > Metazoa > Mollusca > Gastropoda > Stylommatophora > Oreohelicidae > Oreohelix > Oreohelix idahoensis. Next base: position 45,137 of record JAMPIV010008362.1, read on the forward strand.
GCGTAGTGAGCCCAGAAAAAATGGGAAACTGGTCGTAATAAAAAAAGGCACACGAATTAGGAGTGTTTTTTTTTTTTAATGATTTAACTTCCAGAGGTTTTTTTTTTTCGCACAGGCTGTAGACATAGTGAAAAATACTTCTTTTGAATATAACCCGCAGCAATGTTTGCAGTGTTTTGTAAAGAAATTACGAAAGGAGTGAAATATTAATAATCACATAACATGACTTAAAAAAAAAATGTCCAGTGGAAACTCCTACAGTAGGATAACTACGCCCATGACCTAAAACCCCTTTAGAAGGCCCGCACTCGTTTACAGCATCTAAAGAAGCATGCGCACCCCTATGCAGACATTGTAAAAGAATCCTAGCAATCATATTCGGGATCTTCTTTGCCTTACTCTTGAAACATGCAATTTCAGAGATGATAATGGATGGAATATGCCTTCACACTAGTTAGATGGCCGTCCGTTCAATCTGCGCAAGCCGAAAGGCAAAACCTAATAAAAATCAGAAGGGTCACCATAAGTGACTTGTTATTCGCTGACGACGCTGCGGTCGTCACTACAAACCCAACATGGAGCTTCAGAGCTTGATGAATCGCTTCACTAAAGCATGCAAGGACTTTGGCCTCACTCTAAGTCTAAAGAACACGAATGTGCTGAGTCAGGATGTGGGTGCTGCACCAGTTATCACTATCGATAACTATGAATTGGCAGTGGTGCACCACTTCACATACCTAGGGTCTACAATTAAATGACAAAATTTCTCTGGACACAGAAATTGACAGCCGCATTGGCAAAGCTGCAGCTACCTTTGCCTAGCCTCACTATCGCGTGTTTGGGGAAAATCCCAAAACTCACAAGAAGACCAAAGCTGCTGTATATAACGCCCTGCGTCACAGCACACTTCTGTATGGCAGCGAGACGTGGACAACCTATGCTATGCAGAAAGTAAGGCTCAATACCCTCCATCTCCGGTGTCTAAAGCCACACTTTCCTCGGCATTTCGTTGAAAGAAAACAAAGTGACAATATCGAGTGTGTTATCACGTGCTGGCCTTCACAGCATGTTATTACACTGCTTAGACAGAGCAGACTATGCTGGCATGGCCATGTCCGCCGCATGGAAATTGTCGCAATCCCGCAAGATAATCTTCTACGAAACAACAGGCAGATGGCAAAAGAAAGTTTGGGGGGGGCGACCGCAGCATGAGGTTCAAAGATGTGTTAAAAAACCCATGAAAAGACATGAGGCACTGGACATAAATCCAGGCAACCTGGGAGGATGAAGCTGCCGATCGCACATCCAAGTGGTTGGTACTATCTGCGGCGCCACCTTACATTTGGGGGAAAAGAAGCTCACACAACAATCAGAAGACAGGAGGGAAATCGTTCTGAAAGGAAAATAAGCAGCTGAGGTCTGTCTCACCTCAGAGGCCATTCGCATAACCCATAGTGTCAGTAAAGACTTACCTGGGCTAATATTATTATTGTTATTATCTTATTACTAGCACCCCTTTTGCAGCAACATTCTTAAGAAGCCTTGCACCCACTTTGCAGCATCTTATTAAGAAGCCTCGCACCCCTTTAAAGCATCTAAGAATCTTCGCAGCCATTATCATCTAGCTCACAAAATATGCCAAAAAAAAAAAAAAAAAAAAAATAAAAAAAAAAAAAAAAAATGAGATTAAAGTGATACAAGTTTGCTTTTGAAAAATGTTATTTACAAAATGCGACTAAGATTCAGCAATCTGAATTTACATTGTCAATGTTCTATTTTTGTACAAATACATTTGAGTTCTGTGTATTATGTAATGTTAACGATGAATTGCCTTATAAAAAGATCTGCCCTTCTCACATAGCCTGACGTCTGGTATTTAATTGTGGTTAGTACTATATTAATTTCGTGGTTGCGATAATCACTCAGGTATTTCATCTTCAACATTATTTACAATGTCTCATGTTGTTGTATGTTTAGAGACAAGTTCATTGTTGATCTTTATAAATAATGTGTCAGTTCGTTACAGAAAATGACAATAATTACAAAAAGGAAGGTCCCAGTTGTTTCACAAATATTAGCACTCATGCTCCATGCGTAATTTTTTATTTATTATTTTATTATTTATTTATTTATTTAATTTTATTTTAAAAACATACTTTAATTATGATTGATTATTGCAAATGTAATATTACTTTTAATAATGATAAATGCCCATAATTATGCTTAAAGTAAATGTGAGGATTGAAATGAAAGGATATAGTATACATGATGAGAGAGAGAGAGAGAGAGAGAGAGAGAGAGAGGAGATTTTGACTGAGTAGAGCAAGAGAGAGATCGAGAGTAGAGATATGAGAGAAGAGAGAT
>JAMPIV010008363.1:0-72148 GCA_024509875.1 Oreohelix idahoensis
TTTCCCCAAACCACTGAGATCACTTTTTCAGGCATCAAGCCGACCATAGCAAAACACCCACAGTCCCCTATATCAGGACGAAGCCAAATCACCAACCACTCAAGCGACAACATCCGCCGAATAGCCTTTAGAGCGACCTCTCTAGAGACAACAGAACATATAGTTCGACTTAGATATGTAAAGATATACAGATATAAGACAGACTCGTCCTACTCAGACAAACAATACACATAAATTCAGGCCATAGATATTCTGAAGCAAGAACAATCTATTATTACCCAAACAACGAAAAAATCGCAGTAAAATGTATTTATCCGCGGAGTTCAAGGGAAGTAACTCAATAATGACTTTCCCTTAAGCACTAAAAAATTACCTGTGTATAATATTGTAAGATATCAAAGACTGCACGTAACAGTCTTACCACACCTCCCGGGAAAAAAAAAATGGAACATTTTTTTTTTTTTGAAATACATCTAGGAGCAACGTACAATATGCTCACAACGCATGAATAATGCGCAGATGAAAATATCAGGAATACCTATAACGCCTAATATGAGGCTAAGTCGACTTATGGAGCGACTGGTGAGAATGTGTCTCATAAACTGAGAGAAATTATTTCTCTACAAGTATATTTTTCCAGGAAGGTGTCATCAAAGTATAATACAATTCTGGCAATTACACAATGCCTAAAAAATTCATATCATCACTACGTATTAGATATCTTAAATTTATGATTTATGAAGAAAAAATCATCAAAGCACAGCGGTGAATAAACATACATGAACCGCTATGTAGTGATACAATCATTATATTATTAAATTACAAATGTGTATCTATCATGATATAGAAAAGGAACTACTATAGAACTAGACATATCAAGAAGTCTAAGCCCTAATAGTTATGTGGAATCATGTGGGCATCTTGACAGAATGTCTGCCATCACATTATCTGATCCCCGAATAGCTCGCACAGAGAAATGAAAAGGTTGAAGAGCAATTGCATATCGAGTAGACCTCGAGCTCTTCAAATTCTTACTCTGTATAGCAGTAAGAGCTTTTTGGTCTGTTTCTACTATGAAATGTGCGCCTAGAAGGAATCTCTGTAGTTTGAGGATCGACCAAACCATAGCTAATAGCTCACGGTCTAAAACCGAATAATTCCTTTCTGCCGCATTAAGTTTTCTGGAAATATACCTTACAGGATGCAGAGTTCCAGAGTACTCTTGCATTAGTGCCGCTCCAATCCCAGTGGATGAAGCGTCACTACGAAGAACGAATGTCTTATCTTTAGTGGGTAGCACTAAAATAGGTGGTGTTGAAAACAGTGTTTTAATCTTATCCAGAGAGCATGGCATTCCTGAGACCAGTGGACCACATTAGGCGAACCTTTCTTTAGAAGTGTTGAGAGAGGTGCCATGATAGAGGATAGATTCTGAATGAATCTGCCATAAAATTGAATAAGACCTAACAGACTTCTCACCTGTTTTTTAGTCTTAGGGATTGAGATGTTAAGTATCTTACTAGTATTATGGTCCTCTGTCTTTAGGAAACCATGACCAACTCGGTGGCCTAGGAAAGAAATTTCGCTAAAACCAATATAGGCTTTAGAGGGTTTCGCTGTCAGGTGGTGCTCACGCAAAGTAGACAGCAATTCATCTAACCCTGAATAGTGATCTTCCCAAGTATCGCTGAAAAGACAGATGTCGTCTAGATATGCAATGACATCTGACCGATAAGATAGGATTCGGCGCATCATGCGTACGAACGTAGCTGGTGCGTTCATAAGACCGAAAGGCATAAAATTCCATTGGAACAAACCTCTAGGTGTTGAAAAAGCCGTGAGAGGTTTGGCGCGTTCAGATAAAGGAACTTGCCAATATCCTTTAGACAAATCAAGTTTAGTGAAAAAATGAGATTTGGAGAGTCGAGTAAGTAGCTCTTCCAGTAAAGGCATAGGTTCGGCATCGAACTTCGTTACTTGATTCAATTTTCGATAGTCAACGCAAAGACGTATGTTATTGTCTTTTTTACGCACAATAACCATCGGCGAAGAATACGCAGAGGTGGATGGTTCGATTATTTTCAAATCTATCATCACATCCAACTCTTTCTCGACCTGTGCTTGGAAATGTATAGGTATAGGATAAGGTCTAACCCTAATAGGAGTATGGTCAGTTAGCACAATGTCATGTTGAATGACATTAGTTTGTCCAGGGATGTCAGTGAGTACATCCTGAAATGTTTGCAACATAGTTGAAACTTGTCGCTGTTCTCCTAGAGACAAATCAGGAGAGACAGTAACGTTCTTCCATGATTCACTGGAATGAAGTGGGATCATTGGAAGAGGAAGATTTACATCTGAAAAACTTGTTTCCTCATCCTGTATCACGGACAGTGATGAGTAATGACCATGTGGTACTGGAGAATTGTCCGTTGCTTGGAAAATGGGTTGCAAATAATCCGGACGTTCATGGAATTCAGTAAGCATATTGATGTGGAAGGTTTTATGCTTCCCATCAATATCGACAATATAGTCGACATCGGAAATTTTCGATATTATATCGTACGGACCTTTCCAAGAAATAAGTAATCTGTTTTCCCTACAAGGTAGTAATACAAATGCTTTGTCACCAGGACAAAGTTGTCGTAAGCATCTCTTCTTATTGGCAAATTGCCTTGCCTTCTGTTTCGCAAACTCAGAAGAAGAAGTTGCTAATTTGCATGCTTCGATAATCTTTTGTCTCAACGCGATGACATATTCGTAGGATGACTTTGTGTCATCGTCAATATTGTCAGATGTTATGAGATCGTGAAGCAACGACATAGGGCCACGCGGACGCGCGCCAAAGACGAGTTCAAAGGGAGAAAATCCCGTATGTTCATTGGGTACCTCTCTGTAAGCGAAGAGGGCCGCAGGTAAAACTCTGTCCCAGTCTTGAGGATGATCCTCAGTTATCTTCCCCCAGTAAGTTTTTAAGTGTTCTATTAAGGCGTTCGACCATACCATTAGACATTGGATGGTAGATACTACTTAAAGATCTATCTATCTGCAGGGTAGACATTACTTGAGACATGGTATCTGATATTAGTTGGGTGCCATGGTCTGACAATATCTCTCCGGGGAACCCCAGACGAGAAATATAAGCCAAAGAGCATCTGCAATATCAGCAGTAGTAATGCTCTTCAGAGGAATAGCCTCTGGCCAACGTGTGCACATATCAACACACGTCAAGATAAACTGATGTCCTCTGGCAGACTTGATCTTAAATGGACCAATAATGTCTATGGCCATTTTTTGAAACGGCCGAATAGGAATGTCCGCCGCCTGAATGGGTGCAGCATGCCGTGGACCTTTGGATTTAACTTCCTGACATACTTTACAAGATCGACAATAAATCCGTATGTCCTTGTTTACCAATGGCCAAAAGAAAGCCGCAAGGACTCTTGACTTAGTACGGGAAAAAACCCATGTGTCCAGCACACTGAGAGTCGTGAGCGTGCTGCAAAATTTTAACTCTCAAATTCTTGGGAACCAGGATTTGAGAATGACTTGACGTAATGGAGTCTTGAACCATACGTACAAGTACGCCATTCTTCTTTGTAATCCACGATTTACGACTTGTGTCCTTATTCGGATCACTTTTAGTTGCAAGAATGAAGAATTTCTTCAGAGTGGGATCATCTTCTTGCTGTTTTATAAACGAGTCACGAGAAATTACCAAGGGATTATCTTGGTTATGCACTTCATTATCTTCAGTAGATGAAGTTTGAGGCACATTAAGAGCCTGAGCTCTAGTGACTACAGCGTTAGCAATCTGCATGTTTTGCCTTTCCCACGTGGAAATTTGTTGCGGAGTGCATTCCTTGACTCCATGAATGCGACCGATGATGAGGTCAGCGATCGGATTCGGAAGAAGACATGCGTGTACATCTCCTGTAAAGAAAGGAGTAGCAATCCTAATGATAGCGGTAGAGTATTTCTCTAATGTGCCGCCAAATGTTACACATTTGACTACTTGTCCAGTGGCACGGGAAGGATCTACGAGTGACTGCCTAACACCAATTGTGGTGCATCCAGAATCAAATAGCACAGAGACTGGATTGTTATTCACTAAACCCTTATGTAAGACAAGAGACCCTCTTCCATCATGCGCGACTGATGCTGGAAGAGCAGGAAGAGGATGGCCACAGCTTAAAGTAGTCACTGTGGTTGGCTCAAATAACGTTTTGCATTGGGGGCACTGAGATGCTCTCCCAAAATCAAAAGCGGCACATGCCATATTACTAGCATCATTATTATCTTTACTCTGTTTATAGGCTTCATGGGACTCTTGTTGTGCAGAGTTTGCCTGAAAATGTGGTTTATGTCTTTTGTATTGAGATCTACCTCGGTTATTATCACCTCTGTAGTTATTGTTACCTCTATTGTAACCCCTATTTGGGTTTGAGTCATAGTACCCTTGGTTACCATTATCATATTCATTATAATGAGTATCTCTGTAATTATGATCTTGTTGACTCCAAGACGGATAACCCTGATAGTTTCTATAATTACTTCCTCTACGGAAATTCCTATAATTATGACCACCCCTGTGTCGAGAGCTATCAGGTCGTCTCCAGTTCTTTGAAGAAGAACCCTGAAATGATTGGTTACCTTGGTTTTGATAACTATTATGGTTACCTTTTTTATCAAATCTGTTTTGAGGTCCCTGAAATCTGTGTGAATAATTGGGATTGTATGGTGTTGCTGAAGCAACTGGCATACTCTCCTTAATCTTAGTGTTGCCAAAAGTCACGTCGGGGGGTGCAGTGACATATTGGGAACAATATTCTTCCATTTCTTTTAGAGATTTAGGTTTACGCTCATGTATAAATTCAAGGAAAGGTTTGTTCACACATGACATAATCTTATCTCTGAGCAACAAATCCATAAGTCCTTCATACGTTTTTTCTGTTTTGGAAAGCTCAATCCAACGATCAACTGTGAGACGTGCCTTTGCAGTGAATTCTGAGAATTCTACCCCCGTCTCAGGTACCATCGTCTTAAATAAAAGGCGATAGCCTTCCTCACTTAGCTGATATTTTTTTATCAAAGCCGCCCTAATGACATCATAATTATCCTTATCTGCTTCTCCTACAAGGCATAATCTAGTCAAAGATTCACCTTTCAAGTTTTCTGATAATTGATTAGCGTATTGTGATTTATCCACATTATGTGTACGACAAGAACGTTCAAATCTATCCAGCCAGAATGTAATATCGTCACTGGACTGATTGAACGGTGGAACCTTAACCTTGTAAGTAGAAGGTTTACCATTACCACTAGATGCCTGATTAACATTACTCATACTTGTCAATCTCAATTTCTCCAACTCAAATTCATGTTCTCTTATTGCTTTTTTCTCTTCAGCATCTAATCTTTTTTGTTCAGCCTCCCTGTCTAATCTTTTTTTGTTCAGCCGCAGCTTCTCTTTCCAATTTTTTTTGTTCAGCTTCACTGTCTAATCTTTTTTTGTTCAGCCGCAGCTTCTCTTTCCAATTTTTTTTGTTCAGCTTCACTGTCTAATCTTTTTTGTTCAGCCGCAGCTTCTCTTTCCAATTTTTTTTGTTCAGCTTCAAATCTCCTTTCCTCTACCTGCATCTGCAATTTCTTTTGTTCAGCAGCAGCCTCAGCTTCTTTTTCTAATCTTTTCTCTTCCGCCATAGCTTTTCTTTCTTCTGCAGCTAATCTTTTCTCTTCTGCAGCTAATCTTTTCTCTTCTGCAGCTAATGCTTTGTCATATTGAGCAACTGCCCATTGTTCTAATTGTTGACCAGTCTTATCAAGAGCTTTCCCTTGTGTAATGAAATAATCTAAAGTAGACATGATGCCTAACAATAATACTAATCACCTGAATCAATAATAATACCCCAAGTTCTCAATGACCTGATTAATCAGTATACTATCCCAATATCTGTGGGTCACAAGCCTTTAATAAGGTCTTGTATAATAGTAATAATAATCAGGTACTGGTCTATACCATAATCCAAGTGCAGTGCACAGGCAATTGTGTCTTATGAAATATACCCATATAAAACATATGTCAACCAACAGAATACATAAAGTACAAATAGGACTGACAATACAAGAACGTTTGCAGAAATCAAAATAAATCAAATAGGGAAATCAATGAAGATAATCACTGAATCTGCAAAGAATAACAACACAAATGACGTCACAATATATGAATATAAATTATGAATAGAACTGAAAGATAGAAAAGGTTAGACCAACAAATTACAAACAAATCAAAACAAAACTAAAGAACAAAGAAATATTACAAAAATAACAATAATTACAGACTTCACAGCTAAAACAAAAGCAACAGTTGTCGCAGCAAATTTTCAATCAAGAAAATTGCACCTATAGAAAACGCCCACAACGGACCCTCTATGACGTGGGATACTCTGTTGTGAGGACGCCGCCCAACCTTAAACACAACCCGCTGACATAGAAACTAACATACTATACAAACAAATAACATGTAAACATAAATATATATAAATTATGTGTATGATAGTATGTGTTGCAAAATAGGCTCAGTCTTACAGTAATGGCAAAGTTATTTTTCATGAAAACAAACAAACTGCCACTTTATTCAATTAAACATTCTGGCCTTAAATATTAAAGTTCATATATGGCAAACAAGAAGATCCATCGATGAAACCAGGACTTCTTAGTTCCCCATACTGGCCACCAGTTGATAAAGTTGATATTTAGTTGGATATAATATATGTTGATAAAGTACACCAGAACACTCCTAGGCGGGAAGACAGGCGTCTATCATCATCAGTTGACAAGATCCCTATGGTGTTGCCTGCCCCACTGTAGTGTATGGAATGTCAACTTGACCTGCGCAGTGTTGTGTAGACATGGATGGAGTGTATAATGTGCGAATGATGATAAGGGTTCGTGTTGTTGACAAATGTTCTCTTCTCACACTCATGTATGACCGGAAGTCATCGACACCAACGACTGTGTACCTTTTCTAAAGTTTAATTGGACGTACACACTCGACAGCACAGATAGTGACAAATCACAGGTTGCCATAATACATCATAGTACAGTGGACAAATGGTCTTGCAATGTTACATGGGCACTCATGTAGAATAATGGTATAATGGACTGTCAATAGCCAAGCACTCAGTATCGCCCATACATATATCATCTGACGTCACTGACTGAGCACGTCAGCTTGTAAACAATATTTCAGATGACTTCTAAACCTAATCTCGTTTAGCAACGATTCTTCAACATAATGTTCAGCACATATTTTTCCATATAATAATATTGAACCGCTAACAATGGGTTCTCATGTGTAGCAGTGATCTCTGGACTGATCAAGCGATAATACGGGCATCCCTTTTCTCTTCTTGAAAGTCCTACATGTTTTGGTTCCAAGATGGCTCCACTCGTGAACTGTCACTCACGTTTGAATACAGATAATGAATCTGTTCTAAAGTTAGTCATTCATACAACATTTCGTTGCTCTGTAGATTTGGTCATGAACAATAGACTGCATTCTACAGAATATAGTGCTGCTAGGAATCGAAGTCGTTTTTCATCGAGTCAAATATATTCTCTTAAACATTCAAATCGTAATTATCGACAATGGTGGCTTCGATCGAGAGTTCATAAGAGTATCTTTGATTACCTTGGTAGAGGGAATATGAAACTGCCATTCCTTGGCAAGATGAATAAACACTGGGGTAAAGCATACACGATAGGTCTAGACGACTATCACTTTCCCCAAAACCACTGAGATCACTTTTTCAAGGCATCAAGCCGACATAGCAAAAACACACACAGTCCCTATCAGGACGAAGCCAAATCACACCACTCAAGCGACACATCCGCCGAATAGCCTTTGACCTCTCTAGAGACAACAGAACATATAGTTCGACTTAGATATGTAAAGATATACAGATATAAGACAGACTTGTCCTACTCAGACAAACAATACACATAAATTCAGGCCATAGATATTCTGAAGCAAGAACAATCTATTATTACCCAAACAACGAATAAATCGCAGTAAAATGTATTTATCCGCGGAGTTCAAGGGAAGTAACTCAATAATGACTTTCCCTTAAGCACTAAAAAATTACCTGTGTATAATATTGTAAGATATCAAAGACTGCACGTAACAAAGACCCTCTTTAAAAGGACAGCTCACAGAATAAGGAAATGATGTCAAAGGCCTGCTTGGCGTACAGCCTTCAAATGGACAGGAACGACTTTGCAGTATGAAGCATTCAGCGGAGTGATAATGGAGTGGCAGCGTAAAGGCACAATACCAATGAGCGAAGAAAGGACGATGCTAAGTGGCAGCAGTCGTGGTAATAGTAGTACCTGTGGTAATAGTGGGGTAGTAGTAACAGTAGCAGTAGCAGAAGTAGTTGTGGTAGTAGTAGCAGTAGTAGTTGTAGTAGTAGTAGTTGATGTTGCAGTAGTAGAAGTAGTAGTAGTAGCAGCAGTAGTAGTTGAAGTAGTTGTAGTAGTATTACTAGTAGTAGTAGCAGCAGTAGTAGTAGTACCAGTAGTAGTACTAGTAGTAGTAGTAGTAGCAATAATAGTCGTAGTAGTTGTATTAGTGGTAGTAGCAGCAGAAATAGCAGTTGTAGTAGTAGCAGCAGTAGCAGTAGTAGTAGCAGCAGCAGCAGAAGTAGTAGTAGCAGTAGTAGAAGTAGTAGCAGCAACAGTAGCAGTTGTAGTAGAAGTAGTAGTAGTAGTAGTAGTAGTAGTAGTAGTAGTAGTAGTAGTAGCAGCAGCAGCAGCAGTAGTAGTAGTAGTAGTAGCAGCAGCAGTTGTAGTAGTAGTAGCAACAGACATGGCAGTAGTAGCAGCAGCAGTAGTAGTAGTAGTAGCAATAGTAGATGTAGTAGCAGCAACAGTAGCAGTTGTAGTAGTAGTAGTAGTAGCAGCAGTAGTAGTAGCAGAAGCAGCAGTTGTAGTAGTAGTAGCAACAGACATAGCAGCAGTAGTAGCAGTAGTAGCAGTAGAAGTAGCAGTAGTAGTAGTAGTAGCAGTAGTAGAAGTAGTTGCAGTAGTAGAAGTAGTAGCAGTAATAGAAGCATTAGCAGTAGTCGCTACCGTTGTTCTGAAGTAGAATAAAAAATATTTTAAACACAGGCTTTTAATGCACTAAAAAGCCACAAATAATTTTTCAAGGCGTTTATAGCTTGCAGTAAAAAATGTAACATCAAATTGACAAAAAGCATGGGGCGCTTAAGCGCTTATCATATATTTTATCCATAAGTGTCTAATGAAGTATAAAGCAGACGTTAATTTCAAGTAGAATCAGCGCCCCAGGCTTTTTGTCAATTTGATGTTACATTTTTTTACTGCAAGCTATAAACTCCTTGAAAAATTATTTGTGGCTTTTTAGTGCATTAAAAGCCTGTGTTTAAAATATTAAAAAATTTTTTTCTTCTTTTTAGTGTTATTTTGTTGTTGTTTTTAAATTTAAGTCAAATGTAATCAATCCGCTAATGACATTATCAGTTTGCGATAAACGAGTGCAGAGCACAGGAGGCGTATTTCATTATTCTGTATATTACACGGAAAGTTAATGTTTTTTTTTTGTTTTATTTTTTTTTCAATTTTGATGAGTTGTAAATTACATTTTTTAAAATGTAGTTGTCAGTTGTGTGTATGTCTGTGCACGCGCGTGCGATAGTGTCTGCGTGGAGGGAGAGGGGGGGGGGGGAAATTTTCAATATTTCTCTCAAGAGAGACAATCATATTGGAAAGAATACACCTAGATTATTTGCAGTTATCACCCATTTCACTGATGATACAAGAAAAAAATAATAATATTAATTTTATTATTTTTACGACTGATAATTGTATTGTCATGGGGAATATACAACTATGCCAAGTTTAAGAGCTATTGTTAGTGCATTCAAAGTCCGTGTTTTAAATTTTTTTAAAAATATTCTTTATTTTATTATTTTTAGTGTTATTATTTATTGTTTTAAAATTTATGTCAAATGTAATCGATCCGCTAATGACATTATCAGTTTGCGATAAACGAGTCCAGAGCACAGGAGGCGGATTTCATTATTCAGTTTATTACACGGAAAGTTATTTTTTTAATAATTTTTTTATTCTGTTTCTAAATTTTGAAAAAAGTTGTAAATTACATTTTTTAAATGTAGTTGTCAGTTGTGTGTATGTCTGTGCATGCGAGTGCGATAGTGTGTGTGTGTGGAAAGGGGGGGGGAGATGTTTCAATATTTCTCTCAAGAGAGACAATCTTGTTGGAAAGATTATTTGCAGTTATCGCCCATTTCACTGATGTTAAAAAAAATAAATTAATTTTAATTTTATTATTTTTACGACTGATTATTGTATTGTCATGTCAAGTTTCAGAGCTATTGCTCATCTAGAAGTGATTGAAATGTCGATTGCAAAATTTGAAGGTGACAAGAGAGTGACATACGTTGCAAGTTAAAGAAAAACCTGTAAAAAGACCACCAACACACAGGATAAAAAAAAAACTCTTCCAGAAAACATCCGTATGTTTTAGTAAATAATGTGAAATAAAAGAAAAAAAAAAACAACAACAGGTAACGGATACACATTTATTGCGCGCTTTAAAAATAGTTCTTTCGCTTTCAAATGCGCACCTCTCGTTTCCGCAACAAGGAAACATATTTTCAAAATTAAAAAAAATATCTGCCACCACCACAGATACATCGCCAGCATCCTCCTTTAAGATCCACCCTTTGTGTATACAGGTGTAAATAAAAATAACCATATCGTGTGCCATATCTATGTGGACTCCATGTCCGGAGAAGACCCCCTGCTGCCAGGAAGCATAACCGAAAATTTTGTTTGAACGCGGTAGACTCTGCTGAGATGGTGTGTGAACGGAGGCAAATGAAGCTCATTTGATGCTAATTCGCTCTGCTCAAATTTCTTAAAAAAAATAAAAATAAAAAACTCAGATATTCGGCTGTTTGTATTGTCCTTTCATGCAACTATTCCTTTCCTTTTTAGTCCCTTACTGTTGGGAGTAGAAAATGCATTAATTTTAACGCCGAGTTTGGCACTTTGCCATTTCACCCAAATAGCCACTCTATGTCACGTGATGAGACTGGCTGTGAAAGTATTGCTAACGAGGCGGGTGAAAAACGAGAGTTAGCGAAGTGGGCATTGAATGACCAGCCGTTAGGCGGCACAGATGTGTGTTTGGGCGTGTGTGGAAAGCCCTAATGTATATTCCTGTTTTTACATGGAAGTATTATAATGTATGGCATATTTAACATTCATAATTGGTCATGCAACTGAGTGACTTTTATTATTATTATTAATATTGATTGTGTTCTTATTGCCTGGCCACATCAATGGGTCTAATGTGAAGTTCGTTGTAATGTGTATTAAAGTTACAGAACCGTCACTCAGTTATTATTACTTTCATTGGAGAAAGAGATGTGTGCACAAAGTAAGTTAATACTAAGAGTTAATGTTTATTCGCCAGGCACGTAAAGAGAGAACCCTGGACATTACATTACTACCAATATTGGATACACATAAACAGTCGTGCAAACGCAAAAGGCATGAATAAGCACGAAATATAAATAAACCACACCCCTCGACAGATGGGCTTAACAGATGGGTAGCCAAGCTTGTGCCTCGCGATCGATGTTTTATGCCTGAATTAATTATGTGCACCAAGTTTATTTAAAATGCATTTGCATCAATTGAACTATAATATGAGTGAACATAAAACAGGAGTTCAGATGCACTTTTAAGGCAACGGGTTTTAAGCTATTTTGAAGTGCTGCGCTGTATAACAATGACTTTTTCTTCGTGTATATGAAATATCTTGCAAACGATCCTTTTTGCAAAAACTACAGTGAAACCAGCAATCGCGCGAATGAACTTCCAGTACAAAGCGAAACTTTTCGACGTCCTGCGGCAAATTAGTCACGCCCCGTGACCTTTAACGGCAGCAGGAATTTACGTCAACAAACACGCATGATTTCTGTTGATGGAATATTTTAAAGACAAACGAAGTATCTATTTTTCCAAAAACATTGAAGGCTTTCATGGACCATACGTGTACTAACATTTATAAATCTATAAAAGAAACTTTACGGACCTTATTATTAAGAAATAAATAAAATAGTTCGACCAGACGACATATTATAAAATAAGTTTTCAGAACTATAGTTTCTATTTTGGCTTAGTGTTCCTGATTCATGCGAGACAGTGTAAACTAAATTACGCCGTGTTCAGACCAAAACACTTTAGTCTGCATTTTACGATACGTTTATCTTATTTTAAAAGCTTCTTTAAAGCCTCTTGTGCTTTCATAGCGTGCTCCATCTTTGCTATTTTTCTTTTTTCTATTCTATATGTTCAGTGTTGCCAATTTTTTTTTTTAGGTATCATTTTTTTTCATTCATCTTCGGAAGTATGATGAAAGGTGATTTTCTATAGGTTTATGTGAGGTTTGCATTTAAGGAATTTTAGCGCTTTGACGCATTCATACTGATAGTCCTTTTTTGCATTGCGAACATTTCATTTTTGTTTAGATGTGGTGTTAGGTATCACGTTTTGTTATTGTTTCGTATATATGTCTCGCGTTGTCAGTTGTTGTAATAGTGCTTTCTATACCTTCTTCTCTTTAGTTGTTAATGTGACGGTTGTTTCGTTTTAGTTGTGAATTATTTGTAGTGTCTAATAATAATAATTTTTTTTACATGTTAATATAGAATATTGTTTTTGTTGTCTTATTTTAGTTAATTTTAATTTGTTTTTGTGTGTGTTGTATTTGAAAATATACCATCATCATCATCATCATTGTCATTGACATCATTGCCTTCATCTTTTCATTGTACATTTGTCTGGACCCATCGATATACATGGCATAATTTTGCATATTTTTTTTTCTTCTTTTAATTATAACATGTATTGAGCACTACAGTGTTCATTAACAATATCACCATAATTTAACACATTCTAATTATGTCCTTGGTGGGTTTGTATGACTTACATAGGTATTGAGTTTTGTATTGTTCATCATTATAAATATCACTATATTTTGAACAGAAAGTAGTTTCTGGTAGGAAACAATGTCTTCCTTTCAGGACTTTATAGAAATTGGGATTAAATTTAATAAATCAGGAGCGGAACTAGAGGCGTTTGCTACTGCACAATTTGACAGCTATAATGCAAGAATTGAAAGACAGAATGAACGTGAATTAAAACGTCTTCAGTTAGAACATGATGAGAAGAAAAAGACACAAGATTTGGAGAAGGACAAGTTAGAACAAAAGGAGAAATTGGAGAGAATGAAGATGGAAGAGAAAGAAAAAGATCTTGCACAAGCTCTTGCGCTAGAAAAACTAAAGATTGACGCTGAGCAAGAAAAACTAAAGATTGACGCTGAGCAAGAAAAACTAAAGATTGACGCTGAGCAAGAAAAATTAAGATTAGCTGCTGCAACTGCTCAGAAAGCAACTGATTTGGAGATAGAGAAATTGCGTATTCAGAAAGATATAGATGTTGCTGTCGCCCTAAGAAAAGTGGAGTTGGACGCTCCAAACACATCATCTAGTACGCCTGTGACCACAAACCGGATACGATTGCCTAATTTCAACCAAAAAATCGACTGCGTCGATAGTTTCTTACAACGTTTTGAGCTCAAGGTCAGTGCATTGAAGATCCCCAAGGGTCAATGGAGTGCAACATTATGCGATTTTTTAACAGCGGACGCTCTACAGGCTTATTTTGCTCTGGACAGCGGTAGTAGAGAAGACTACGATGTTGTCAAGGAGACATTGCTACGTAAATTTCAGCTTACAGAAGCAGGATTCCGTGATAAATTTCATTCCTGTCTGCCTAGCAGGAAAGCTGACTTTGGAGAATTTATCTCATTAATAAAATTATATTCTAAAAGATGGATAGAATTGTCCGGAATTGATAAGACCTTCACTGGCTTACTTGATCTAATGTTACGTGACAAGGTGTTGTCGGCATGTAGCACCGATCTTGCCTCATTTTTTCAAGAAAGAAAACCGAAAGACCTTGAGGCAATGGAGATACTTGGGAGACAATATATGACAGCTCACCCAGATAAAGAGGTTCACAAACCAACTATAAAGGACGCACTCCCAGTATGTGTGGCTCGTCATGACTTTAGAGATGGTGGTCATAGACCTCGATCACAGAGTGTGGACAGCAGAGTAAGGCAAAGTTATAGATCCAACTACCGAGGAAAATATAACTTCCCAAGGCAGAGGTCACCATCTAACTTCCCACAGAGGCAAGACTATGGTTATTCAAACCAAGGTCAGTGGCGGCAGAATTCTAGCCGTAATGAGGAAATGCATCACAAACGGATGGATCATAGACCCACACAAGACAATGCATCCTACAGTGGTAATAGGAATAGTGGCAGATGTTGGTCATGTGCTAGGAATAGACCTTATAAGAAATATTATGCAAACAGCACTAACAAACACTGTGGGCATAATGACAATAGCAATCATGATAAGGGTATTTCATGTGTAACTACAAAAAAGAATGATGAGAAGGGAACCGACCATGCCAATGCATGTATTGTTAGCTCACTTAATGATGAAAATTGTTATGGATGCAAATCTTTATTCCAACCTGGTTCACAGCCCAGATTGATCTGCGGGCATGCTCTACCTGCTATGTCATCTTGTGAGAACGTGGGACGCCTCACGTTATATACTGGTTTTCTGTATAACAGACATGTAAGTGTCCTTCGTGATTCTGGCTGTACCACTGTCGGAGTCCGTAGATCGCTAATTGATGAATCTGCCTTTACTGGTAAAACAGTGAAGTGCATAACATTTGGTGGGAGTATAGAGTGTTACCCAGTGGCAGAAATAGATATTGCCACACCCTTCTTTACAGGTAAGGTAAGGGCATGTGTCCTTGATGAACCAGTATCAGACATTATCCTTGGTAATATACCAGGTATTAAGGATTGCTCCCCAGAGGAGATACATAAATGGGTTGAATCTCACCCAATGTTGGCTAACGCTGTAGTCACTAGGGCCCAGCATGCTGCTGAATCCAAGGCAGAGCCAGCTATACCATTTAGTGAGAGAGCAACTCTTCAGAATGTTCAGAATGTTTCCCCCCAGTCGTTCGCTGCCAAACAGCGCGAAGATGTTGCTTTGCAACCATTGTTTGCTCTAGCAGAGAGCAAGCATGTGAAGAAGACAAAAACTTCACGTTACTGGTTTGAATTTAAGAACTCAGTACTGACTAGATGCTTTGACAACTATGTTTTAGTCAGGAGACAGGTAGTTATTCCAAAGAGTTTTAGACCTATTGTATTGAATACTGCCCATGACTCGCTTTTAGCTGGTCATATGGGGATTAAGCGTACTCTGTTTCGTGTCACCTCAAATTTTTATTGGCCCTGTGTTAACAAAGATGTAAAGCTATACTGCAGGTCATGTACAACTTGTCAAAAGGTAGCACGTAGGGGCAAGCACCACGCTGCACCCTTACAAGTCACTGATGTGCCATTACGGCCTTTCACCAAGATTGCAATTGACATAGTTGGTCCTATGTCAGTCATGTCAGATAGAGGATATCGATATATCCTAACGTGTATAGACTTATGTACACGTTGGCCGGAGGCCATACCATTGAAGACTATCACCTCAGCAGCTGTCTCTGATGCTTTATTTGTTATTTTTTGTCGCATAGGATTTCCTGATGAAATCTTATCAGATCGTGGTACTCAATTTATGTCTCAAATGATGAAAGATATTGAGAACATGTTAGCAATTAAGCATTCGTTCACAAGCCCATACCATCCGGAAAGCAATGGCGTTTGCGAGCGTTTCAATGGCTCGTTGAAGCAGATGTTAGGCAAAGTCACCGAGACATGTCCTCGTGACTGGGACCGAATGTTACCAGCAGTCTTATTTGCTTACAGAGAAGTGCCCCATGAGAGCACTGGCTTTTCGCCATTTGAGTTGGTATATGGTGCCAACCCTAGAGGTCCTATGCACATACTCAAGGATTTGTTGTTGGGATCAGTGGAGGATGTTACTGTCCGCACCAGCTATGAACTGGTCATTGATCTCAGACAACGCCTTGTAGATGCATGTACTTATGCATCAGGTATGATACGTAATGCTTCACAGAGGTCGAGATTGCGTTGCAACCAATCTCGAAGATTACGTTCGTTCCTACCAGGAGAACAAGTATGGCTACTTCTTCCAACCAAGGAAAATAAACTGCTAATTTTCTGGCAGGGCCCTTTTAAGGTGGTTGAGAAGAAAACTGATGTAGATTATGCCATTGACATAAGGGGCAAAATTAAAACATTTCACATTAATATGTTAAAATTGTATGTGGAGCGCCCTGCAGAGTTAGAACCTATCTTAGACAGTATTTCTGATGAACCAGTTCGACAGACTTTGTCAGCTGTTGTGGAATCTGATGATTCTACAGCGAGCGATATTTCTTTTAATTTTCCTCTGCTGCCTTTAACATCTTCCGAATCTTGGCGAGATGTAACTGTATCAGTTGATTTAGATTCTGGTTATCGAGAACAGGCTCTTGCTGTTTTAGAATCTTTCTCTGATGTGCTGACTGAACTTCCAGGTCGCACTGATGTTATCTCTCATGATATTACATTGACTGATGATCACCCTATCAAACTCAGACCGTATACTATACCCTTACACTACAGATCTCAGGTGGATAGTGAACTTAAGGATATGCTACGCATGGGCATCATTTCTCCTTCTGAATCATCCTATTCTTTTCCTATGGTTCTAGTTAGAAAGAAGGACAAATCTCTTCGCATCTGCATTGATTTTAGACGTCTTAACAGTGTCACTCTCACAGATGCCGAGCCCATGCCTGTTTTGGAGGATCTCTTATCACAACTATCCCAGGCTACATACTTTAGCAAACTAGATCTATCCAAGGGATATTGGCAGATCCCTTTAACTGATAAAGCCAAACCTCTAACTGCATTTATGACTCCATATGGTTTATTCCAATGGAACTATATGTGTTTTGGCCTTGTCAATGCTCCCGCGACTTTTGTGCGTATGATGCGGAGACTCTTAGGAGATAGATCTGATGTCATCACATACATAGACGACATCTGTTTATTCCATAGTTCTTGGCAAGAACATATCACAGGATTAAAATCTTTATTAATGCTACTCAGAAAGCATGGTTTGACAGTTAGACCTTCAAAGGTTCAGATTGGTTGTCGAGAAATTTCATTTCTTGGTCACCGTGTTGGTAACCACATGTTATACCCTGATGAGCACACTGTCAAACGCATATTAGAATTAGATATCCCTCGGACAAAGAAACAGGTTAGGAGCATGTTAGGACTCATTAACTTCTATCACAAGTTCATTCCGAACTTTTCATCTATTTCTTCTGTCCTGTCATCTTTGACTAAAAAGGGAGCTCCTAATAAAATTGTTTGGTCCGATACTTGCAGTGGAGCTTTGAACAAAATTAAAACTGTATTTTCCAAGGCACCTATTTCGATGTTACCTAATATCACTATGCCATTTCTTCTGAGGACTGATGCTTCTCAGACTGGCATTGGTGGTTGCCTGTTGCAATGGTTCAATGATACTCCACATCCATGCTTGTATGTAAGCAGAAAGTTGCTACCAGCAGAAACTCGGTATTCCACCAGTGAAAGAGAACTCTTGTCCATCATTTGGTGTATGGGCAAGTTATCACGCTATTTACTTGGCGCACACTTCTACCTCCAGACGGATCACCGTCCACTAACATCCCTAAATCAAAAAACTACAACAAACAGTAGATTACACAGATGGTTCTTGCTTATCCAAGAATATAGATATACAATTATCCCCATCAAGGGATCAGAAAACTTTCTGGCAGACTTATTGTCAAGGAATGTAACTGGAAAGTGAAATTGTTTGTGCCAGATGTTGACATTGTCTGATCTTGTTTTGTTTTTCAGGTGATATACTATTGAAACATTCATGTTATGACTTTAAGTGCATTTTTTGAAAGATTGGATTACATTTTGTCTACACTGTTTACATATATCTGTTTTCATGTCATTTCGCACTACAATTAATACTTCATATATATTATTCTGAACAGTAGGATTTTTCTTTTCTAATAGATTAATAGTTCTTGGGCTAACTATCCACTGTTCTCAAGCGAAAACCCTTGGTTTCCGCTCGGGAACAGGAGGGCAATGTTGGGAGTAGAAAATGCATTAATTTTAACGCCGAGTTTGGCACTTTGCCATTTCACCCAAATAGCCACTCTATGTCACGTGATGAGACTGGCTGTGAAAGTATTGCTAACGAGGCGGGTGAAAAACGAGAGTTAGCGAAGTGGGCATTGAATGACCAGCCGTTAGGCGGCACAGATGTGTGTTTGGGCGTGTGGAAAGCCCTAATGTATATTCCTGTTTTTACATGGAAGTATTATAATGTATGGCATATTTAACATTCATAATTGGTCATGCAACTGAGTGACTTTTATTATTATTATTAATATTGATTGTGTTCTTATTGCCTGACCACATCAATGGGTCTAATGTGAAGTTGGTTGTAATGTGTATTAAAGTTACAGAACCGTCACTCAGTTATTATTACTTTCATTGGAGAAAGAGATGTGTGCACAAAGTAAGTTAATACTAAGAGTTAATGTTTATTCGCCAGGCACGTAAAGAGAGAACCCTGGACATTACATTACTACCAATATTGGATACACATAAACAGTCGTGCAAACGCAAAAGGCACGAATAAGCACGAAATATAAATAAACCACACCCCTCGACAGATGGGCTTAACACTTACTTTTCCTCTTCTTCTTATTTTTCTTCTTTTCTATCCCAGTTTTTTCTTCATCCCCGATGCCTCCAGTAAATTACTTTTCATCGCTTGTTCCTTTTTTTCCTTTCTTTTTTTCCCTTCCTTTTGTTACTTCTACAGCATATCCCCAGCTGTGTTGCACAGAGGGATTGATATCAAAACCCTCCACACAAGGAGAGAGGCTTGGCATGTTTCTCATGCAATGTCGACAATCCCTCGATCCATATTACTTGAGTCGTATCTTCCAGCTGGCTTCTATAAACTGTTTATCAATTCTATTGTTGTCTCTTTGCCTCTCAGTTTCGTTTCTTTGTCGCCCTTTACCTGTTTTGTTGTTGCCTTCATTGTTTTCTGCTGTTAAAATATACTCCACCCTTCTTGTTCTCTTAGTTTGTTCAACGAAAGTAGACTGGTTCCTTCTAATATGAGTAATAAACATTTTTTTTCCTTATGGGCTTCTATAAGAACACCTTCATTACTCTTTTTTTTTTTGTAAGCTGTTTATGGCATTCTTAGCACTTTTCAGTAAAACCGCATCTATGTGACCTCCAGAAATTTTTCCACCTTGTTCCCTAACTGTCCATGACTCACTTCCATATATCAGAATTGGTTCTGTATTAACCATTAAGAACTTTTTGTTATTTAAATGCTTACCATAACTACAGTAACTAGCAACAAGAACATTCAATACGAGGTTTTGATAGGGCTGGCAATTATATCAGTAAAGTCGATGGTCATAGGAACCACCGCTGTATGTAGCAAGCATTTGCTTGGTGAAGGCTTCATGTGGACAATGATACAATGTGGACTCTATGCTTCGTAAGTCAATGCAGGCTCTCTAAGAACAACTACAGTGCTGGATCCATGCCCCGTTAGGAGCGACAAGGAGGAAGAAAAAGAATGAAGAAAAACAGCAACTAATTGAGTTCGTTGGTTGGTTCTCTTTTTAGTTAATTAAGCGAATTCTGCCCATAGAAAGCTCACTCTTTCTATTCTCAACGCATGCAGTTCCGCACTTCTGCAGCCCCTCTTGGCATCTCGTCCTTGCACTTCAGAGAAGTTAATCTAATCTTCTTTGTTCGTAAAATGCCCAAAATATGCCTTTTTCCTACATCTCATTGATTTAATCTAATATATGATCCCAAGTGAAATCAAGGCAAGAACCGCAAAGGCAAATGAAATTTCCGTAGGAAAGAGGCACGCGCATACATAGTGTATACGGGCGGTAAAGGAAGATAGTTTCAGGCTCTCTAGCAGAGTATCCTAGCCTAAATAACTGTGTCATTGGAATATCTTCATAATGAAGTACGTTTGAAAAAAAATTGTCAAAGTAATCTTATTCTTAGAAGATGCAACGTGTTCTTTGGAGGTCAACGGTCAAATGATGACGTCCTCTAGAAAACAGAAGACTGCTGTTACATAATCAACAAAACAACGAAAAATACTCTGCCAAATGAACAATTATGAAGTGGACAATTAGAAAACCGGGTAACACATGCAAGTTAAGTCAGCTGAAAAAAAAAAAAAAATTAAGACAGATGGATATATGGCAGCAGTGTGTGGTCTCTGTTTGACTGGTTTCTTAAAAACAATGTAGAAAATTGCTACAATAAAAAGTTAAGTCGCCATATTGGTAAGGGGAGATCACTCACATCAGCATTCGAAGAAAATGATATTAGAGAAGTGCACAAAATACAGTATTCACGAAACGAAAACAGGGTAACAAGAATCCTATATATAAAATTTCCAGCTTTTTCTGTCAGTGCGTAACGCTAAGAGATGCAACTTTGGTTGAAAGTTATACATTAATTGTATTGTTTCCCTTATATGTACTCTCCCGAAAATAGTAACACTTACCAAAGAAGAATGCACAAATGACGGTGTGCATGAACAGTTTGATTATACTGTATGGAAAAAAGTCAACAACATAACTGATAAACAGTACATGAACTGGAAACAGGAAGATGTGGAGATCCATGATTTAAGTTGTACCAAATTAAAACAACAGAAAATCAAGATGCTCTTCTGTCATGTTCAGACTTTTAGCATCAGATGTTAAACGAATATTTTGGTTTAAAAAAAATAATTTTGAATAAGTAAAATTGCCGTTAGGTGTTGGTGCTTTTGAATTTAATTCCCGTCTTATGACGGGCTTTTACATTAGTATATATCATAATAAAGAAAATCCCAGCTAATTCTGTCAGAAGCGTTCGTAACGCGCACTAAAATAGTAACACTTGCCAAAGAAAAGTGCGCAAAGAATGGTGTGCATGCGCCACGTGAACGGCGTGTGTGTTCAGACTTTTTTTTAACCTCGGATGTAAAATAAATATTTTGGTTCTTTAATACTCTCCCGAAAACAGCAACATTCGACAAAGAAAAGTGCGCAAAGGTTGGTGTGCATGCACCAATAACATCTCTCTGTGAACGGCGTGCATGTTCAGACTTTGTTCAAAATTATTTAATTACTAGCAATAACCCGTCAAAATTGACAGGTTTTTAATTGCAGCCATCTTATCCTTTTGATCCATAATAATAAGTCTGCAATACTTTAAATTAACATTTTGTCTTGAAGAAACAATCAAAAACTTACATTTTAAGGTTATTTTTAAGAAAATGGTGAGTTAAATCCGTTTCCCGAATGAAACTGGACAGAAGAGTATCTTGATTGACTGTTGATTTAATCTGCATCTCCGCACCTTCCTGTCTCCAGTTCATGCACTGTTTATCAATTGTGTTGTTGGCTTCTTTCCATAATCAAACTTTTCATGCACGCCGTCATTTGCGCAGTTTTCTATTTTCGGGAGAGTACCTATAAGGGAAACAATACAATTATTGTCTAACTTTCAACCACAGTTGCACCAACTGTGATTGAAAGTAAGACAATAATTGTCAACCCTAGTTGTGGTTAAAAGTTAATGTACTCTCTCGAAAATAGAAAAGTGCGCAAATGACAGTGTGCATGATGTGACCGGCCGACGTACTTACGGCAGGAATTATGGTATTGGATAAGAGGAATGCGCATACGAAGATTTAAAGTTTCGCGCTTTTGTTAGAATAAAATCAACTGGTATTTCGCTAACGGGAGAAGATATGCTACTACGACAAGTATGGGAAACTAACAGCCAGGGATCCAGACCTCCAGCACAACCCAGAGTCCGCTGGGAGGATAACATTAGACAGTCTCTTGAATGGAACTAGGCCAGGAGGAAAACAGTGGATATGATAGTATGGTGTCTCTCTTCCAAATCTCTACACCTCACGATAGAAGAGGAACGACTAAGTAAGGATATAAGGTATTTCCCACTGTAGAAAAAAAGCTGTTACCTCGCTGGCGAGAAATATGGTCAACCGAACAGGCTCCGAACTATGTAGCGACTTTTAATAGCAGACAAACAGCCGTGTTCTATATGTTTAGGTTACTTAACACAATATGAGTCAAATAGGTACAGGGTTACTTAACACAAAATGAGTCATATGGGTGCAGACATACAGTTCTCTCAATAGTGATTAATCCAATTCTAGCTGTACATTTATAGATCAACAGGTTTAATAATCACTTAGAGTTAACAACATTTTCTTGATCGAGCCAATTTTCCCTCAACGGGTAGCTAGCTGTACGTTGCATTGTTTCGATCAAGAAATCCTAACAATGCAAAAGTAGAAATTAAAACAGCAGAAAATCTAGAAACTCTTCTGATGGAAATCGGATATTCACACCTAACATTATATTTCCAAATGTATTTGAATAAGTAAAATTGCCATTAGGTATTAGTGCTTTTGTATTTATTTCCCGTCTTATGACGGACTTTTATTTTAGTATATATATATATATATATATAATATATATATATATATATATATATATATATATATATATATATATATATATATATATATATATATATATATATACAGCACTTTGCAAAAAAAATAGTCATATTGCTCAGCGAAATATGCTGAAATCTAATTAAATATGCATGTTCTTCCCCAAAATAATCTAGCGTGTACAGTCCTTTTAGCAGAGACAATTTATAATGCTAGTGGCAGAAAATGGATACAAAGACAAAGTGTATGTTTTTATGATCGAAACAATTTTCCCTCACTGTAGAGTTGTGAGTAAAAAAGCTTCGAGCTGTACGTTGCATTGTTTCGATCACAGAATTTTTGCTTAAAGAGACTCACAAACAATGCGCTTGAACTGTTTTGTCATGGGACAATGTTTTTTCAATGAATGTTCTGTTTGGCCTTATCCTGCTCAAATAAACTATTTGGACGAAAAGACTCTGAAAGCGACCGAAAACATACCCAGAAATTCCATCTTTGGGGAGGGGTGTCAGCAAGAGGTGCCACCCCACTGTGTGTTTTCACAGGAATTTCACGAAAGAAAGGTACATCGAACCTTCTGCCATTTATGCAGGTCATGTACTAGATGGGTGCAAACAATTCATACAGCTCATACCACCAAAGCATGGCTCAAGAGAAGATGGATAATGCTTTTGGGTACTACTCAAAATCTAGAAACTCTTCTGAATGAAGAATTGACTCACAATTACCTAACATTATATTTCCAAATGTATTTGAATAAGTAAAATTGCCATTAGGTATTAGTCTTTTGTATTTATTTCCCGTCTTATGACGGACTTTTATTTTAGTATATATATATATATATATATATATATATATATATATATATATATATATATATATATATATATATAATATATATATATATATATATATATATATATATATATATATATATATATACATATATATATATATATATATATATATAGACTAGTTCAAGTCGTCTTAAATGTTGAAATCTTTTACTATTTTTCAGAATTTTTTTGTTTTCAAGCGTTGTTTTGATTGGCAAAGGTCTTTATTTTACTCAAACGATCGTTGTTTTTTTGCCCTTGTGCATCTGCAAAATTGATATACATACCATTCGGTTTCTTTAATTTATTAGTGTTATAATTTACGCTGTGCACTGGCTTGGCTATGTCCACCGCATGGAAGATGGTCGCATCCCGAAAGATATCTTCTACGAACAACTGGCAGATGGCAAAAGAACAGTTGGGTTACCGCAGCTGAGGTGTGTGCAAAAGAGACACAAGGGCACCGGACATACATCCAACAACCTGGGAGGATGAATCTGGCGATGCTCTCTACGGCGAAAGAAGCTCTCACAGAAAGCAAAAGAGAGGTGAAAACGTCGAAACGTCTGTGGACAATGATACAATGTGGACTCCATGCTCCGTAAGTCAATGCAGACTCTCTAAGAACAACTACAGTGCTGGATCCATGCCCTGTTAGGAGCGACAAGGAGGAAGAAAAAGAATGAAGAAAAACAGCAACTAATTGAGTTCCAGAAAAATAAGCAGTTGAGGGCTGTCACTTCATGGGCGCAATCTCATAGTCAGTTATGGCTGAAGGAACTATGATATTTGTTGCGTAATGCTTTTGCACACAGGCGTATATTATCTTCAGAGATACAGCTGTATGCATTAGCAACATTTTTGTATGATAAAACACTATTATTGAACGCCGCAGTTTTTGGTAACGATATGACGTAATTGTAATTTTGTGATGTAAGCGTCGTCTGCTGGTAAAGACCAACCGTTAGTTTTCGGGGCCTTTCTCTAGTATTCGTTGAAGTGTGAGGACGTACTTATTTTATGCTCCCAAGCAGTGGAGATTTTTTCAAGATATTAATGCCGTAGCTATTTGTTCGAGATTGGTAGCCACTATATTATTTGGCCATTACGATTTGCTGCTTCTCAAGTAAGTCATGCAATCGATTATTATAAATCAAGACGAAGATGTCTTCAATGTTTAACCTGCCTTAGGACTTCGATCAAGTCAAAACGTGGACTGCTCAAAAGTTGAAACGGTCAAGCTTAATCATCTATAAATGCATGCTATTGCTTTTGACTTTTGACGGACGAAGAATTGCATTCTACGCACCAATATATTATGCATGCAATGAAATATGGAGTACGTCAATAAATATTGTGAAATGAGTACAGGTCTTCGATCGCATGCTGATATTACTTGTTGGATCTGTCTGTGTTAATGGTGGACCGTTTGGACTTGTTTAATCGTTACTGTCAGAACATAAACCATTCGCGTTAGATCATTCACCAACTCTACAGATAACTTCAAAATTCCACCGTAACAATATTATTATGTTATAATTTACGTTAGGATCATGGAATATTTAATCATGTTTGCATTTGTAATATCTGAGCGATATAAACAGAGAACGCTGGCAACCGTGTAAAATAAATTGTAACAAAACGCACCATTGCAAGAGCATGTGTTTTGCTGTAAGCTTCTTCAAGACGGCCAACTGTTGGGGTTTATCCATGCTCCATAATGCACGAGAAAGGAGTCGATGATGATGATAATATAAGATAATGTTATGGGCTGTCCCTGTGAGTCACGTAAATCGATAGTGACTGACGCTCCAAATTCAGATGCGCCAGCCACAGCTCTGGTCTGACGCCCTCAATCGAAAATTGCCTTGGATGAGACATATTAAATTGCGAGGACCACTGTTTCTCAAAGCGTGGTGCGCGCATTCCTCGATTGTATGCGAAAAGGAGTTCATGCAATTTACAGTAGAATGTTTTATTTGATACTTTATCATATTTTTAGAATCCATAATGTATATCCGTTGTTCTTGCAGAATGTTTGTGGATTTTTATTTTTACTTACGTTACTTTCAATAGTTTTTAAACATTATTTGTTTATATGTAGCATAGTACATTAACTTTATATATATATATATACATATATACATATATATATATATATATATATACATATATATATATATATATATATATATATATATATATATATATATATATATATATGCGTGTGTGTATCTGTCTATATATATACTTACTTACTTAGTCGTTCCCCTTCTACCGTGAGGTGTAGAGGTTTGGAAGAGAGAGCACGAGACTATCCTATTGGCTGTCTTCCTCCTATATATATATATATATATATATATATATATATATATATATATATATATATATATATATATATATATATATATATATATATATATATATATATATATATATATATATATATATATATATATATATATACAAGATAAAGAAGAGAATGGGAATGGGAATGGCCAAATGTACAATAAATAACATGAGACAAATACTAGATTCTAAACATTGAACTCACAAATTCAAACAGTATCTTCAAATGCTACATACACTCTTGTATGGTGTAGAAACATGGGCAATAAACAAACAATTGGAAGATAAAATTGAGGCCTTTGAAATGTGGATATATATATATATATATATATATATATATATATATATATATATATATATATATATATATATATATATGGATTGATAAATAGATAAACCGACAGACAGGCAGGCAGGCAGACAGACAGACAGACAGACAGATAGACAGATAGACAGACAGATAGATAGATAGATAGATAGATAGATAGATAGATAGATAGATAGATAGATAGATAGATAGATAGATAGATAGATAGATAGATAGATAGATAGATAGATATAAAGCATACATATAGCTAATGTAGCTATAATAGTATTACTAAAACGACCCTCAAATTATCTTCGCCTGAGAGGGGTGCGACGGTAAGACTAAACTCTCACATGGGGTACACAATTACTGAAGTATGGGAAGCACTGGCGTTAGACAGGGAAAAAAATAAAAGAAAAGAAGCGTGTCTATTCCAAGCCGGCATTTGGAACATTTTGGGTCAACCTACTTCACAAATATAAGAAATGGAATCGTCTCTCGGACATTTCTGATCTCTCAGTTGACTACGAGGTAATCGAATATCCCAGCAGTGTAAACCGCCATTTGTCAGCCAGTGGTTTTCAAGCCGCTTGGGGATTATCAAGTTGGCCCGAAAGAGTATTTGTAGGATCATCATTAATTGTTATAGAACCTATGGCCGAAAAAAGGAAAATTTTAGTCGCTTATTTGTGTCTATTAGTACAACATCTACTGTGCTGTTACTACAACAGCTACCACAACTCCTGTTTATGTTACTACAACAGCAACTATATTTACTGTAAATGTAAATACAACAGCTACTACATCTACTGTTACTATTTCTACAACAGCTACTACATCTACTGATACTATTACTACTACAGCTACTACATGTACTGTTGCTACATCTTCTGTTACTATTACTACAACAGCTATTACATCTACTGTTGCTACATCTTCTGTTACTATTACTACAACAGCTACTACATCTACTGTTGCTACATCTACTGATACTATTACTACTACAGCTACTACATGTACTGTTGCTACATCTTCTGTTACTATTACTACAACAGCTACTACATCTACTGTTGCTACATCTTCGGTTACTATTACTACAACAGCTACTACATCTACTGATACTATTACTACTACAGCTACTACATGTACTGTTGCTACATCTTCTGTTACTATTACTACAAGAGATGCTACATCTACTGTTGCTACATCTTCGGTTACTATTACTACAACAGCTACTACATCTTTTGTTACTGTTACTACAACAGCTATTACATGTTCTGTTGCTATTACTACAACAGCTACTACATCTACTGTTACTTTAAGAGAAAAAATACTCCCTTAAGTTTTGTCACATGTTGGAGTAAAGATGCACAGATCTTTGCTCCAACATGAGACACAACTTAAGGGAGTATTTTTTCTCTTATTTCTATAGTTTCATGTTCTCCACTTAATTCTCACTTTCTTTCCCTATTGTTTCTTGTTTGTCTGTCCCTGACGAAGGCCTTGTGGCTGCAACGTAGGTTTTTCTTGTCCTTTATCTTTGTAAGAGTAGTAGTAGTAGCAATGTTACACGATATGTCCGTGTGTGTCTGTCCGTCCATCTATATATATATATATATATATATATATATATATATATATATATATATATATATATATATATATATATATATATATATATATATATATATATATATATATATATATATCAGCACTGGATTAACCATTAAGCAATATAAACACCTGCTTAGGGCATCAACGGAAAGGGGGGGAGACCACAGAATTTTTTCCAGTGCCGCCTGCCGGATGCAAATGGTGCAGCCCACAAAAAAGGGGGCCTCACAATAAATAATAAAAGATATATATATATATATACAAGAATAATATTAATAATAATAAAATAGTACTATCATACTATTAATATTATTGTACGTAGTATTGAAGAGGTTCATGATATATTTTAAACTTTGAAATACAGCAAAATTAGAATCTGGCAACTTCCACACGGAACAACCTCAATGGCTCGCTGCTCGCTCAGCCGTGAATCAGTGACAGTTGTGCGACAGCCACATAGCCTACCTCATTAGGAGGTATGTGATGGTCTGTGTCTTGATATATCAATTGAGTGTTGTAAACTGTTGAGTGCTTTAATCCGCACTTTACATTGCTTACGCAAAACAGTCATGAGTAACACTGATCATCATGAAACACCTCGAAAATTCGAAACTTAGCCTGCGCTATATTGTTCTTAAAGCAGGTACAGGTGGCTAAGCTTTAGTAAATTTCCAAAGTCAATTCACTGGGTTCCAAATTATCCATATACTTAGAGTTCAGTATGTTTGACTGTCTTACTAATGTTTTTCTGCGTGAATTTCAGTGTTTTTCTAATCCTCATATATATATATATAAATATATATATATATATATATATATATATATATATATATATATATATATATATATATATACACATACGATCCTTATTCTTTTGTGTTTTTGTTTTTATTTTTACTTCTGTATTTTTCAGACCCCAAGATGAAACGTGTTCAATTAAGTGGTGCACAAAAGAGAAAACTAGCAAAAGCGAACCAACAAAATGCTTTGGATTTAGTGGCCAAGACTGGAAAGCTGACTAATTTTTTCACACAAGTTGAAACAATTTCTGAAAATGAAAGTCTACTGGACCATGGTAAAATGATTCAGTCTGCAAAAGACGAAGCAAATAAAGCAAAAGAACCAGGGTTGTGGCTCGATTTCTCTGCTGATGATGTGGCTTATTGGATTGCTTGTGGACCCTTGACTGTCTACACCACAATGGGCCATTTGACAAATCTTATCGGACTTTTAATAGTGGCAAACCAGCAAGATACTGTTCACAAAAACTTTTCTTTTGGGCAAAAGCCAATGGTGAGCAATACAAGAGCTAGTGGTTATTGTATTCACCATCAACAGGGTCAGTTTACTGCTTTGTTTGTAAACTTTTTGCTCCTAAAGTTCCTCGCGTTTTGTTAAAAGAGAAGGGTTCAGTGACTGGCGAAATACTATTGTAATTGATCATCATGAAAGAAGCACTACTCACCGAGACTCTATGCTAACATACTTAACTCGCAGACAATGTTTGGACTTGGGACAACAGTTGGAAAAACAAATTAAAGAAGATTGCAATTACTGGGAACATGTCTTGAGGCGTGTAATAGCTGTTATTCGTACGATAGTTGAACGTGGCATGGCTTTTCGAGGAACAGATGAAAGATTTGGGTCATTGCAGAATGGGAATCTTTTAGGGCTGCTTGAGCTCATAAGCCAGTTTGATCCATTTTTAGCAGGGCACATTTCGACATATGGGAATTCTGGAAAAGGAAATCCTTCTTTCCTGTCCAAAACCACCTGTGAGGAACTCATTGAACTAAGGCTCAAAAGGTCCACGCGCTCATTATTGTCGAAGTAAATTCTTCTGGTTATTTTACTTTGTCAGTTGACTCGACCCAGATCTATCACATATAGATCAATTAAGCGTTGTACTTCGATAATTAAAAGATGAGCAGCCTATTGAACGCTTTTTAACATTTGTCGTAGATTTTATCAGATAAGTAATAGATGTTTATAGTCCTGTCTCAGCAGAGGTGATAGTGATAACTATGGGAGAGTATGGTGAAAGAAATAGTTTTTCTCACGAGGTGGTCGTGTAAGAGAAAGGACAGTCTCTGGGTTGAGTAATTTCTCTAATCCAGCCTATCTGGACGACTAAATTTAAATCAAACACACTTTCTCTCCGTGTACGAGACAAAATACAAGTTACACTGCACCCATATGCACATAATTCTGTGACAAATACGCACAAACGTGAAAACAAACTATGGATAACATATACGGACAGGGATTGACCAACGCAATAACTTAAGGTCTATTAAGTTTAGTTATCACTAGAACTTTACAACATAAATCATATACATCAATAGATCATCTTCTAAGAGATGGAAAAGCATCTGGACCTGATGGCATTCCAGCAAAGGCCATCAAAGCAGATATCGACACGGCTACAGAGATGTTATATAAATTACTTGGTAAAGTCTGGGAAAAAGAAGAGATACCAGCAGAATGGAAGGAAGGATATCTGGTTAAGTTGCCTAAGAAAGGAAATTTACAAGAGTGCACAAATTATAGAGGAATGATGTTACTATCAGTGCCAGGAAAAGTATTAAATAGGATTATCCTTGAGAGATTAAAAGAGTCCATAGACAAGAAACTGAGAGATTAACAAGCAGGTTTTCGACAAAACAGATCATGTACAGACCAGATAGCCACTTTGAGAATAATAGTTGAACAAAGTCTGGAATGGAATTCACCATTATACATCGGATTTGTGGACTACGAAAAGGCACTTGACAGTGTAGACAGAGAATCACTTTGGAAATTGATGAGGCATTGTGGAGTTCCCCTGAAGATCATTAATTTAATAAAGAAAACATATGAAGACATGACATGCAGAGTTCTTCATGAAGGACAGCTTACAGAACCATTTGGGATAAGAACAGGAGTGCGACAGGGATGCCTCTTGTCTCCATTTCTTTTCTTATTAGCAATAGACTGGGTTATGAGAACATCAACAACACACAACAGAAATGGAATCCAGTGAACTCTGACTAAGCAGTTGGATAATCTGGATTTTGCTAATGACTTAGCTCTTCTGTCCCATAACCGTAATCAGATGCAGGACAAATTGAAGACAATTGATGAGAGGTCACAGCAAATGGGTCTGAAAATACACAGGGAAAAGACAAAGATAATCAGAACAAATGCAGGTAATGAAAACAGGGTTGAACTTGAAGAAGCACCAATACAAGATGTAGAATCGTACACATATCTTGGCAGCAATATAGACAAAGTTGGAGGGACAGACAGTGATATCAAAATAAGAATACAAAAAGCAAGAGGGGCTTTCATTGCATTGGGAAATATATGGAGATCAAGAGAAATCGGATCCAAAACGAAAATAAGAATCTTCAACTCAAATGTGAAGTCAGTCCTATTGTATGGCTCTGAGACATGGAGAACAACAAAGACAACAACCAAAAAGCTACAGACTTTCATAAATGGGTGCTTGCGTAGAATAGAGGGATTTAAAATGGTATGACAAGGTTACCAACGTGGAACTGATGACAAGAACTAGACAAGTTCCAGTGGAACAAGAGATGAGAAGAAGACGATGGCGATGGATAGGACACACACTGAGGAAACCTGTTGATAGCATTACAAGGCAGTGTTTGTTCTGGAAGCCCCAGGGCAAGAGAGGCAGAGGTAGACCAAGACGCACATGGAGAAGAGAGCTGGAAACAGAGATGAAAATGATAAGGAGAACGTGGAAGGAACTTGAGATGATGGCACGTGACAGGAGGACTTGGCATGTGTTTGCTGAAGGCCTATGCTCCTTTGGGAATGGAAGGTTATGAAAGGAAAAGAAAAAGAAGATCCCAACAGAGGTTAATTATCCCGAAAGATCAAAAGTTAACAATAAGTGTATGGAATAGTCATTAAAGAAACAAAGAACAAGTTCCTAATTAATCTATCCCGTAAATACTCAGGTTAATGAGAACAAAAGAAATGATTTGCATGATAGGGGTAACAACAGAAAATTATGTTACTCTCTTACAGTTCATTCAATCCTTCATATTTGTGGCCACATTCATATTCGCTTACCCAGTAGTTGTCGCAGGCATTCGGTGGAAATAAACACTAATAAGTAATAAGACTACTCAGTGTCATATTATGTTTTGCCAAATCCAGCCCCAAACTCGCCGTAGTTGCGGACTGCAAATTGCACGGGAGTCGCTGGAGTTGGTGATTTAATTTTTCCTGGATAAAATACGGTATCTCTGCCTTCAGTTGATTGGAGTAAGGTTCATACGTGGTGATCGCCGACATAGGATGAATAATACATATATATTCTGGGTTGTCTAGCCTCTGGTTGCTGAGACACTATGTTAAGTTACACAAATGTTGCTGACAATATATCTTGCTACACAGCTGGCTGATGATATTGATATAAATGAAATCTGGTAATAGTTCTGGTCCAGTTAATATTATAATTTAATGGTTCTTTTCTGGTTTCTCTCATGAAATGAGGAAAAATGGACCGCACAGGCCACAGCAAGAAGCTCATCAATATTAAATATTCCTGGAAGCTTATAGATTATAAGACTCTAAGAACGTAAGTTCATATGGCCATAAGACCGTTAGACCGCTGGTTCGCAGGTTTTGACCAGCCTATATTTTAGGAAAGAAATACAAACATTTAACCATAATAACAATAATAGATCTAACACGTGTTAAGGTAAGACCTCTTCACCATTCCGTTATAAATTAGATTTAAAACACAAATGTCTACCTTATCCTATCGTTTTTAACGCGTGATATGAACACTAGTCATTTATAAAATTACATAAAAATGGATTGAAGTAAATAATATATACCGTCAGTAGACAGTTATTTAATGTATGTACTAGTCAATTTAAAACATCTCTTACTGGGAAATAGCGAGTAATTAAATTTACTTTACAGCTGGAACAATTTGCTATAAGTTATTTAATTATGCTATTCATTTAACACAGAAAATCCCAGTGAAATATAAATGAAAACTTTAAACACACCAAATCACTTAAAGGCTAGTATATAAATTACCGCAACAGAAAAATGAAACACTCCACGAAATCTAATAATTCACTCTTGTACGAGAGATCTAGGATAACGAGCTAGTGAATTCAGAAAAATCTCTGAGCAACTGATAAAGACTATAGGAGAGACAAGGTATATATTCATAGATTCCGTTCTTTTCGCTTCTTGCTGCGAAAGTCACACCTACTACCAGGGCCGGGCGAATTTGCCGTTCAATTCCTGAATCAAAGGTTATTCTGCCACCTCTGCCGACCGACGATCTCTAGCTTGTCTTTGATTATCTCCGCCTTGCCGAATATCAGCTACGTAAGTTAATTCCCCCTGAACATGTAACAATTCCAGGTACGTCTCAGACTGATCGCCCCTTGATTCTTCAAAGAAACTGTTAACTCCTGGCTTCTTGTTAACGCCTGGCCTGGCCCACGTATTTCCCTGATCAAAGAACGATTTCACCATGCTGCGCACTACGCTCTGTTCCACCGTGTTTAATTGCCAAACGGCTCACGTGTTAATTGCAATAGTGAATCAGGCGTTCATGTAGCAGAAAAAATATAAACTTAGATGAGGGGAAGGGGGAGCAAAAGTGGACGGTCATTGCTGCGACTATCTCCATATGTGACAACCTTTTTGGAACCTAAAAGCCATACTGGTGGGTGAGGAAATGGCAAAGCAAGTGTTGCAGTACTTACGTGACGTTTCCAAACTAACTTTTTCAAAATGTAGGGGTCAGTCCTACGACAACACTGCTAACATGGCTCGGCGTTATAAAGGGATGCAGCAACAAATTTTAGAAGAAAATAAGTTTGCCATATATGTGCCCTGAGCAGCCCATTCACTAAATCTGGTAGGCCGAAGTGTTGTTGACTGCTGTCAAGTGGCAGTTAATTTCTTCTCTACAGTGCAAATGCTCTATACATTTTTTTCAGCCTCAACCAGCCGGGGGGAAATTCTTAAAGTTTGTATTGAAAATGAATGTGTGTTAAAATCCCTCTCTGATACCAGATGGGAGGCACATTCTATGGCAACAGCAGCAATTCTGAAGTCTTTCTCTAAGATTGTGGATGCTTTAGATTGTCTAGCTGAAGACCAATCACAAAAGGGAGACACTAGAAGAGAAGCAGACAATATTCCAAATAAGATGCAAGAGCCAGAATTAGTTTTTATGTTGAGCCTTTGGGATGAGATTTTGCAAAATATTCATAGGGCAAGTCAAGTTCTGCAAAATGATGATGTGAACTTAAAAACATGTGCAGATCTGTAATGGTCATTAGCTGATCAACTGCGCACTTCAAGAGATGACTGAAAGATTTGAAGCAATTGCAAAGGAAATACTACCAGATGTTGATTACAATGCAGCTCAAAGTCGTAAACGTATCAGAAAGAAAGTACCCAATGACCGGAGATGCACCAGAATTATATCTGAATGCCAGAGATAAATTTCGTATCACCACTTTTTACACAATTGTTGACAAACTAGAATCTCAGATGAGAAGAAGAGGAGAGGTGTATAAATAAATGGCGGACATTTTCTTTTCTAAGTGATGTGTGAAATAATGTCACTTCATCATCTACTGAAACTGAAAGGTACTCTCAGTGTTGTCAAAAGCTAATTGATGCGTACCCAGAGGACGAACACTAATTTCTCTGCTGAGCTTCAGCAGTTTCACTCATATGTGCGCCATAAGTTCAGTGCAACAAAAATCGAACAAACAAGATTAAGTCATGCTGAACTTTATAAAATAATTGTAGAAGACAACATTGAGTGTGCGTTTCCAAATGTAGACATTGGCTTGCATATATTTTTAACATTAATGGTCAGAAACTGCACAGCTGAGCGCTCATTTTCTCAGTTGAAGCATATTAAAAATCCCAACAGAACAACTATGCGACCAGACAGGCTAGATGCCTTGTCTCTGCTATGTATAGAAGCAGATGTGTTACGTCAAATTAATTTTAAGGACTTGATCAAAGGCTTTGCAATTAAAAAAAGTTGGAGAAAACCTTTTAAAGTATAAATAAAGTTATAAGTAGGCAACAATAAACATTATTTTGCATATTTTGATCCGTTTATGATGAAAAGCTATGTATCTTCAAGGTTAGAAAGCAATGAAATTAGAGATGTTTTGTTTCGTACAAATAATGATATTTCTTCATTAGAATATATTTTTTTCAAAAATTTACCTACATTTATTTCAATAGAAAGAATCATTTTCAATAAATTTGTGTATTTGCATTTTTCCCTTATATATTTTGTTTACAAAATAAATTTAAAAAAGTGTTGAAAATTTGCATTTTTCTGTTGCCCTAGATATAAGAAAATAATTTGCTTATAGTGCTTACTGCTACTTAGTGTTAAATGAATAAAATTAAAAAAAAAAATTATATTTAATATAGCTATAGGGCCTGGCGTGGAACAAAACTGAATTTTCAGTCTCTTATTTCACATTTAGCACTTATTGAGTATTAGTGTATTATCAGTTACACAATGGAAGGGCCGAGGGGGCACCATTGTTGAGCTGTGCTTAGGGCATCAGTTGGCCTTAATCCAGCCCTGATATATATGTATGCGTGTGGTGTGTAAAGAGATAAAGAACCAGTTTAGTATCTCATTCGTCCTGATATTCTGAAATAGTCTTTAGATCATTTCAGCGTATGCACTCGAGTCAGCACGTATTTTAGAACAATGCATCAGTTCTTTCGTAACTAGTTGTGACTTCTTCTCAACGAAGTCCCCAGACAAATGTAATCTAGGCAGAAAATAAACACCACCTTACAAAGACTAGTAGTTCACTGGCAAACATGACGCAGGAAGCTTGTGTCCCCCCGACATATAAAACCAAGTCAGTGAGAACTAAATGCTATTTGCTCCCGGAGATTCTTCCGACCAGTGAGTCAAGATGCCCTACCTTCTGCAAATGGCCATTTGGACTTTGCAAGGACTAATGTTGCATGTTCTTCATAGGAATGTGTTGTCGGTTAAGCCTCCTTTTGTTTTCTCAGACTATTTATAAACTGATAGAATTATCGGCCTCCGTTGATTTGTCAATCGATATTTCAACCAGCAGTTATCGTCCGTGTTTTCTTTACTGCGTTTTGACCAGCAGGAATTATAAGCGTTTCAACACGGATCATGAACCGACAAAGAGAGACAGTTTTACATTTATCCCTGCTTTCTTGCGTTTGTTGACTAATATGCATTTAATACAGATTCATTTCTGTTGCTTTTTCCATTTCCTTTCCTTTTCATCGCTCTTGCATTAATATGCGGCGTTTATGTTCATACAATAATTCAAAATAATCGTAGTGCTAAAGCATTTCTATGTTCAAGGGTGGGAGGGGTTGGAGTGGCTTAGGCGTATGGCATCGACTACTAATTCTAAAGGTACCGGGTTCGATCCCAGAACAGGGAATATAATTGATCGAAATTTGTTCAGAACCAGTGGTTTCTAAGGATGTCATGCCCCCCCCCCCCCCCCCCCCCCCCCCCCCCCCCCCCCCCAATCTCCTAGGTAGGCAGATCGGATGCCTAACCCTCTCGGTTACAGGTGAAAAAATTGGAGTTCCTGTGCAAGTAGCGCACGTTAAAAATCCCTCGGCAGATCGAAATCGTAAAGAGTAGGCCACACGGCCGCTGCCCATGGCAAACATTTAAAAACTAGGAAACTTACCCATCATAAACTTATTTATCGAACATGTGATTCCTGTATAAACACACTGGGATCCTCGACGGTAATACGAAGTTCGTGCACTGTGCCGAGATCTTCCTTGTGTGATCTAAGAGAGGAAATCGGACCACTGATGGAGTTGCCACTGTGCAATGAAGATGGTCCTTAAAAATCAATAACCCAAACTATGTTCAAGGGCACATAGGACGCCAAGCCCCCACAATAAGTCAAATAAGAAGTGATAACAAGGTCGAACTTGAAGAAACACCACTACAAGATGTAGAATCTTACACATATCTTGGTAGTAATATAGACAAAATTAGAGGGACAGACATTGATATCAAAATAAGAATACAAAAAAGCAAAAGGAGCTTTCATTGCATTGGGAAACATATTAAAATCAAGAGAAATCAAGTCCAACACGAAAATAAGAACCTTCAACTCAAAGGTCAAGTAATTGTATGGCTGTGAAGCATGGATAACAATAAAAACAACAATTAAAAAGCTACATTCATAAATGGGTGCTTGCGTAGAATATAATGACTGAAATGTTATGATAAGGTAGCCAATGTGGAACTGATGACAAGAACCAGACAAGCGCCAATGGGAACAAGAGATGAGAAGAAGACGCTGGCTATGAATAGGACACACATTGAGGAAACCTGTTTATAGCATTACAAGACCTTCCTTACTGTGGAATCCCCAGGAAAATAGAGGCAGAGGTAGATTAAAAAAAAACACACGGAGAAGAGAGCTACAGCCAAGTGAAAATAATACAGGAAGACGAGGAAAGAACGAGTTGAATGCACGTGACAGGAAGACTTGGCACGTGTTTGTTGAAGGCCTATGCTCCTTGGGGAAGCTAAAGGACGTTGACTGATTGAAATAAATAAAACTTGCCTGGCGCAGTTCCCGGGGGTCTCTCGTGAGACGCAGAAAGAACAGGACTTCTACTAGCAATATCGTACAAGGCAAGCAAGATGCGGTTGTACTTGAGGCTGGGAACCTCATCATGTAACACTAATTGCTTCAGACACCACCGCTGTAAGAACATGCGAATGCTTGATGCAGATTTCCTATAAGGGGGACAGCTGTAGTAGTGGTACATTGCTCCATAGGGAGCGAAAGGAAAAAATCCTATATATAATATCTCAACTTCTTCTGTCAGTGCGTAACGCTAAGGGATGCAACTTTGGTTGAAAGTTAGACATTAATTGTATAGTTTCCCTTATATGTAGTCTCCCGAAAATAGTAACACTTACCAAAGAAGAATGCGCAAATGACGGTGTGCACAAAAATATATTTATAGAATGTGTGATCCCGTAT
Organism: Oreohelix idahoensis; assembly: GCA_024509875.1. Lineage (NCBI taxonomy): Eukaryota > Metazoa > Mollusca > Gastropoda > Stylommatophora > Oreohelicidae > Oreohelix > Oreohelix idahoensis. The sequence continues at coordinate 37,862 of JAMPIV010008363.1, forward strand.
ACTCACATTGGGATCCTCGCTGCTGCTACGTATTTCCTGTACTGTGGTGATGCACAGTGGTTTTTAAAAATACTTGTGAATAAGTAAAATTGCCGTTATGTATAGGTGTCGTGAAACATTCTAAATCCACATATATAAATTAAAAGGTAAATGTAAAGCCTAACACATAAATTCGAAGAAAAAAAGGAAAAAGAAATGGTAAAAGCACAGTGCTATCACAATGGCGCACAAAAATCCTCCTTTTTTTCTACTTCGTCTGAAAATTGTAACGTTTCCACGTTGATAGTAAAGCCTATAGCAGCATACACGCGTTTCCACAAAACAATAAAACGTGTACTGCATTTCTAAGAAAACCTTGAGATACGCAAGCTGATTAATGACCTAAATTAATACTAGCATTAATTTCATTTTATACACTGCGTAATGAAAAGACAGATGGAATTAGGATAGAGAGAGGGAGGGCTGAAAGCAGGAACGCACGCAACACTAACACGCGTCTCGCGATATACAATTAATGTCACCCCCAACACGCGAAAGGCATGAAGCACTAACTTTTTTTCAGATAGACAGTGAAAAAAAAAACACTACCCGTACGAGAGTTAGGTTTAAAAACCTGAAAAATGCTTATTAGGAAATATGACATTATACTGGTTTACGTTTGAAAGCCTGACAGTACCCAGACACCACATCGTATCGAAGTGAACGGGAGGTAGAAGAAAATGCATATTTTGAACGCAGCCCCTTGGCCCCATAAAATTTATATATTTGGGTTCCTTAGGCCTTGCTGACAAAGAATATGTTAAGTGTTACGCAAATAGTCTAGGAATTAACAAATTATAGCCAAAAGAAAATAGTGAGGGTGTCAGACAACACCAAATAATAATCGCACAGTGGCATGTTTTGAAACCACCATTTTACGGGAAATAGGCCACCATGTTAAATCCTATTTGATTGGATAGAAGTAAATGTAAGGCGAAACACGATTAGTCGGACTACAAATACTAATTTTTTGTTGTTAGGGGAACGGTAGTAGGGGTACTTTTTTTGAAAAGCTGTGTAAACATGGCCCGATTGGTTAGACCCGCCAATATAGTCAATTAGGAGCGTCAGTTCAGTGCCACATGTTAAAATAAACTTACTCAGAAACAGTGCGTTGAGAACCAGCTTATATTTTTTCTAAATATAAGCCTGGGACAGCGGCAGATCGGATTTTGTGCCATATTCATCGCCAGTCAACGTATTTGTGTATTATTTCCATGAATTGTGGTAAGCTTGACATATTTGATATCTTTTTAATAAAAATTGAATGTAAATTGATAATTTATGTCTGTATATGTGTGTGGTTCAGTAGCAAACATGAGGCAAGGCCTAGATAGTGCTCCAACCTGAACATGACGTGTCGGAGAAAAGTAAAACTGCATGGAATTGCCAAACAGTATACTGACACCTATCTTATTAACTAGAAAGAACTAATGCTGGAATTGCAGAGGCGTAGTAACCATTTAGGAGGAGAATACTGGTGTAAATTGTTTCAGATGAAGCTAGCAGTTGGCCTACCGCTCTGAACTCAGTGTTTGTTATGTATTGTGTTCAGTGTGGAAATAGATTATAAATTAGTTATGAAGTAGGAGGTACAACCTTCTTGTTTCAGGGACCGTGGTCCTAAGTTATTGAAGCAGCACCTGGTCTGAGTTTTGCTGAATCCAGAGGCTGACAGCATACTCCTTGGTCCAGATAGCGACCAGTGAGGTGTCTCCAGAACACAGTGAAGCAATCGAGCAGAGGAGTCTTTTCCTGCCGCCATCACGAAAGATAAGCTTCTGTGGCCAGAGCAGCTCAACATTATGTGCCCCCCCTCCCCTCAAAAAATTGACATTATATTAAACACAGAGGGACAATACATTGTTTCAAATGACAGGAACTGTGAACTTTTCCCAATACTATTTTCAAGATAATCAAACACTTGAAGTCATGATGACAAACAACAATCTAGCATGAAAAACAAAACCAGTAATACCTCATAGTACTACTGCACAACTTACACACATAGGATAATAATAATAAAATATGTCAATACAAAGATCATAATTATAAATTGTGTACATACAAATTGTAACTACATTTGATTGTGATTCCTGGTTCACTGTGTAGTTGAATCAGGATATCTATTAATGAAAGAATTTATTACACATATATTTGAAACTTTACACTTGACTCATTTAAGATAGTCTTATAGAGTGTTATATGTGTGTGAGTGTCACAGTGTTGTAAAGTGTTGTGGAATAAATTAAATTGTTTATCTGTCTGTTGTTGTTGTGACTTACACTTCATCATTTTCATAACCCTAGACATTCAACGTAGTCATCACAATATTCCAGAATAATTCTGACTGAGGTATAAATGTGGTAGCAAGTAAGGTCATCTGTAATACACCACACTTATTAGATACAGATACCTTCACAGCTGATCTCAGTCAGTACACTAAGTCCCCTATAAATATTTATAACATCCCACTTTACCACAATAGGTTCTTTTGAATTTAATTCCCATCTTATGACGGGCTTTTACACTAGTACGATAATGATGACGAAATAAATAAAACATGTCTTTTTACTTCTTTATGTCTCCGCTTCGAATGCTAAACGTTTTAAATATTATTCTCTTCAGAACCAGTGGTCCTAATGCTGTCATACTCCTCCCTGGTCGTCTCCTGGGTAGTGTGACATGCCTAGCGTTCTTGGATAAGGACGAAAAAATAAGAGGTCCCGTGTGTAAATTTCGCATGTTAAAAATCCCTCGGCAGTTGGAAATCGTAAAGAGTAGGCCATATGGCCGCTGACTTGGCAAAATTTGCTTGCTTGCTTGCTTGCTTGCTTTATCCCCGATGAGGGTGCGAGTAGCTAGACTCTTATACCCTTGGCACACAGGCAGCTTGGTATGGCGGTGGCGCAGCCACCGCCACGCCTCTGCATACGGTCCGTGTTGCCACACGGCCGGAAAGCCACCCATCGTGCCCCCAAGCGATGAGTAAGCAACCCGCCGTGCATCTACGCACTGTTTGGGGAGTGGTTTGGGCTTTTTTTCACCCCAGGGAGCATCCTAGACTCAGACCAGGCTACACCAGGCCCACTTTGGCGTGTGTGTACTGACCCGAGGTTTGATAGCTCTCTACCCTGCAAAGGGGGTATAGCTCCGAGACAAGACTGACACGAGCAATCAGTCAAAGGTGGGCTTTGTTGCAACCCCAGGGAACCTCTTATCGGGTAGCGAGGGTGCAATGCCACGAGAAAAGAGGTTCTCTACCCTGCAAAGGGGGTTATATCTCCGTGACTAGACGTATCGAGGCGTAGGCGCAGCCGGCGCCAAGCCTCTACCACTCTCGAGCTGTATTACCAAGAAGACGGACAGCTCTTGCACACCTGAATCGGGAAGACCCGGCAACCGGGACCACTCGTAGTCTCGATGGGACATGGATTTGTTTCATGGCGTAGTAGCGACCGAGCCTCTACCACTGTCGTTATCTTGACGGACACAGACACATAGCACTGCCTCTACTATACTGGGAGGACCCGGCAGCCGGGACCACACACAGTCTCGAGAGGACAAAGATCGCCGGAAAGGCAACGAAACGCTTGTCCCCACTTGGCAAACCGGTGCTACGGAGTTCGTGCACTGTGCCGTGAGCCTCCTTGTGTGACCTAAGGGAGGAGATCAGAGCATTGATGGAGTTGTCCGTGTGCAATGAAGACAGTCCTTGAAATTAAACTAAACCAAACTATTTCTCACGAGTGCCTGAAACATACCTTTATGTATGTAATATTTATTTATTTACTTTTCATCTGGATCATCTACTCTCTAGTCGTATGTTGGTATTTATAAAGTCTTAAAGAACAAGGTGCCAGTATTCGAGGCCGATTTTCGCCAGCGAAACACTCAATCGTATCTATTTTTCAGGCTTCATTGTATTTCTTCTTCTTCGTACACTCTCAGATGTCAACTTGAATATGTTCAAAGAAAGCAGTGGTCAGCTAGAGGCTATTTATATCTCCATAGAGTTTTTTGTACAGGAATGGTACAGGTGCAGTGGCGTATTCGCTATGTGTGCTGTGCGTGCTGCGCACACCTATGCCCGAAGGAAAATAAAAATTTAATTTATTATTCTATAAAATATTTCTCTTCTACAGTTCTGCTTTCGGACCGCACGCATCAGGATAACGGATTTTCCCGCATAGAATCTACGAGTATATCTAGTTTCAGTTTCCCAGACGCGTTTTATAGTGCAGTTTTTATTGGTTGGCTACAATCGCCCGAAGTTTCTCGGGTAATTCCGTCACAATGCGTGCTGCAACTTTCGGATTCACGTTTGAAGATTGGTTTGTGTGGATCGGGGTCATGGCCAGATACGTCAATACAATTCTTCTTCTTCTTCTTCGTTCGCCCTGAAAAGGACGGTGGTTGCGTTGTGTCTGTTTACAACGTAGCTGTGATATCTGCACCTTTCGGTCGACACATCCGACTTCTGCACGGCATTTTTTAGGACCGGGTTTGCCTTCCCATTGCGATCCGTGCTCGCTCAGCCAGCCTGCACTGCTGCAGACTGTTTCCAGGACCACCACGTGGAGGTGGAGCACGGTCTTGACCAGCTCTGGTTCGCTGGTCCTGACGCAGGCAGTCAAGCTATGAGTCGCTGACTGCGGTCTCTATTGCTGCGTCTTCTGGTCCCCAATACAATTCGAACATGCGTGCGGTGGACTTGCAGCTCTCGAGTTGTAAAAATCGGCTGTGTCCGTCCAGTGTTTTTTGTGCTTAATTTTTGTTAGTTGCCGGGAATGCAGATTATTACAGTGACAGTGAGTTTCAAGTTGTAAGTTAATTAGTATTTCAGAGATAATTGACATATACCCCTAATAACTATTGTTGCGTAATTGAATATAGTTGGTTTTTAAATTAAGAGGGGAAGAAGTTAAATAGTAGGCGTACATATCAATTTTAAGTAGCAGCACGCCTAGCTCGCATTACCAGGATACGCCACTGTACAGGTGATGGCCACATGTGCTTTCTCTGTTCCACATATGTTGGACAACTTTGAAGCAGAAGTTCAGCAGTCATTTTATCAGTGCCACAATAAAAACCACAAGGTCTTTAACTCCTTAAAACCCACGAACTGTTACACTAGACTACTAAATTTTATCCTTTATTCAGGCTTTAAAGACATGCCGATTTTAAAAATATGATTTATTTTATAAATCTGAAGCGCTGTCACTTACTCATGAATTGACCCATACATAACAAGTACTGGGCACTAATACATGTTTCATTGTACATTTTAATACAGGTATACCTCAGAGATATTGTGGGTACGGTTCCAGACCACCGCAATAAAGCGAATATCGCAATAAAGCGGGTCACACCCATTTTTTTTGGCTTCCCAGTGCATATAAAAGCCTAAAATCATGTTTACACTATGTCTATTAAGTGCGCAATAGCGCTAGGTCTAAAAAAACATTGTACTGTAACATTAAAAATACTTTATTACTATTTTTAAAAAAAATGCTAATCTTCATCATCTGAGCCTTCAGCGAATCGTAATCTTCTTGCTGGTGGAGAACCAAAATCTATCAGAAGAAGAAGGCACGTTCTAAAAAATGAACATGAATAATTTGAAAAAAAGAGCAATATTTGAGAAGCGCAATAAAGCGAAACCCAATAAAGCGAGGTATACCTGTACAGACTTATATGGTGGTACATATATGGGGTAACAAGAAGAGACATGGTCCGCAACCAGACGATACGTCAAGGCCTAAAATCCCAACCCCTGCAGACCCAAATAGAACAGTTCCCAACTAAGATAGTTTGGCCATGTCTGCAGAATGGGAGAAGATCGGCTACTGTCGTGAGAAATTCTAATCCACATATATAAATTAAAACGTAAATGTAAAGCCTAACAAATAAATTTAATAAAAGGAAAGAAGAATGGTAAAGAACAGTGCTGTCACAATGACTGTACTCGAAATCCCCCTTGTTTTCTCCTTCGTCTGCAAATTGTAACGTTTCACGTTGATAGTAAAAGCCTACTGCTTCAATACCCGCTTTCTACGATAAAACGTGTACTGCCTTTCTAAGAAAAACCTTGAGATACGCAAGCTGACCTATATTAATATTCCATTCATGTCATTTTATACACTAACACGCGTCTCGCTATACAATTACTACCATCACGCGTGTAAGGCCACAAGCACTAGTTTTTTTCAAATCGACAGTGATAAAAAACACTACCCATACGAGAGTTAGGTTTTAAAAACCGGAAAAACGCTTATTAGGAAACATGAAATTATACTGGTTTACGTTTGAAAACATTACAGTACCCAGACACCACATCGATCGAAGTGAACGGGAGGTAGAAGAAAATACATATTTTGAACGCAGCCCCTTAGCCCCATTAAATTTATATATTTGGGTTCCTTAGGACTTGCTGACAAAGAATATGTTAAACGTTACGCAAATAGTCTAGGAATTAACAAATTATAGCCAAAAGAAATAGTGAGGGATGTCAGACAACACCAAAATCAGAATCGCTCAGTGGCAGATTTTCACACCACCATTGTACGGGAAATAGGTCCCCATGTTACCTCCTATTTGATTGGCGGAAAGTAAATGTAAGGCTAAACACGATTAGTCGGGCTATAAATATTGATTCTTTGTTGTTAGGGGAGACGGAAGGAAGGGTACTTTTTTTTGAAAAGCTGTGTAAACATGGCACGATTGGTTAGACCCGCCAATATAGTCAATCAGAGGCGTCAGGTCAGCACCACATTTTCAAATAAACTTACTAAAGAACCAGTGCGTTGAGCGCCAGTGCATATTTTTCTAAATAAAAGCCTGGGACATCGGCAGATCGAAATTGTGCTATATTCATTGCCAGTCAACGTAACTGTGTATTATTCCATGAATTGTGGTAAGCTTGAAATATTTGATATCTTTTTAATGAAAATTGAATGTAAATTGATAATTTATGTCTGTATATATGTGTGGTTCAGTAGCGAACATGAGGTAAAGCCTATATAGTGCTCCAACCTGAACAGAAGGTGTCGGAGGAAAGTAAAACTACATGGAATTGCCAAACAGTACACTGACACCTATCTTATTGACTAGAAAGAAATAATGCTGGAATTGCAGAGGCGTAGTAACCATTAGGGAGGAGTATACTGGTGAAAATTGTTTCAGATGAAGATAGCAGTTGGCCTACCGCTCTGAACTCAGTGTTTGTTATGTATTGTGTTCAGTCTGGAAATTTATTATAAATTAGTTCTGAAATAGGAGGTACAACCTTCTTGTTTCAGGGACCGTGGTCCTAAAGTTATTGAGCAGCACCTGGTCTGAGCTTTGCTGAACCTAGAGGCTGACAGCATACTCCTGGGTCCAGATAGTGACCAGTGAGGTGTCTCCAGAACACAGGGAGGCTATCGAGCAGAGGAGTCTTTTCCTGCCGCCATCACGAAAGATAAGCTTCTGTGGCCAGAGGAGCTCAACATTATCCCCCCCCCCCTCAAAATCTGACTTTATAATAAAACAGAGGGAAAATACAGTGTTTAAATTGATAGGAACTGTGAACTTTTCCCCATACTATTTCCAAGATAAACAAACACTTGAAGTCATGATGACAAATAACAACATAGCTTGAAAAAACAAAACCAGTATTACCTCATATTACTACTACACAACTGACACACATAGGATAATATTAATAAAATATGTCACTACAAGGTTCATATTGATAAATTCTGTACATATAAATTGTAATTACAATTGACTGTGATTCCTGGTTCACTTTGTAGTTGAATCAGGACACATATATTAGTGAAAGTAATTAATACATATTTATATTTGAAACTTTACCAGTGACTCATTTAAGATAGTCTTATAGAGTGTTAAATGTGTGTGAGTGTCACAGTGTTGTCAAGTGTGGTGGAATAAATTAAATTGTTTATCTGTCTGTTGTTGTTGTTGTGACTTACACTTCATCATATACATACCCTAGACATTTAACGTAGTCATCACAATATTCCAGAATAATTCTGACTGAGGTATAATGTGGTAGCAAGTAAGGTTATCTGCAAAACACTAGACCTATTAGATACAGATACCTTCACAGCTGATCTCAGTCAGTACACTAAGTCCCCTATAAATATTTATAACATCCCACTTTACCACATATATTGGGGGCTCGTCCGGGATATTGAACTTTCTCCTGTTATAGATATTGGGAATAATAAGAATTAAAAGGTATCCTTGGGTGGAAATAAATAACGTTGAGCTCTCAGTGCCTGTGGTGTCTTTGGATAAGTAATATCAGAGTGTATTGTTTAGTTAGACATTACCTACATTTACCTGTTAGAAAATGGCAGACCTGGCCAAATTTCGATCTGCTGCTGTACAGACTGCGAAAGAGTTAGGAATGGACGGGCAAATTATGATTGCTTATGTCACTGCTGAATGTGACAAATATATTGAACGGGAAGAAAGAAGATTAGAAAAAGAGGCCGAAAGAAAACTAGAATCTGAAAGATTGGCCGAAGATAAGAGGTTAGAGGCTGAAAAGGAAATTAAAAAGTTACAGATTGAGGCTGAGGCTAAGAAATTGGAGGCAGAAAGAGAAGACAAAAGATTGGCTGCAGAAAGGGAAGACAAGCGATTAGCTGCAGAAAGGGAAGCAGAAGATAAAAGATTACAAAGGGAACATGAGTTACGACTAAGGGAGTTTGAGTTTCAAGGCCATGCTCCTGAAAATGGTGCCAGTCCCTTTACCTCTAATGCCACTGCTAGCCAGGGAGCCTCAACCTCAGCTATGAATTTTCATTTAGATCATTTTTTTGAGAAAGACGATGATATTGAGAGCTATCTAAATAGATATGAACTATTAGCTACCACATATGGGTTAGAGAGAGAAAGGTGGAGCTTAAAGTTATCTCAAGGTCTTCGTGGGGCAGCTTATGAAGTTTTTGCCAAAATGAGCAGAGGTGATCAGGAAAATTATGACATGCTAAAGCAGGCTCTTTTGTTAAGATATGAAAAGAACGCAGAATTTTATAGGAAAAAATTTAGGAATGCTAAACTACTGTCAGGTGAAACCTATCACCAGTTCTCTGCACGGTTAGAGACATACTTGGAGAAATGGACTTCTCTGGGGAAAACCCAAGATCTTAAGGAAATGGTCCTTATAGAACAATTAAGAGAGTCCATGGCTCCAGACCTGAGAAAGTTTCTCATGGAACAAGGTGCAGAGAGGCTGGGTGAGTTGCTAAATGTTGCAGAAAGGTATCAAGCGGCTCAGGCAGAGGTATCAGGTAACACACAGAAACAGGTGGAAAATTTTAGGGCACCACAGAACTTTAATAAATTTGATCCTAGAGATCAAAACAAAGGTAAGCACCAATTTGATAGGCCACGGTATGACAATAAAAATAAAACCCCACAATTCGATGAAAGGAAATATGATGAAAGAAAATCTTTCAACCAAGGGAAAAGGTGGTGTAAAAATTGTAAGATGAACAATCATGACACTGACCGTTGCAGAAGGAACCCTATAGTTATGGCCACCCTTCAGGTCAGGTCGACCTCAAGAAAGGAGGAGGATATTATGTTGGATACCACTCCAGAAGAGATGAGGAAGGCACAGGCTGGGGATAAGACCCTCAAGCCTTGTTTCAGGAAATTGTCAACTTGTCATACAACTCCAGGCAAGGGAGATTTTTACATGAAAAACAAGTTGATTTACAGGAAGGCCGGAACTAGATCCCATGGTCACGGACAGTTGGTTCTTCCCAAGAGATATAGGGCAGACTTAATAAGGAGCCTACATGTGAAACAAGATGGGGACCATGAGAAAATTGGTACCATCATCCAAAAGGTGGCTCACAATTATTATTGGCCCAAGGCAAGGTGGGACATTGAGAATTTTGTAGAAAGGTGTAGCATAGCACATGAGGGAACACCCACAAGTGGGAACATTGATCAGGACCTGGACACGCCACGGGGCAACCGTAGGCCTGACAATAGAAAGAAAAATAAATTTGATAAAGTGTACCAAATGGAATGGGAAGCCCCTTTTCACGGACAAGCTTCACTTAACTGTTTTACAATGGCCACTATGCGGCGAGTGCAAAAAGATGTCTTACCCCAGGATAAGCCGAAAATCCCTCAATCGGACTTAAACAAACTGGAGGAAGAGGATGTAGAGAGGAAATCTCTCATCAAGAATTTTAAGTGGGGAGAAAGCCCCAAGAAAAAAATTGGTAGCGGTCGTTTTGTGAATGATAATTCTGGGAAGAAAAATCATCACTATAGAGCTTCGAGTGGAAGAGACCATACCGGTGCATGGACAAATAGGTCCCCAAAATTAAAGATCCATATGTAGCTCTGTTAAGAACGTGGACTGACGAAAAGGCAGAGGAAAATATTACATCCTCATACCAATATGTGAATGAGCTGACCACTCGTTTGAAAACTGGCTGGAAACTTGCCAATGAAAATTTGAAACAAGCCAGGAAGAAACATGCTGCCTATTATAACAGGAAAGCTAAAGACAGAGATTTGGCTGTGGGAGAGAAGGTACTGCTTCTTCTACCCGGTAGCCAGAATAAGTTACAAATTGGATGGCAAGGTCCATATACAGTTCTAGAGAAGGTGTCTAGAACAAATTATAAGATAGATAAGAAGGGGAAAGAAAAAATCTATCATGTGAATCTCCTGAAGAAATATTTGGAAAGAGAACATCAGGAAGAGACACACTTGTTGACCTTGTCCATTGCCATGGAGATGAAAAAGGAACCACTTTCATCATTTGAATATCCATTACACCCCTGTGAGACAGCGGCACAGGTGTGAAAATCAGTAGATTTTTATCGAAAACTCAGAAAGAGAGAGTGCAACAGGTTCTAGATACTCATACAGAGGTGTTAACAGACCGACCAGGGCATACAAACCTATTGGAATATGATATGAAGCTGATAGACCCCACACCTGTATGTATGAAACCCTATTCGATTCCTTTTGCTAAGGAGAAAGCTTTGAAGGAAGAGATAGACTATTTGTTGAAGGAAGGAATTATTTCACACAGTGAATCTTCGTATAGTTCCGGTGTTGTACTTTTTAAGGAAGCCCTCTGGAGAACATAGACTCTGTATAGATTACAGGAGACTGAATGCTATTACAGAAGGACAGGTGGATCCATTGCCGGATACAAATCAGTTGTTTGCCAGACTAAATAAAGCTAAATATTTCTCAAAAGTGGATCTGAGTAAAGGATACTATCAGATTCCAGTAAAGCCTGAGGTTAGACCATACCTAGCTTTTAGTACCTCAGAAGGACACTATGAGTTTAACAGATTGCCATTTGGATTGAAGAATGCGCCTAGTGTCTTCTCTAGAATGATGAGAAAATTATTGGACCCTCTGAATAATCCATGTATCACAAATTTCATAGATGATATCCTTATAGCAACAGAAACATTTGAGGAACACATTGACTCTCTGAACATGCTGTTTAATCGACTTAGGGAAGCGAATTTAACAGCCCGACCAACCAAATGTTGCGTTGGATGTAAAGAATTGAAATTCTTGGGACACACAGTTTATCAGGGAAACATGACCCCTGACCCAAAGAATTTAGAGAAACTAAAGAAAGCCCCGAGACCACAAACCAAGAAAGACGTGAGATCCTTTGGCTCATTATGTGGTTTCTACCAGAAGTATATCAAAAACTTTAATTCCATATGTGCACCGTTAACTGATTTGACACGTAAGGGAAATCCAGATCGAATTACATGGACACCACAATGTGAAATGGCTTACCAGGAATTGAAGGAAAAGCTCACAAGCAAACCTATTTTGAAATTACCTGACTTAAGTCAAGAATTCATAGTAAGGACTGATGCCAGTAATATTGGGTTAGGTGCGACTCTGCTACAGAAATCAGATGCATTGGATGGGGAATTAAGCCCAGTGGCATATGCTAGCAGAAAGTTGAATAAAGCTGAAACCAATTACTCAACTAGCGAAAAGGAATGTCTTGCAGTAATATGGGCGATAAAGAAATTCAATATTTATCTGTATGGGAAGGCATTTAAGTTGCAAACGGATCACAAACCTTTGTCGTTTCTAGCACAGGCTATACATGAGAATTCTAGATTACTCCGTTGGTCATTATTGATGCAGCCATTTGAGTTTAGCATAGAGTATATAAGTGGAAAAACAAATCTGGGAGCGGATTTTTTAAGCCGCCATCCGTGTGATGAGAATCACCCTAAACCCCAGGAATAATAAGAAATTTCTCTATGTGTATATAGAATTATAGACTGACATATAACGTCTGTTTTAAGTGGGGAGAATTTGTCGTGTGAAATTCTAATCCACATATATAAATTAAAACGTAAATGTAAAGCCTAACAAATAAATTTAATAAAAGGAAAGAAGAATGGTAAAGAACAGTGCTGTCACAATGACTGTACTCGAAATCCCCCTTGTTTTCTCCTTCGTCTGCAAATTGTAACGTTTCACGTTGATAGTAAAAGCCTACTGCTTCAATACCCGCTTTCTACGATAAAACGTGTACTGCCTTTCTAAGAAAAACCTTGAGATACGCAAGCTGACCTATATTAATATTCCATTCATGTCATTTTATACACTAACACGCGTCTCGCTATACAATTACTACCATCACGCGTGTAAGGCCACAAGCACTAGTTTTTTTCAAATCGACAGTGATAAAAAACACTACCCATACGAGAGTTAGGTTTTAAAAACCGGAAAAACGCTTATTAGGAAACATGACATTATACTGGTTTACGTTTGAAAACATTACAGTACCCAGACACCACATCGATCGAAGTGAACGGGAGGTAGAATAAAATACATATTTTGAACGCAGCCCCTTGGCCTCATTAAATTTATATATTTGGGTTCCTTAGGACTTGCTGACAAAGAATATGTTAAACGTTACGCAAATAGTCTAGGAATTAACAAATTATAGCCAAAAGAAATAGTGAGGGATGTCAGACAACACCAAAATCAGAATCGCTCAGTGGCAGATTTTCACACCACCATTGTACGGGAAATAGGTCCCCATGTTACCTCCTATTTGACTGGCGGAAAGTAAATGTAAGGCTAAACACGATTAGTCGGGCTATAAATATTGATTCTTTGTTGTTAGGGGAGACGGAAGGAAGGGTACTTTTTTTTTGAAAAGCTGTGTAAACATGGCACGATTGGTTAGACCCGCCAATATAGTCAATCAGAGGCGTCAGGTCAGCACCACATTTTCAAATAAACTTACTAAAGAACCAGTGCGTTGAGCGCCAGTGCATATTTTTCTAAATAAAAGCCTGGGACATCGGCAGATCGAAATTGTGCTATATTCATTGCCAGTCAACGTAACTGTGTATTATTCCATGAATTGTGGTAAGCTTGAAATATTTGATATCTTTTTAATGAAAATTGAATGTAAATTGATAATTTATGTCTGTATATATGTGTGGTTCAGTAGCGAACATGAGGTAAAGCCTATATAGTGCTCCAACCTGAACAGAAGGTGTCGGAGGAAAGTAAAAACTACATGGAATTGCCAAACAGTACACTGACACCTATCTTATTGACTAGAAAGAAATAATGCTGGAATTGCAGAGGCGTAGTAACCATTAGGGAGGAGTATACTGGTGAAAAATTGTTTCAGATGAAGATAGCAGTTGGCCTACCGCTCTGAACTCAGTGTTTGTTATGTATTGTGTTCAGTCTGAAAATTTATTATAAATTAGTTCTGAAATAGGAGGTACAACCTTCTTGTTTCAGGGACCGTGGTCCTAAAGTTATTGAGCAGCACCTGGTCTGAGCTTTGCTGAACCTAGAGGCTGACAGCATACTCCTGGGTCCAGATAGTGACCAGTGAGGTGTCTCCAGAACACAGGGAGGCTATCGAGCAGAGGAGTCTTTTCCTGCCGCCATCACGAAAGATAAGCTTCTGTGGCCAGAGGAGCTCAACATTATGCCCCCCCCCCCCCCCTCAAAATCTGACTTTATAATAAAACAGAGGGAAAATACAGTGTTTAAATTGATAGGAACTGTGAACTTTTCCCCATACTATTTCCAAGATAAACAAACACTTGAAGTCATGATGACAAATAACAACATAGCTTGAAAAAACAAAACCAGTATTACCTCATATTACTACTACACAACTGACACACATAGGATAATATTAATAAAATATGTCACTACAAGGTTCATATTGATAAATTCTGTACATATAAATTGTAATTACAATTGATTGTGATTCCTGGTTCACTTTGTAGTTGAATCAGGACATATATATTAGTGAAAGTAATTAATACATATTTATATTTGAAACTTTACCAGTGACTCATTTAAGATAGTCTTATAGAGTGTTAAATGTGTGTGAGTGTCACAGTGTTGTCAAGTGTGGTGGAATAAATTAAATTGTTTATCTGTCTGTTGTTGTTGTGACTTACACTTCATCATATACATACCCTAGACATTTAACGTAGTCATCACAATATTCCAGAATAATTCTGACTGAGGTATAATGTGGTAGCAAGTAAGGTTATCTGCAAAACACTAGACCTATTAGATACAGATACCTTCACAGCTGATCTCAGTCAGTACACTAAGTCCCCTATAAATATTTATAACATCCCACTTTACCACAGCTACCACGACAAGCATGGGAAACAAAGAGCCAGGGATCCAGACCCCCAGGACAACCCAGAGTCCGCTGGGAGGACAACATTAGACAATCTTTGAAGGACCGAGGACTAGAATGGAACCACGCCAGGAGGAAGACAGCCGATAGGATAGTCTGGCGCTCTCTCTTCCAAACCTCTACACCTCACGGTAGAAGGGAAACGACTAAGTAAGTAAGTACATATATGGGGCGCGGGGCTTTAAGAGGTTAAAATATGGATATGCGCCCTAATATAACCGCTGAATCCTGTGTCAGTTGAACGGGGCGCGCCTCGCCAAACAATGAGGCCAAATTTATTTTTTTTTAAACTTGGGATAAGTGCAACCTATATGTTAACTTTCGCTTCGTGTAACCCCCCCCCCCTCCTCCTCCTCCCCAGGGTGGTCTCTTATGTAACAATGAAAGAATAGAACTACTACTTCCTCAAGCATGTCGTACAAGGCGACCAGCACGAAGCTGTGTAACAAATTGTTACAGGAAACATCACCTCAAGAGCACGTGACTGCTTTATGCAGGATTCCTGCAAAGGTTGGGGGGAGGGGGGGCAGTTGAAGTTGTAGTTATCTGTTCCACAGGGACTAGCAATGTCTGTTGTCTTCTGCTTCTTCTTCTGCGTTCGTCCTGAAAAGGACGTTTGTTACGTTGTATCGCCGTTTACAGCAAAGCTGCGATATTTGCACCTTTCGGCCCGACACATCCGGTTTCGGCATGGCATTTTTGGGACCGGGTCAGCCCTCCCTCTTCGATCCCTACTCTCTCAGCCAGACTGCAGTGATGCAGCCTGTTTCCAGAACCACCACTTGGAGGTGGAGTAGGGTCTTGGACAGCTCTGGTTCGATGACCCTGACGCAAGCAGTCAAGCTATGAAATTGACTGCATTCATCTCTTTTGCTACGTCTTCGGTCACGCAGTGTCTGTTTAAAGAGATGAGAAGAAGACGATGATGATTGATAGAACCACACATTGAGGAAACCAACCAAATGATAGCATTACAAGGGAGTTCTAATTATGGAGTCGCCAAGGTAAGACAAGAAGAGGGAGACCAAATAAAACATAGAGAAGAGAACTGCAGACAGACATGAAGGGTATGAGGGAGACGTGGAGATACCTTGAACTAATGGCTCAGGTCAGGAAATCTTGGCGTAAGGTTGTTGAAGGCATATGCTTTGGAAAGTTGAAAGGTCACGAATGAATGAATGAATGTTTATCCTATATCATATCAATCTACGACATCAGTCATTCGGGCAAACCGATACCTGCTCAGTTTCCCTCAGCAAACGTCGAAGGGTATGAATACTAATTGTTCCTGTTTGGCGCTGGTTGTATATACACCGGATGAATCCTCTCTTACGTTCATTCCTGCTAGTCTTACGCCTTATACCAAACTCCAGCAATCTTAGCCTTGATGATTTATCGATTGCAGTGACTATCTCTAATAGCCGATCATTAATTGTCCTCAGCCTCTCTCCCTTTTCCATATCCAATGCACCTACTATATGTGCTCTTGAAGCTAGTCTATCAGCTCTTTCACTGCCACGTACCCCTACATGACCAGGGCAGTAGATCCACACCAGTTCTAGGAGAAATAACCTTACAGGATGTAAACGGCGTGGTATAGCCTCAGTTGTTAGAACTGTCAGTGGTATTATAATATGAATACAGAATACAAGAGAAGCTGTCACTGCAATGGGGAAACATATGAAAAACACAAAAAAAAATCAAGTTCAACACAAATAATAAAAATCGTCAACTGATATGCCAAGTTGTCTTTTTTATATGTCTTCGAAACAAAAACATAAATAAAAGGTAGTCCCATAGTAGATACTGCCGTAGGGGAGTGAAGTGTTAAAGAATTCACTATGCCAGATCCAGCATCGAGAGGTGGGGGTGACCAGTTCCATTACTCGTTGCCTTTTCCTTCCTTAACCCAAGTTCGAAACATAGAGAACAAGTAATGCGATAACCAAGAAGTTAGACTTTCATAAACTGGTATCCAATACCATAATTCTCGCCGTAAGTACGTCGGTCGGTCACATCATGCACACCACCGTTATTTGCGCACTTTTCTATTTTCGAGAGAGTACATTAACTTTCAACCACAGCTAAAGGGTGCAACTGTGGTTGAAAGTTAGACAATAATTGTATTGTTTCCCTTATATGTACTCTCCCGAAAATAGAAAAGTGCACAAATGACGGTGTGCATGAACAGTTTGATTATGGAAAGAAACAAACAACACAATTGATAAACAGTGCATGAACTGGAGACAGGACGGTGCGGAGATGCAGATTAAATCAACAGACAATCAAGATACTCTTCTGTCCAGTTTCATTCGGGAAACGGATTTAACTCATCATTTTCTTAAAAATAACCTTAAAATGTAAGTTTTTGATTGTTTCTTCAAGACAAACTTTTAATTTAAAGTATTGCAGACTTATTATTTTGGATCAAAAATGATAAGATAGCTGCAATTAAAAACCTGTCAATTTTGACGGGTTATTGCTAGTTTGTTGAGAATAGACGAATTGAAATGGTATGACCAGTTCACCAATGTGGACCTGGTGACAAAAACCAGACAGGTGCCAGTGGAACATAAAGTGAGAAGAAGACACTGGCGATTGACAGGGCAGACGTTGAGGAAACCAATCAAATGATAGCATTACAAGGGAGTCCTTGTTATTGAATCCCCAGGTCAGGAGGCGTAGACGAAGATCTAAAAAACACACATGGAGAAAGGAACTCAAGGCAGACATAAAAGGGATAAAAGAGACATGAAAAGAACTTGAACGTATGGCTCTCAGGGTAGGGCGGCTTGGCATGAATTTTTTGAAAGGCCTCTGCTTCTCTGGGATCTAAAGTGGAGTAACGATCATGATGCCGAGAAATTATATACTATAAAATAGTAACATAAAATAAAGCAAACACCGAAAAACACGCACTGGCAAATACAAACCATCCAGCAATCTTCGCGACTGGCCAAAGTACATGCTTCCTTATCCGTCACATCTGATCACCACAGAAAACACTAGCACAAAATTAAAATATAACCAGATAAAAGGATCAACTAGCGAAACAGCAACAACAAAAGTATGCCAATGTCTAGACAGATTCCGGCTGTCACAATGTCTTCACCAGAATTAACAATTCATGTTTCAATCTACGATGCCTTGTGACAAAAGTCTATATAGGTACAGGAAACCAAAAAAGTCTATAAACAGGCATGTTAAGAAAATTCTATAAACGAACACAGTTAAAAAGTCTAGAAAAGGGAATGTTAAAAAAGTCTATAAACGGGCATATTTTTTAAAAGTCTACGAACGTGCGTGTAAAAAAGTCTATAAAGGGGCTGTGACGTGAGTATGTAAATAGATCCTGAGGAATCCGGCTACCTTGTTTCCTCATTAGTATTTACGTTCTGAAACGCATATTTTGAAACCACGCCTATTTTTTCCTGTTTACATGCGCTGACAAGTTGTTTACCTACGTTCGTACAGGCTAGATAACAGTCAGCGAGAGCATGATTCGCTCATCTGAATTATCACGCGAGCGGTAAGATTGGCCGGGTAACTGTTTGATGTCCAAGTTCCAGGGGGACTTAACTAAGTATTTGATCAACGGCAGCGGACGAAATCTAAGAAAGCCTGTTCACTTGGCCAATGTCTATGTTGTTGGTCAGCATCGGTGAGCAGAAATCCTTTATCTTGGAAACGAAGTTCCCTGATTTTGTCATGATACGGCCGTAGGTGTGAATTTTCATATTTGTTAGCGATATTGCACTAAATCAGTATATATATATATATATATATATATATATATATATATCTAGATATATATATATATATATATATATATATATATATTTATATATATATATATATATATATATTGCCTTCTCTCCTAGTCAGTTATCAGTCTATCAGAAATTTCGGATCAATCTAAGCACGCCAGACTAGGAACCATTTTATTCGCTAAATGTGTTAAATTGTCCCGTGGCGATTTAAATTTCTGATGGTTGTAAATTTAAGTTCTACTTAAGTATTAAATGAGTTTTACCATTTTATTCACTTCTATTCCCTAGAGTTAAGACTAGCGAAATAGAAAAACGCGTAGATATTTTCTTATCAGTGGTTCAGTAATGTAAAATCCATCAACCATTTTTTTAGCTGACTTAAGTATAATGTTAAGAGTGGCGGATAAAGTGACAGAGTAGTATGCGCATTTTATTTCTTTGTGTGTAATATTTTATTAAATGACTAGCGTTTATATCATGTGTTAAAAACTGTGGTGAAGTGGGATGTTATAAATATTTATAGGGGACTTAGTGTACTGACTGAGATCAGCTGTGAAGGTATCTATATCTAATAAGAGTAGTGTATTATAGATAACCTTACTTGCTGCCACATATATATATATCTCAGTCAGAATTATTCTGGAATAGTGTGATGACTACGTTATATGTCTAGGGTATGTGTATGATGAAGTGTAAGTCAAAACAACAACAGACAGATAAACAATTTAATTTATTCCACTACACGTGACAACACTGTGACACTCACATACATAAAACACTCTACAAGGATATCTTAAAGGAGTCACTGATAACTTTTCAAATAACAATATGTATTCTTTGCTGTCATGAATGGATATGTGTCCTGATTCAAATACAAAGGGAACCAGGAATCACAATCAATTTTAATTACAAGTTATATGTACAGAATTTATCAATATGAATATTGTAGTGACATATATTATTAAAAGTATCCTATGTGTGTTAGTTGTGTAGTAGTAATATGAGGTAATACTGGTTTTGTTTTGTTCAAGCTCTGTTGGTATTTGTCATCATGACTTCAATAGTTTGTCTTTATTGGAACTAGTATTGGAGATGTTCTCAGTTCCTGATATTAAAACAATTTAATTCCCCTCTTAATGTTATTTTTACAAGGTCATTTTAAGATGGGGTACATAATTTTGAGCTCAGCTGGCCACATCAGCTTATCTTGCGTGATGGCGGCAGGAAAAGACTCCTCTGCTCGATTTCTCCCCTGGGCTCTGGAGACACCTCACTGATAGCTAAATGGACCAAGGAGTATGCTGTCCGACTCTGGATTCAGCAAAGCTCTGACCAGGTGCTGCTCAATACCATCAAGACCACGGTCCCTGAAAACAAGAAGGATGTACCTTCTACTTCATAACTAATTGATACTCTAGTTCTACACTGAGCACAATACACCACAAACATTGAGTTCAGAGCGTTAGGCCAACTGTCAGCTTCATCTGAAATACTTTATACCAGTATTAACCTCCTTAATGGTTACTACGCCTCTGCACTTCCAGCATTATTTCTTTCTAGTCAATCATCTAGGTGTCAGTGTACTGTTTGGCCATTCCATGCCGTTTTACTTTCCTCCGACACCTTCTGTTCAGGCTGGAGCATTATAGGCTTTACATCATGTTTGCTACTGAACTACACATATATACAGGCATAAATTAACAATTCACATTCAATTTTCATTAAAAGATACTGAATGTTTCAAGCTTACCACAATTCATAGAATAAACACAGATACGTTGACTAGCAATGAATTCTGGCACAAATACTGGCACAAATTCCCATCTGCTTATGTTCCAGGCTTTTATTTAGCAAAAATATGAGCTGGCTTCAACGCACTGTTGCTTTATCAAGCTTATTTGAACTAGTGGTCTCGAACTAACGCTCCTAAGTGATTATATCAGCGAGTCTGGCCAATGGAGCCACGTTTCGACAAGTGTTTGAAAAAATTTTACCTTCCTACGTCTCCCCTAACAACCAAAGATAGTATTTATAGTCCGACCAATCGTGTTTAGTCTTATATTTGTTGCGCTCCAATCAATTTGGAGTTTACATGGTAGGCTATTTCCGTACGTAAGGTTTAAAAAATCTACCACTGAGCGATTCTGATTTTGGGGTGTTGTCTGACAGCACCATCATTTTATTTTGGCTATAACTTGTTAATTCCTAGACTATTTGCGTAACGTTTTACATATTCTTTGTCAGCAAGCCCTAAGGAACCCAAATATACAAATTTAAAAGAGCTAAGTGGCTGCGTTCAAAATATGCAATTTCTTCTACCTCCTGTTTCGAAGATGTGCTGTCTGGGTACTGTAATGTTTTCAAACGTAAACCCATCTATTGTTATCTTTTCTAATAAGCGTTTTTCGTGATTTTAAAACCTAACTCTGGGAAGGTTAGTGTTTTTATCACTGTCCGTCCGAAAAAGTTAGTGCATGTGGCCTTACACGCGTGATAGTAGTAATTGTGTATCGCGTTACGCTTGTTGGGGTGGCATTAATAGCGAGACGCGTGTTTAATTTTGCATGCGTTCGGCTTTCTGCCTCTCCCTTCTCTCTATCCTGCTTTATCTGTCTTTTAGTTACGCTGTGTATAAAATGGAATGAATGAAATATTAAAATTAGGTCATTGTTCAGCTTGCGTATCTCAAATGTTTTTCCAAGAAATACAGCACACGTTTCATTGAAGAAAGCGGGTAATAATATAGTAGGCTTTTACTATCAACGTGAAAGCGTTACAATTTGCAGACGAAGCATAAAACAAGGGGGATTTCGAGTACAGTTATTGTGACAGCACTGTTATTTTACCATTGCTCTTTTTTTTATTAGAATTTATTTGTTAGGCTTTATATTTACCTGATAATTTATATATGTGGATTAGAATATTTCACGACACCTCCCCTCTTAAAACAGACATCCCATGTCAGTCCTTTATTCTATATACACATAGATAAATGTAAGTCAACTTGACTTTACTCTGCTGTGGTGCTATCATGGTTTTATGTAGTTGGGTCCATTCAGAGTAGGCACTACTCATGAAATCTGCCTCAGACTTCTACAACCAATAATATATTTCGGTTATGTTACTGAACAGCCGCAAGTGTGAGTGCTTGTCTTAATGCTGCTTCGCAACCCGTATTCACCATTTCTCTTCTCTGAGTCTGCGCAATGACATGTCCAGAGAACATTATATTTCCCTCAAAATGTACGTTATGAGGAGATAACATATACCTGGTGATAGCAGAGTTTTCGTAGTGGATCCCATAATCTTCTTATTATCCTGTATGAAACATTCGGAATATCCTCAATCAAAGAGGCAACTCAGGGATTCATTACGTTCCTCCGAAATGTTTACATCCAACAATTTTCTCATCATTCTAGAGAAGACACTAGGCGCATTCTTCAATCCAAATGGCAATCTATTAAACTCATAGTGTCCTTCTGAGGTACTAAAAGCTAGGTATGGTCTAACCTCAGGCTTTACTGGAATCTGATAGTATCCTTTACTCAAATCCACTTTTGAGAAATATTTAGCTTTATTTAGTCTGGCAAACAGCTGATTTGTATCCGGCAATGGATCCACCTGTCCTTCTGTAATAGCATTCAGTCTCCTGTAATCTATACAGAGTCTATGTTCTCCAGAGGGCTTCCTTAAGAGTACAACACCGGAACTATATGAGGATTCACTGTGTGAAATAATTCCTTCCTTCAACAGATAGTCTATCTCTTCCTTCAAAGCTTTCTCCTTAGCAAACGGAATCGAATATGGTTTCATACAGACAGGTGTGGGGTCTATCAGTTTCATATCATATTCCAATAGGTTTGTATGCCCTGGTCGGTCTGTTAACACCTCTGCATGATTATTTAGAACCTGTTGCACTCTCTCTTTCTGAGTTTTCGTTAAATGTGTACTGATTTTCACCTGTGCTGCTGTCTCACAGGGGTGTAATGGTATTCAAATGATGAAAGTGGTTCCTTTTTCATCTCCATGGCGATGGACAAGGTCAACAAGTGTGTCTCTTCCTGATGTTCTCTTTCCAAATATTTCTTCAGGAGATTCACATGATAGATTTTTTCTTTCCCCTTATCTATCTTATAATTTGTTCTAGACACCTTCTCTAGAACTGTATATGGACCCTGCCATCCAATTTGTAACTTATTCTGACTCCCGGGCAAAAGAAGCAGTACTTTCTCTCCCACAGCCAAATTTCTGTCTTTCGCCTTCCTGTTATAATAGGCAGCATGTTTCTTCCTGGCTTGTTTCAAATTTTCATTGGCAAGTTTCCAGCCAGTTTTTAAACGAGTGGTCAGCTCATTCACATATTGGTATGAAGATGTAATGTTTTCCTCTGCCTTTTCATCAGTCCACGTTCTTAACAAAGCTACATATGGACCTTTAATTTTGTGGACCTATTTGTCCATGCACCGGTATGGTCTCTTCCACTCGAAGCTTTATAGTGATGATTTTTCCTCCCAGAATTATCATTCACAAAACGACCGCTACCAATTCTTTTCCTGGGGCTTTCTCCCCACTTAAAATTCTTGATGAGAGATTTCATCTCTACATCCTCTTCCTCCAGTTTGTTTAAGTCCGATTGAGGGATTTTCGGCTTATCCTGGGGTAAGACATCTTTTTGCACTCTCCGCATAGTGGCCATTGTAAAACAGTTAAGTGAAGCTTGTCCGTGAAAAGGGGCTTCCCATTCTATTTGGTCCACTTTATCAAATCTATTTTTCTTTTTATTATCAGGCCTAATTTTGCCCCGTGGCGTGTCCAGGTCCTGATCAATGTTCCCACTTGTGGGTGTTCCCTCATGTGCTATGCTACACCTTTCTACAAAATTCTCAATGTCCCATCTTGCTTTGGGCCAATAATAATTGTGAGCCACCTTTTGAATGATGGTACCTATCTTCTCATGGTCCCCATCTGGTTTCACATGTAGGCTCCTTATTAAGTCTGCCCTATATCTTTTAGGAAGTACCAGCTGTCCCTGACCTTTGGATCTAGCTCCAGTCTTCCGATACATCAACTTGTTTTTCATGTAAAAATCTCCCTTGCCTGGAGTTGTATGACAAGTTGACAATTTTCTGAAACAAGGCTTGAGTGTTTTATCCCCAGCCTGTGCCTTCCTCATCTCTTCTGGAGTGGTATCCAACATAATATCCTCCTCCTGTCTTGAGGTCGACCTGACCTGAAGGGTTGCCATATACACAGGTTTCCTTCTGCAACGGTCAGTGTCATGATTGTCCATCTGACAATTTTTACACCACCTTTTTCCTTGGTTGAAAGATTTTCTTTCATCATATTTCCTTTCATCGAATTGTGGGAATTTATTTTTATTTTCATACCGTGGCCTATCAAATTGGTGATTACCTTTGTTTTGATCCCTAGGATCAAATTTATTAAAGTTCTGTGGTGCCCTAAAGTTATCCACTTGTTTCTTTTTATTACCTGTTACCTCTGCTTGAGCTGCTTGATACCTTTCAGCAACATTTAGCAAATCACCCAGCCTCTCTGCACCTTGTTCCATGAGAAACTTTCTCAGGTCTGGAGCCATGGACTCTCTTAATTGCTCTATAAGGACCATTTCCTTAAGATCTTGGGTTTTCCCCAGAGAAGTCCATTTCTCCAAGTATGTCTCTATTCGTGCAGAGAACTGGTGATAGGTTTCACCTGACAGTAGTTTAGCATTCCTAAATTTTTTCCTATAGAATTCTGCATTCTTTTCATATCTTAACAAAAGAGCCTGCTTTAGCATGTCATAATTTTCCTGATCACCTCTGCTCATTTTTGCAAAAACTTCATAAGCTGCCCCACGAAGTCCCTGAGATAACTTTAAGCTCCACCTTTCTCTCTCTAACCCATATGTGGTAGCTAATAGTTCATACCTATTTAGATAGTTCTCTATATCATCGTCTTTCTCAACAAAATGATCTAAATGAAAATTCATAGCTGAGGTTGAGGCTCCCTGGCTAGCAGTGGCATCAGAGGCAAAGGGACTGGCACCATTTTCAGGAGCATGGCCTTGAAACTCAAACTCCCTTAGTCGTAACTCATGTTCCCTTTGTAATCTCTTCTCCTCCTTTTCTGCTTCCCTTTCTGCAGCTAATCTCTTGTCTTCCCTTTCTGCAGCTAATTTCTTCTCTTCCCTTTCTGCAGCCTGTCTTCTTTCCTCGGCTTCCAATGCTTTAGCCTCTTTGTCAGCCTCAATCTGCAACCTCTTAGTCTCAGCCTCAGCCTCAAATTGTAACTTCTTAATTTCCCTTTCAGCCTCTAACTTTCTTTCGGCCTCTTTTTCTAATCTTCTTTCTTCGCGTTCAATAAATTTGTCACATTCCGTAGTGACATAGGCAACCATAACTTGCCCATCTAATCCTAACTCTTTTGCAGTCTGAACAGCAGCAGATCGAAACTTGGCCAGGTCCGCCATTGTCTATCAGGTAAATTTATACAATGTCTAACCAACAATTCAATCTCTAAATATATATCTAATGGACAACACAGGCACCGTGAGCTCAACCTTATTTAATTCCACCCAAGGATACCTTTTAATTCTTATATTCCCTGAAGTGAATTACCCCCACTATTTTTAATAGGTAAAGATTCAAAATCCCAAGAGCGAGACCCCAATATATGTGGTGAAGTGGGATGTTATAAATATTTATAGGGGACTTAGTGTACTGACTGAGATCAGCTGTGAAGGTATCTATATCTAATAAGAGTAGTGTATTATAGATAACCTTACTTGCTGCCACATATATATATATATCTCAGTCAGAATTATTCTGGAATAGTGTGATGACTACGTTATATGTCTAGGGTATGTGTATGATGAAGTGTAAGTCAAAACAACAACAGACAGATAAACAATTTAATTTATTCCACTACACGTGACAACACTGTGACACTCACATACATAAAACACTCTACAAGGATATCTTAAAGGAGTCACTGATAACTTTTCAAATAACAATATGTATTCATTGCTGTCATGAATGAATATGTGTCCTGTTTCAAATACAAAGGGAACCAGGAATCACAATCAATTTTAATTACAAGTTATATGTACAGAATTTATCAATATGAATATTGTAGTGACATATATTATTAAAAGTATCCTGTGTGTGTCAGTTGTGTAGTAGTAATATGAGGTAATACTGGTTTTGTTTTGTTCAAGCTCTGTTGGTATTTGTCATCATGACTTCAATAGTTTGTCTTTATTGGAACTAGTATTGGAGATGTTCTCAGTTCCTGATATTAAAACAATTTAATTCCCCTCTTAATGTTATTTTTACAAGGTCATTTTAAGATGGGGGTACATAATTTTGAGCTCAGCTGGCCACATCAGCTTATCTTGCGTGATGGCGGCAGGAAAAGACTCCTCTGCTCGATTTCTCCCCTGGGCTCTGGAGACACCTCACTGATAGCTAAATGGACCAAGGAGTATGCTGTCCGACTCTGGATTCAGCAAAGCTCTGACCAGGTGCTGCTCAATACCATCAAGACCACGGTCCCTGAAAACAAGAAGGATGTACCTTCTACTTCATAACTAATTGATACTCTAGTTCTACACTGAGCACAATACACCACAAACATTGAGTTCAGAGCGTTAGGCCAACTGTCAGCTTCATCTGAAATACTTTATACCAGTATTAACCTCCTTAATGGTTACTACGCCTCTGCACTTCCAGCATTATTTCTTCTAATCAATAATCTAGGTGTCAGTGTACTGTTTGGCCATTCCATGCCGTTTTACTTTCCTCCGACACCTTCTGTTCAGGCTGGAGCATTATAGGCTTTACATCATGTTTGCTACTGAACTACACATATATACAGGCATAAATTAACAATTCACATTCAATTTTCATTAAAAGATACTGAATGTTTCAAGCTTACCACAATTCATAGAATAAACACAGATACGTTGACTAGCAATGAATTCTGGCACAAATACTGGCACAAATTCCCATCTGCTTATGTTCCAGGCTTTTATTTAGCAAAAATATGAGCTGGCTTCAACGCACTGTTGCTTTATCAAGCTTATTTGAACTAGTGGTCTCGAACTAACGCTCCTAAGTGATTATATCAGCGAGTCTGGCCAATGGAGCCACGTTTCGACAAGTGTTTGAAAAATTTTTACCTTCCTAACAACCAAAGATAGTATTTATAGTCCGACCAATCGTGTTTAGTCTTATATTTGTTGCGCTCCAATCAATTTGGAGTTTACATGGTAGGCTATTTCCGTACGTAAGGTTTAAAAAATCTACCACTGAGCGATTCTGATTTTGGGGTGTTGTCTGACAGCACCATCATTTTATTTTGGCTATAACTTGTTAATTCCTAGACTATTTGCGTAACGTTTTACATATTCTTTGTCAGCAAGGCCTAAGGAACCCAAATATACAAATTTAAAAGAGCTAAGTGGCTGCGTTCAAAATATGCAATTTCTTCTACCTCCTGTTTCGAAGATGTGCTGTCTGGGTACTGTAATGTTTTCAAACGTAAACCCATCTATTGTTATCTTTTCTAATAAGCGTTTTTCGTGATTTTAAAACCTAACTCTGGGAATGTTAGTGTTTTTATCACTGTCCGTCCGAAAAAGTTAGTGCATGTGGCCTTACACGCGTGATAGTAGTAATTGTGTATCGCGTTACGCTTGTTGGGGTGGCATTAATAGCGAGACGCGTGTTTAATTTTGCATGCGTTCGGCTTTCTGCCTCTCCCTTCTCTCTATCCTGCTTTATCTGTCTTTTAGTTACGCTGTGTATAAAATGGAATGAATGAAATATTAAAATTAGGTCATTGTTCAGCTTGCGTATCTCAAATGTTTTTCCAAGAAATACAGCACACGTTTCATTGAAGAAAGCGGGTAATAATATAGTAGGCTTTTACTATCAACGTGAAAGCGTTACAATTTGCAGACGAAGCATAAAACAAGGGGGATTTCGAGTACAGTTATTGTGACAGCACTGTTATTTTACCATTGCTCTTTTCTTTATTAGAATTTATTTGTTAGGCTTTATATTTACCTGATAATTTATATATGTGGATTAGAATATTTCACGACAAAAACGATAGACGCCGAAAATCAACTAGCTAGTAATGATAGGCGATATTTGTTAAGGGCGTATAGTCATAATTAAAATTAAAACTGACATTGTGCGCTGATTGTTTACCGGGTCGGAGGTGAAAAGGCTGCATGCTTTTTATGAAACCCGTACTCGTTCAAGCGAAGCGCGATAGTATAAGCTTAAAATACCGTGTGCCTTTTAATTAGGAGACGGAGAGGTTAAGAGATCACACTTTACGCGTGATAGCATAGGATTTTCATTTTGCTTAAATGTTTGTTCTCTTCCCAATATAGGCTCGGTCAAAACCAGCTGCTAGCGGTTTTTTTTTCTCTATTGTGGTCTTTGACTCAATTACTGAAGGAATAATAGTTGTCGTTTTCCTTGGCATTCGTCCCCGTACCGGTGTGAATAGAATTGCCAGGGCGAGACACTAACATTTTAAACTGTAAATGTGAGTAAAGGGACATACCAATATACCCAGATTTTTTCATTCAATTTTATCAGCCCGCTCTGGCAATATATATAACATTTTTTCCCGACTATTGACAGTTGTTTACCCAGGCGAATTTTATCCTGGAGTATACATTGTTTCATAATCGGTACTCATCTCAAAGAGTCAGCCGATAGGATTTACTATCATCATCATCAAGTGGTACCTATGATAACAGTTAGCTTCGCAACCAGATGCGTAGCACGACGGGAATTAATTTATCATCTTTTCCAACTGTGAACGTCCAGAGCACGTCTTGCATCTGGAACTATTTGTGGTGAAAGCGATTTCATCCAGGGAACATTAAAACACCAAAGGTGGCGTTCACTTTGTAATTATTACTCGAGATTAGGCTGGACTGGGGCTATCTTTGGCAACCCCACCTGACAGTATATGCTCAGGGATTACTGTATGTTTTTCAATGCGATACAACCATCACTAGTAGGTAAGCGAGATTGTATGTGGCCACAGATTGACCGAGTGAGAGAAAGAGGAGTGAATATTTCCTTTTGTTATAATCATTGTACCCACACTTTTGTTTTAGTTCGCTAACCTGATTTATTTTGCTGGATAGCTTAAGTAGAAACTTGGTTCTTACTATACTGTCTATGCTATACCCTAGTGTTAATATTTTGACCTTTTGGGGTTATTAACTTCTTGCGGGATCTTTTCTCAACAGAGGGGAGGCACTTATGGGGTTATTTTCATATGTCTGTAAAATTTGATTTATATTGATTTCTATATGTTTGATGTTGTGAGAGTTTAAGTGATAAATAAACTAAACAAAACTTAATTTATCTTGTCGGTCAGCCCCATACCCAATTATCCATAGTTTGTCACGTTTGTGTGTCTTGTTGTCACATAACTGTGTGTGTGTGTGTGTGTGTAGATAACTTATAATTAACATTATAGGGAAGTGTGACAGATCGTCTTCTTCGAACGATAGTCGTATAGATAGGCTGGTTTAGAGAAACCACTCATTCCAGAGACGTATCTTCACCTTAATCTATTTCACTCGGGGAATCTATTCTAACACCTTTCTTTCTCATCTACCCCACCATTCTGCTCTACTCAGACGGGACCAAATAAATCCCTATAGGCTACCTATCTTATAAAAATTACGACAGTGGCATGCCACGTAATGTTTTGCCTTGTTTGGCAGCTTAGCAAACAAGCATGACGTTGTGCCCAGCCATGCAACGAAACAAAACTTTAATTATACATTTGATTTCCTTTTCAACGTAAAATGTATGTAGGTAGATGTCAAACAGTTAACTCATAAATTAAAAGTGATAATAATAAAGTTTTATATATATTCTTCATTTCTGTATGGTGTTGGAGCAGCGGTTTGTGCACTGTCTTCCTAGCAGCTCGGTGGTACATGGTTCGATCCCCAGCTGAGGTGGGATATTTAGACCGCAAACGGCTCCATGGTTGACCCAGATTCATGAATTGGGAAGGTTAAGGCGGCCAGCGTGATGCTGACCACATCACCCCTAGTCTGCCGATGGTCAAGAAAATATGGGCCTAACAACATATTCCCAATATGCCGCAATTGGCGTGTAACGGGATCCGTTACCTTCTTTGCTGTATGGTGTAGAAACATGGACAATGAATAAGCAATTGGAAGAAAGAATTGAGGCTCTCGAGATGTGGATATATAGAAGAGTAGGGGCGCATCTCATGGAAAGAGAAGAAAACAAATAAGGAGGTCCTAGAAAACCTAGGTATTAAAAGAGAACTAATGAAGGAGATCAAAATTAGGCAGCTAAAATATTTTGGCCACATAAAAAGACATAAACCTCAGAAATGAGGTATCTGAGGAAGGTGGTTGAAGTAACAAGAAGAGACATGGTACGCAACCAGACGATACGTCAAGGCCTTAAATCCCACCCCCTGCAGACCCAGGTAGAACAGTCCCAATTAAGATGGTTTGGCCATGTCTGCAGAATGGGAGAAGATCGGCTACCACGACAAGCATGGGAAACAAAGAGCCAAGGATCCAGACCCCCAGGACGACCCAGAATCCACTGGGTGGACAACATTAGACAATCTTTGAAGGACCGAGGACTAGAATGGAACCAGGCCAGGAGGAAGACAGCCGATGGGATAGTTTGGCGCTCTCTCTTCCAAACCTCTACACCTCACGGTAGAAGGGGAACGACTAAGTAAGTAAGTAAGTAAAAAGACATAACACCTTTCAGAAGATCAAGGGAGAAGGCAAACGTGCAAGGAGAAAGACAGCGCTAAAGGTGGGAAGATAACATCAAGAGATGGACAGGGAAGAGTCTATCAGAGTGCACCACCAAGACAAAAGACAGAAGACGTTGGAGATCCATTACAGCCAACCTTCGTTGTGGAGACGGCAGCTGATGATGATGATGATGAGATGTCAAATTCTCTACATAAAAATTAAGAAAAACACAAAGCTCTAAAGTAATTTATTCACTATGAAGCCTTATGAAAAAAAGTCTCTAAGGGATGCAACAAAAAGTGTATTAGGATTGGCTCTATATAACTAAATAAATCTATATGTATACTATATATATGTGTGTGTGTGTGTATTAACTACATATTTAACACCAATATGACAAAGAAGAAAATGAGATCGACAATGACAGAAAGCTCCGTATAGAAGACAACAACAAGAAGGTAATCTGATCATCAGAAGCGGATTCCCTCATACCACAAGGGTAGCAGCTCTTTTATCTAGTTAACACTCAGAGGGGACGGTACGGCTTGGGTCATTACTCCCTAATGTCAAACTCCCTGGACTTTTTTTTGTTTCGTTTTCGCCTGCTGTGGGAACTGCAGCCACTCCACAGTGTTCGCAATTTTCAAATTGGCTATTAACTCCTGGCCTGGATTCATTCTGCCAACTTTATGCATTTGTTAAAGTAACAATTCTGTTGCAAACGAAAAAAACATAATAACGAAACAAATATAACGAAAACAAAATCTCCAGGGATAATTCATCGGATAATTTAGAACGGAGTGGCAGAATGGTTAGATCTCTTGCTCCTCGAGGCACAGTTACCGAGTACGAAACCTGGTAGCTTCACACTCCAGTCCACCCAGCCGTAAATAGACTCTACTCTTAAGTTAAGGAAGGCAAAGGCTGGCGAGGAATGGAACCGGCCACTCCATCTCATAAAGCTGAGACCTAACAACAAGTTTGAGCACTTCGCTGCCATAGGACAGTATATATCATATCAGTAACTTAGTGTATAACCAGAGCAAACAATCAATTTAGAACTGTATGAAATATTCGAAAAGCACAACTATTCTAAAAGGAAACATATGTGGTCCAGAGAGACTAGAAAGTACTAGATAGACAATAGAAACAGTGTACACTCAAGAAAGAAGAAGAAGTATCTTTTTGGCGTCATCAGTAAGGAAACGTTCAAATTGTCTTCTTTTGCTGTTCTGCTGTTGTTGATAGCACAGGGGACACAAAGATGTGAGGAGGTATGATCGCCTATGCCAGTGAGCAAAGGCAGTGAAGATGATGTTCTACGGGATCCATTTATTAGACAGTTAAGAATATACCACAGAACAAAGTGTAGAGTGGTGTACGATTATTAATATAATAGAATGCTAGAAGAAAGAATGGAGGCATTTGTGTCAAATATCATGTCTAGAAGGAGTAGGAAACAATAGAAGCATTTGTGTCTAATATCATGTCTAGAAGGAGTAGGAAACAATAGAGGCATTTGTGTCTAATATCATGTCTAGAAGGAGTAGGAGACAATAGAGGCATTTGTGTCTAATATCATGTCTAGAAGGAGTAGGAAACAATAGAGGCATTTGTGTCTAATATCATGTCTAGAAGGAGTAGGAAACCATAGAGGCATTTGTGTCTAATATCATGTCTAGAAGGAGTAGGAAACAATAGAGGCATTTGTGTCTAATATCATGTCTAGAAGGAGTAGGAAACAATAGAGGCATTTGTGTCTAATATCATGTCTAGAAGGAGTAGGAAACAATAGAGGCATTTGTGTCTAATATCATGTCTAGAAGGAGTAGGAAACAATAGAGGCATTTGTGTCTAATATCATGTCTAGAAGGAGTAGGAAACAATAGAGGCATTTGTGTCTAATATCATGTCTAGAAGGAGTAGGAAACAATAGAGGTATTTGTGTCTAATATCATGTCTAGAAGGAGTAGGAAACCATAGAGGCACTTGTGTCTAATATCATGTCTAGAAGAAGTAGGAAACAATAGAGGCATTTGTGTCTAATATCATGTCTAGAAGGAGTAGGAAACCATAGAGGCACTTGTGTCTAATATCATGTCTAGAAGGAGTAGGAAACAATAGAGGCATTTGTGTCTAATATCATGTCTAGAGAGAGAGAAGAAAGAATGGAGGCACTTGTGTCTAAAATCATGTCTAGAAGGAGTAGGAAACAATAGAGGCATTTGTGTCTAATATCATGTCTAGAAGGAGTAGGAAACAATTGTCATAAAATTAACCATGATACAACGTTAAAATATCTCCAATGATACAACGTAGGGATAAAAACTAATGCGTAAGCTACTAGAATACATGATCGCCCACGCCGCGGGTCATCACCCGCCATGGAAATTAAATTGTTAAACGTGAAGGCAAAACATTACCCTTGGAACGGGATGAGAACGGAGATCAAAGGAAAAAAAAATATGACTGAACGCGTGCTTGAAACTAGCAAGGCTAAAAGACGCAATTGGTGGGGAAAGGAGGAAAAGTCACGTCCCCAAGTTGACACAAGGTAAAGAAATCGACAAAAGGGATCTTAGCTATTATACGCAACAGTCATTTCTTGGACGCTTTTGCGATAACTTAGTCCGTTTATTTGAATTCAGCGGCAAACGCAGTATAGAAGATGCTAGAAATAGTTCGAAAAACCAACTAACCTTGAAAAGTAACTTTTTCTTAATAATAATGTTAGGAATATAAAACCTAGCTGGCCGGATGGCCCATCTTGAGCAGTGAAATAATATGCTTTCATTTATACAGACGGATAGATAATAAGAAAGATATTGACAAAAGACTGTGTTGTTCATATCAGCGAGCGTCTGCATTGAAACAAAAAATGTCCCTAATTTTCAAAAACTGCAGCCTTGAGACTCAAGTGCTAAAATCTAGTTGGAATGAAAGAGACGGGATGGGATGGTGAACTGTGGCTAAAAATAACTTTAAAGGCAAAATTGTGTAGGGGAAGGCGGAGTTGGTTCAAAAAACAAGTGTGTTTTTTTTTGTGAAACGCAAGTAGAGACAGACGGACCAACAGACAATAATGCATACTTGACTGAGGTATGACTGAAATGACTTTTTGGTAGGAGGTTTGAATTTGAAAAGGAAAAAAGGCGGCGATTGGCCATAGATGAATATATTATCGGCGCTCAGACGCGCATTTTTGCCATTCGTCATAAGTTGTCCTAGTAGACACAGTGAATTATTTAGTGGTGTAATTCCCAGAAGCTAATTGAAATATTTAGAGGGACGCCATACTAAAGCCAGCAGCTCAGCTGAGTTTTGCTAGCAATTAACTGTGTTCTATATTCATAATTCTGGTAAGACTGAAAGTATTTCTTTGTATATTTTAATATTTGTTTAATGTTTCGAGTGATTTAATACTGCCATATCAAAATCTATCCCTTACAACAAGTAAGGATTCGCTCTAGACCGCCCGCCCCAGTTCAGGGTCTAGAGACAAATAAAATACATAAACTCCAGCAAGGATTATGAAAGACAGATCAAGTGTTGAGATCAGTGGAACATATCACCTATCCTATTCTATGGCAGGAAGCTAATGAACATATTTCAGAATATGTAGTCTGGGAGAACTTATCCTATGTGAAACCAACTTGGTAAGATGTGTTGTATGGTCAAAGAGATCTGACCCGTCTATGTGGTGTTGTTGTTGTGTGTAGTGTAGTGTCCAGAAATGGTTTAGAGGATGGAATTCTGACACATGACCAATACTTTATTGCAGAACTGTGAGTTTTTATTTGGCACCATTGTGGTGTCAAATGAGGTGTTGTATATTACAAGAGTGGACCCGTGCAGTTTATATTTTGGCAGAGCAGCCTTATTGCCCCCACGCACGGAGAGGTGGGGCCACCTGATTCGAGCACCAGATTACTCATTCAAGATACGTGAGCGTC